>CM060200.1:15314941-15476391 GCA_030562195.1 Nipponacmea schrenckii | reverse complement strand
AAATTTGGGTGCCTTCAAGTGTCACGAATATGAAAACATTGGCAGAGTCAGAATTTTTGCTTCTTTTCCGGTTTCAGCGTAAAAAGGGTTTAAACTTCCGGTTGACCTACTTGTGCTGTAATTGATGTATCGCAACAAAATTTATGTCAATCCTAATTAAATTGGAAGACAAAAAAACGAAGCAGAAAAAATCCGGACCGGAAGTGAAACATTAGCCGCCATCTTGAAATGTCACTTTTTTGTAAAACTCAAAATGGGGCCTCTACGGTAAGAGCGATTTGTGTGATGTTTATATTTCTGGAAAGCTTAGTCGATTGCGATCAAAATGTTGGAAATCGATTTTTGAATTTTGCTTTTGCTTTTTTGCAACATCCGGTTGAATTTTTTCGAAGTTTGGGGGCTTATTTCTCGTGACCTTGACCTTTGGTGACCATGACCTTTAGTAGGTCAAAGGTCATTGACCCTGGCTATCAGTTGATACTTTGAACTTTGACCTCCGACGTCTACTTCCGGTTTTATAGCTGCCCGAAAACAGCAAAATTCGCAACTTTGGGCTGCTCCAGAGCGTGACCTAATTAATTTAGAGTGTTAATTTTTTCAGATTCTTAAAGTGCTTTTTGTCCTCTTTCCAACGATATATAACAAAAGTTTGTAAAATGAAAATTGAATTTTTTGATTTTTGCAAAGAAAAGTACATTTTGCCGTATTTTCGCTTCCTTGAAATGTATGTGTGTATATTTCGTGATCTATTAGCTGTACAAGCTTCAAATTTTTACTGTGAATATACATTTTGAATATGATTAGATTCCCCTCCAAAAAAACGAAATGGGCGTAGCACATCCGGGTGAACTTTAAATTTACCATTTATATCGGTCAGCGAATTACGGCTGCAGTAAATAACATTTTTCAAAAAAGTACCTTGCATACATATATCTCATTACTTTGGCCAGTTTATCCCAAAAAATCAAATGTTTCTACCTGTTTGTTGCAATTTTGCGACATTTGCAAAAAATCAGTTTTTTTTTTAGTTTGGGGGCTTGTTTCTAGTGACTTTGACCTTTGGTGACCTTGACCTTTACAAGGTCATTGGTCACTGACTTTAGCTATCAGTTGACAATTTGGCATTAGACTTCTGACGTCTATTTCCGGTTTCATAGCTGCTCGAAAGCAGCAAAATTTGCAACGTTGGACTGCTCTAGAGCGTGACCTAATTAATTTAGAGGGTTATTTTTTTCACATTCCGAAGGCGCCTTTTGTCCTCTTTCCAGCGATGCACAACAAAAGTTTTTAAAATGAAAATTTAATTTTTGGACTTTTAAAATTAAAGTACATTTTGCTTTTTTGAAACGTATTTGTGTATATCTCGTGATCTATTAGATGTACAAGCTTCAAATTTGTACCATGAATATATATTTTGTATGAGATTAGATTTACGCAAAAGTAAATTAGATGGGCGTGGCACATACGGGTAAACTTCCAATTTACTAGTTATATCGGTCAGCGCTTTACATCTGTAGAAAATAACATTTTTCCAAAAAATTCTTTGCACACAGATACCTCGTTGCTTTGGCCAGTTTCTCCCAGAAAATCAGATGTTTCGGCCTGTTTGTTGCAATTTTGCAACGTTAGCAAAGTCCCACTCTGTGCCACGTGTGGCTCTAGTTTTTTTTTTTTTTCGATTTTTCCACACCTTCCTGCGCTTAAACTACAGTAGTTGCAACCACTATTCAACTTTCCTAGACCTTCTGTAGTGGCAACGTTGTTAATGAATATAAATTGGAACTTTTTTGCAAAACCGGAAGTGCTGCATTGCAACATGTCTAAAAAGTCGGTCAGTGGCTCTAGAAGTCACAATTTTTGATCGATTTTTTTCGGGTTTGCATTTTTGAAAACTTGAAACAATTTCCAACAAGATAGCAGTTACAAAATTTCGAAATTCGAAAATTCATAGCACACATTTTTTTGCCGTATTTTGCACATTTTTGCAACTTTGCTATTTTTAGACCGATTGATCTGAAAATTTGGGTGCCTTCAAGTGTCACGAATATGAAAACATTGGCAGAGTCAAAATTTTTGCTTCATTTCCGATGTCAACGTAAAACGGGTTTAAACTTCCGGTTGACCTACTTGTGCTGTAATTGATGTATCGCAACAAAATTTATGTTAATCCTAATTAAATTAGAAGACAAAAAAACGAAGCAGAAAAAATCCGGACCGGAAGTGAAACATTGGCCGCCATCTTGAAATGTCACTTTTTTGTAAAACTCAAAATGGGGCCTCTACGGTAAGAGCGATTTGTGTGATGTTTATATTTCTGGAAAGCTTAGTCGATTGCGATCAAAATGTTGGAAATCGATTTTTGAATTTTGCTTTTGCTTTTTTGCAACATCCGGTTGAATTTTTTCGAAGTTTGGGGGCTTATTTCTCGTGACCTTGACCTTTGGTGACCATGACCTTTAGTAGGTCAAAGGTCATTGACCTTGGCTATCAGTTGATACTTTGAACTTTGACCTCCGACGTCTACTTCCGGTTTTATAGCTGCCCGAAAACAGCAAAATTCGCAACTTTGGGCTGCTCTAGAGCGTGACCTAATTAATTTAGAGTGTTAATTTTTTCAGATTCTTAGATTGTTTTTTGTCCTCTTTCCAACGATATATAACAAAAGTTTGTAAAATGAAAATTGAATTTTTTGATTTTTGCAAAGTAAAGTACATTTTGCCGTATTTTCGCTTCCTTGAAATGAATGTGTGTATATCTCGTGATCTATTAGCTGTACAAGCTTCAAATTTTTACTGTGAATATACATTTTGAATATGATTAGATTCCCCTCCAAAAAAACGAGATGGGCGTGGCACATCCGGGTGAACTTCAAATTTACAATTATATCGGTCAGCGAATTACGGCTGCAGTAAATAACGTTTTTCAAAAAAGTACCTTGCATACACATATCTCATTACTTTGGCCAGTTTATCCCAAAAAATCAAATGTTTCTGCATGTTTGTTGCAATTTTGCGACATTTGCAAAAAATCAGGTTTTTTTTTTTAGTTTGGGGGCTTATTTCTAGTGACTTTGACCTTTGGTGACCTTGACCTTTACAAGGTCATTGGTCACTGACTTTAGCTATCAGTTGACAATTTGGCATTAGACTTCTGACGTCTATTTCCGGTTTTATAGCTGCTCGAAAGCAGCAAAATTTGCAACGTTGGACTGCTCTAGAGCGTGACCTAATTAATTTAGAGGGTTATTTTTTTCACATTCCGAAGACGCCTTTTGTCCTCTTTCCAGCGATGCACAACAAAAGTTTTTAAAATGAAAAATTAATTTTTGGACTTTTAAAATTAAAGTACATTTTGCTTTTTTGAAACGTATTTGTGTATATCTCGTGATCTATTAGATGTACAAGCTTCAAATTTGTACCATGAATATATATTTTGTATGAGATTAGATTTACGCAAAAGTAACATAGATGGGCGTGGCGCATACGGGTAAACTTCCAATTTACCAGTTATATCGGTCAGCGCTTTACATCTGTAGGAAATAACGTTTTTCCAAAAAATTCTTTGCACACAGATACCTCGTTGCTTTGGTCAGTTTCTCCCAGAAAATCAGATGTTTCGGCCTGTTTGTTGCAATTTTGCAACGTTAGCAAAGTCCCACTCTGTGCCACGTGTGGCTCTAGTTTTTTTTTTTTTTTTTTTTTTTTTTTTTCGATTTTTCCACACCTTCCTGCGCTTAAACTACAGTAGTTGCAGCAACCATTCAACTTTCCTAGACCTTCTGTAGTGGCAACGTTGTTAATGAATATAAATTGGAACATTTTTGCAAAACCGGAAGTGCTGCATTGCAACATGCATAAAAAGTCGGTCAGTGGATCTAGAAGTCGCAATTTTTGATCGATTTTCTTCGGGTTTGTATTTTTGAAAACTTGAATCAATTTCCAACAAGATAGCAGTTACAAAATTTCGAATTTCGAAAATTCATAGCACACATTTTTTTGCCGTATTTTGCACATTTTTGCAACTTTGCTATTTTTAGAGCGATTGATCTGAAAATTTGGGTGCCTTCAAGTGTCATGAATATGAAAACATTGGCAGAGTCAATATTTTTGCTTCATTTCCGATGTCAACGTAAAACGGGTTTAAACTTCCGGTTGACCTACTTGTGCTGTAATTGATGTATCGCAACAAAATTTTTGTCAATCCTAATTAAATTAGAAGACAAAAAAACGAAGCAGAAAAAATCCGGACCGGAAGTGAAACATTGGCCGCCATCTTGAAATGTCACTTTTTTGTAAAACTCAAAATGGGGCCTCTACGGTAAGAGCGATTTGTGTGATGTTTATATTTCTGGAAAGCTTAGTCGATTGCGATCAAAATGTTGGAAATCGATTTTTGAATTTTGCTTTTGCTTTTTTGCAACATCCGGTTGAATTTTTTCGAAGTTTGGGGGCTTATTTCTCGTGACCTTGACCTTTGGTGACCATGACCTTTAGTAGGTCAAAGGTCATTGACCTTGGCTATCAGTTGATACTTTGAACTTTGACCTCCGACGTCTACTTTCGGTTTTATAGCTTCCCGAAAACAGCAAAATTCGCAACTTTGGGTAGCTCTAGAGCGTGACCTAATTAATTTAGAGTATTATTTTTTTCACATTCTTAAGGCTGTTTGTTGCAATTTTGCGACATTTGCAAACAATCAGTTTTTTTTTTAGTTTGGGGGCTTATTTCTAGTGATTTTGACCTTTGGTGACCTTGACCCTTACAGGTCATTGGTCACTGACTTTAGCTATCAGTTGACAATTTGGCATTAGACTTCTGACGTCTATTTCCGGTTTTATGGCTGCTCGAAAGCAGCAAAATTCACAACTTTGGACTGCTCTAGAGCGTGACGTAATTAATTTTGAGGTTTATTATTTTCAGATTCTTAAGGGGCTTTTTGTCCACTTTCCAGCAATGTATAAGAAAAATTTTTAAAATCAAAATTTAATTTTTGCACTTTTAAAATTAAAGTACATTTTGCCTTTTTGAAATATATTTGTGCATATCTCGTGATCTTTTAAATGTACAAGCTTCAATTTTGTACCTTGAATATATATTTTGAATGTTATTAGATTTACGCAAAAAAAAATGAGATGGGCGTGGCACATCCGGGTAAACTTTCAATTTAGCATTTATATAGGTCAGCGAATTACGTCAGTAGGAAATAACGTTTTTCCAAAAAATTCTTTGCACACAGATACCTCGTTGCTTTGGCCATATGCTCCCAGAAAATCAGATGTTTCGGCCTGTCTGTTGCAATTTGGCAACGTTAGCAAAGTCCCACTCTGTGCCACGTGTGGCTCTAGTTGTGGGACTTTGCTACCGCAAAGTCCCAGTTTGTTTTCGAAATGTCCCTTTTTTTTTTTTTTTTTTTTTCGAAATTTACACAGGGCACACAGCCTAGGCTGCAATAGTTGCAACTTTGTCTCAACTTCTCCAGACCTTCTGTAGTGGCGACGTGTTGCATAAATATAAAATGGAACATTTTTGCACAACCGGAAGTGCTGCGTTGCAACGTGTCTCAAAAGTAGCAAATTGGCTTTATCTGGCACAATTTTTGATCGATTTTCTTCGGGTTTTCATTTTTGTAATCTGTAAGTAACTTCTGATCAGATAGCAGTTCAAAAATTTCAATTTTCAAAAATTCGTTGCACACATTTTTTTGTTGTATTTTGCAATTTTTTGCAACTTTGTTGTTTTTAGTGTGATTCATCTAAAAAAAATTGAGCATAAGAAACCTACGTAATGTTTTTTAAAAAGTAGGTCAAAATTTTTGCGTCACTTCCGGTTTTTGAGAAAAATGGAGTTTTACGTCCGGTTGAATAACTTCCGGTTTTATTAATGTATGAGATTCAAACTTGTTTCATCGGGTAGCCATTAGCCATACAAAAAAACGAAGAAAATAAAATCAAGGCCGCATGCGCAACTTTGGCCGCCATTTTGATATTTCTGAAATTGAGCGAATTTAATTCAGACATTACGGCTTGTCCGATTGAGATGATTTTGGTGTCAAATGAAAGAACATAAAAATTGCAACAAAACATTGGAAGTCGATTTTTGAATTTCGCTTTTGCATTTTTGCAACATCCGGTTGAATTTTTTCGAAGTTTGGGGGCTTATTTCTCGTGACCTTGACCTTTGATGACCATGACCTTTAGTAGATCAAAGGTCTTTGACCTTGGCTATCAGTTGATACTTTGACCTTTGACCTCCGACGTCTACTTCCGGTTTTATAACTGCCCAAAAACAGCAAATTTCGCAACTTTGAACTGCTCTAGAGCGTGACCTAATTAATTTAGAGAGTTAATTTTTTCAGATTCTTAAAGTGCTTTTTGTCCTCTTTCCAAGGATGTATAACAAAAGTATGCAAAATGAAAATTGAAGTTTTTGATTTTTGAAAATTTAAGTATATTTTGCCGTATATGCGTTTGCTTGAAATGTATGTATGTATATCTCGTGATCTATTAGATGTACAAACTTCAAATTTGTACCGTGAATATTCATTTTGAATGTGATTAGATTCACGCTAAAAAAAATGAGATGGGCGTGGCACATCTGGGTAAATTTCGAATTTACCCTTTTCATGGGTCAGCGAATTACGTCTGTAGAAAATAGCGTTTTTTTTTAAAAAGTACTTTGCACACAGATACCTCATTGCTTTGGCCAGTTTATCCCGAAAAATCAAATGTTTCTGCCTGTTTGCAATTTTGCGACATTTGCAAAAAAAAAATAGTTTTTTGTTTTGTTTTGGGACTTATTTCTAGTGACCTTGACTTTTGGTGGCCTGGACCTTTACAAGGTCATAGGTCACTGACTTTGGCCATCAGTTGACAAATTGACATTTGACCTCCGACGTCTACTTCCGGTTTTATATCTGCCCGAAAACAGCAAAATTCACAACTTTAGACTGATGTAGAGCCTGACCTAATTAATTTACAGGGTTATTTTTTTCAGATTCTTAAGGCGCTTTTTGTCTACTTTCCAACTATGTATAACAAATTTTTTAAAAATTAAAATTTAATTTTTGCACTTTTGAAATTAAAGTACATTTTGTTTTTTTGAAATGTATTTGTGTATATCTCGTGATCTATTAGCTGTACAAGCTTCAAATTTGTACCGTGAATAAACATTTCAACTTTGATTAGAATTACGCCAAAATAAATGAGATGGGCGTGGCACATCCGGATAAACTTCCAATTTTTCATTTATATCGGTCAGCGCTCTACGTCTGTAGGAAATAACGTTTTTCAAAAAAGTACTTTGCAAACAGATACCTCGTTGCTTTGGCCAGTTTCTCCCAGAAAATCAGATGTTTCGGCCTGTTTGTTGCAATTTTGCAACGTTAGCAAAGTCCCACTCTGTGCCACGTGTGGCTCTAGTTTTTTTTTTTTTCGAAATTTACACAGGGCACACAGCCTAGGCTGCAATAGTTGCAGCAATTTCACAACTTCTCTACACCTTCTGTTGTGGCGAAGTTTCTATTAAATATAAATTGGAACATTTTTGCAAAACCGGAAGTGCTGCATTGCAGCATGTCTAAAAAGTCGGTCAGTGGCTCTAGAACTCGCATTTTTGGACCGATTTTCGTCGGGTCTGCATTTTTGAAAACTTGAAACAATTTCCAACAAGATAGCAGTTACAAAATTTCGAAATTCGAAAATTCATAGCACACATTTTTTTGCCGTATTTTGCACATTTTTGCAACTTTGCTATTTTTAGACCGATTGATCTGAAAATTTGGGTGCCTTCAAGTGTCACGAATATGAAAATATTTGCAGAGTCAAAATTTTTGCTTCATTTCCGATGTCAACGTAAAACGGGTTTAAACTTCCGGTTGACCTACTTGTGCTGTAATTCATGTATCGCAACAAAATTTATGTCAATCCTAATTAAATTAGAAGACAAAAAAAACGAAGCAGAAAAAATCCGGACCGGAAGTGAAACATTGGCCGCCATCTTGAAATGTCACTTTTTTGTAAAACTCAAAATGGGGCCTCTACGGTAAGAGCGATTTGTGTGATGTTTATATATCTGGAAAGCTTAGTCGATTGCGATCAAAATGTTGGAAATCGATTTTTGAATTTTGCTTTTGCTTTTTTGCAACATCCGGTTGAATTTTTTCGAAGTTTGGGGGCTTATTTCTCGTGCCCTTGACCTTTGGTGACCATGACCTTTAGTAGGTCAAAGGTCATTGACCTTGGCTATCAGTTGATACTTTGAACTTTGACCTCCGACGTCTACTTCCGGTTTTATAGCTGCCCGAAAACAGCAAAATTCGCAACTTTGGGCTGCTCTAGAGCGTGACCTAATTAATTTAGAGTGTTAATTTTTTCAGATTCTTAGATTGTTTTTTGTCCTATTTCCAACGATATATAACAAAAGTTTGTAAAATGAAAATTGAATTTTTTGATTTTTGCAAAGAAAAGTACATTTTGCCGTATTTTCGCTTGCTTGAAATGTATGTGTGTATATCTCGTGATCTATTAGCTGTACAAGCCTCAAATTTTTACTGTGAATATACATTTTGAATATGATTAGATTCCCCTCCAAAAAAACGAGATGGGCGTGGCACATCCGGGTGAACTTCAAATTTACCATTTATATCGGTCAGCGAATTACGGCTGCAGGAAATAACGTTTTTCAAAAAAGTACCTTGCATACATATACCTAATTACTTTGGCTAGTTTATCCCAAAAAATCAAATGTTTCTGCCTGTTTGTTGCAATTTTGCGACATTTGCAAAAAAATCATTTTTTGTTTGTTTAGGGGCTTATTTCGAGTGACCTTGACCTTTGGTGACCTTGACCTTTACAAGGTCGTTGGTCACTGACCTTCGCTATCAGTTGATACTTTGAACTTTGACCTCCGACGTCTACTTCCGGTTTTATAGCTGCGCGAAAACAGCAAAATTCTCAACTTTGGGTAGCTCTAGAGCGTGACCTAATAAATTTAGAGGGTTATTTTTTCCAGATTCTAAATGCGCTTTTTGTCCTCTTTCCAACGATATATAACAAAAGTTTGTAAAATAAAAATTGAAGTTTTTGATTTTTGAACATAACAGTACATTTTGCTGTATTTACATTTGTTTGAAATGTATGTGTGTATATCTCGTGATCAATTAGATGTACAAACTTCAAATTTGTACCGTGAATATACATTTTGAATTTGATTAGATTTACGCTAAAAAAAATGAGATGGACGTGGCACATCCGGGTAAATTTCGAATTTACCCTTTTCATGGGTCAGCGAATTACGTCTGTAGGAAAAAGCGTTTTCATTAAAAAGTACTTTGCACACATATACCCCATTGCTTTGGCCAGTTCATCCCAGAAAATCAGATGATTCGGCCTGTTTGTTGCAATTTCTCGACAATAGCAAACCGGTTGATTTTTTTTTGCGTGGCAAATAAAATTTGTCACGCCTTGTTTTCGTTCGGATTATTTTTTTTTTTTTTTTTTTTTTTTGGGAAGCTCGCTAGCCCAAACGGAAAAAAATAGACTATTTTTGTTTTCACCAATGGTTTTTATATGGGCTGGAATCAAAAATGAATATCTAACATAATATTTTCGCTAACCCGAAAGTGGCTAATTGCATAATATGCAAATAAGATTTCAAGCTAGCTCGGGCCCTAATAGTCGCATCGGTCTGAAATTTGCAGGATATAGATAGATAGGCAGCGCAATTAAAACTACATCATCAAAATTTTTTGATCACTTCCGGTTTGGGCGTGGGGACTTCCGGTTTTTTCGTCTCATGTCGGGCGACCCTGCTTCGTATGTAATTCAAGATTCTAAACAAAAACAGTATATTTTAGCTATACTAAATGATTTTAATCCCCTGAGATGCAGAAAAATTAAATTGAATGTTGCGCATGCGCAGTTTTCAAAAATAGCAAATTTTCTTAAAAATTTAATAAGTCCGCCAATTATTAACCGATTTTTATGATTTTGGTGTCTATCGAAACCTTGATATTTTATCTAAAAAATGTTGGGAACAGAATTTTGATTTTCGAATTTGAATTTTTTTTATGCCCGTTCGAATTTTTCGAAAATTTAAAACTCTATATCTCGTGACCTTGACCTTCAATGACCTTGACATTTTAGATGTAGAATGTCCTTGACCTCAGCTGTCTATAGATGTGCTGATATTGCATGTCAAATATTAACTTCCGGTTTTATAGCCCACCGAAATCTGACTATTTTGCAATTTTGGACGGTTATGTTACACTTTCGGGCTCTAATGTTCGGATCGATCTGAAATTTACAGGATATAGATAGATACGCAACACAATTAAAAATATATCATCAAAATTTTTTGATCACTTTCGGTTTGGGCGTGGGGACTTCCGGTTTTTTTTATCTCATTTCAGGCGACCCTACATCCCGTTTAATTCAAGAATGTAAGCAAAAACAGTATATATTAGCTATACAAAATAATTTGCATCCCTCGAGAAGAAAAAAATTCCAATTGCTAGTTGCGCATGCGCCATTTTTCCGAGAATGGCAAATTTTCTTTAAAATTTAATTAGTCCGTCATTTATTATCCGATTTGTATGATTTTGGTATCTATCAAAACCTTGCTCCCTTATCTAAAGGATGTTTGAAACAGAATTTTGATTTTCGAACATAAATTTATTTTTATGCCCGTTTGAATTTTTTGAAAATTTGAAATTCTATATCTTGTGACCTTCACCTTCAATGACCTTGAAATTTTCCATATAGAATGGCCTTGACCTCAGCTGTCTATAGATATGACAATATTGAATGAAAAATATCAACTTCTGGGTTTTATAGCCAACCGAATTCTGACATTTTTGAAACTTTGAACGGCAATATTACATTTCCTTATGAACATATTGACTTGAGATTTTCTGTTTTATAATAGCCTCAAAACTCTTCAATAAAGGATATATGCCAAAAGTGCAGAAGCATATTTTAAAAAAGCAAAATTAAATTTTACAACTCCAGTACTAACATAAAATATATTCATCCCACATCAATGTGGTATACATCATTGGACTCCAAATTAAATTGTCTCTTAAATGATATGCGACATGGTCGTTTTACCATGAAAATTTAAGCATTAATTTTAGATAAATTAACAAAATAAATACCAATTTTGGGTTTTTTATTTCATAAAATCTGTTTCAAATTGATCAGTCAGGGTGTTAAAGGCTGTTATATAACATGTCAGTAAAACTGGTGGTTTAAATTTTCACACCTACTTGTCAAATCACTGAGCTGGGGAACAAATTAATCTGATTATGTAATTTCTTAAAATATTTCCATTCAAATTCAAAACATGCATCAAGTTAAAGAATTAAATTCGCTTGTCATTGATCAGTTCGAATTTTGTTCGTATCTTAAATAGAAATGATTTTATAAAAAAAAAAGTCAAATACAGGCATGTGAAGAGTAGCAGACATATAAGTCTTATAAAACACAGATGAACTATTGACCACTTTAGTCACGGTTCAACGCACACAGGTGGCCAAAGAGTAAATTAATCTAATGATATAATCTGATAACCCTAATAAAATTTATTTTTTTGTAAAATTTTTGCATACAAATTCAAAAAATATCTCTTTATAAAGCTGTGAATAAGCAAATTATCACATAGCTTGAATTTTCTCTCTATGTTAATTACAACCAAAGTTACAAAATAATGTTTAAATTTGAATATAGAGAGTTTAAATTTCATGACAAATTGTCATCTTACTACCTACTTAAAATTTGGTTTGGAATTTATGTAAATATCCTACCGAAATCTTAGACATGTACAAAAATCTAATAAGGAACTGATAGTAGAAACTTATAGTAGAAACTTATAGTAGAAAAAATTGCCTATATAGCGGAAAGTTTACGCTTACAATTGTAGGCTGAAAAGTACCGGAATTGAAAGCTAGCAGGTTAGAAGTTTCAAAATGTTCGAAATCCATGGGATAACGCATAGTTGCCACGCTCGGAGCTGTTCACAGTTCTAGTTTTTTTTTTTTTTTTTTTTTTTTTTTTTTTGGGAAGCTCGCTAGCCCAAACGGAAAAAGATAGACTATTTCTGTTTTCACCAATGGTTTTTGTATGGGCTGGAATCAAAAATGAATATCTAACATGAAATTTTCGCTAAACCGAAAGTGGCTAATTGCATAATATGCAAATAAGATTTCAAGCTAGCTCGGGCCCTAATAGTCGCATCGGTCTGAAATTTACAGGATATAGATAAATCGGCAGCGCAATTAAAAATACATCATCAAAATTTTTTGATCACTTCCGGTTTGGGCGTGGGGACTTCCGGTTTTTTCGTCTCATGTCGGGCGACCCTGCTTCCGATGTAATTCAAGATTCTAAACAAAATCAGTATATTTTAGCTATACTAAATGATTTTAATCCCCTGAGATGAAGAAAAATTAAATTGAATGTTGCGCATGCGCAGTTTTCAAAAATGGCAAATTTTCTTAAAAATTTAATAAGTCCGCCAATTATTAACCGATTTTTATGATTTTGGTGTTTATCGAAACCTTGATACTTTATCTAAAAAATGTTGGGAACAGAATTTTGATTTTCGAATTTGAATTTTTTTTATGCCCGTTCGAATTTTTCTAAAATTTAAAACTCTATATCTCGTGACCTTGACCTTAAATGACCTTGACATTTGAGATGTAGAATGTCATTGAACTCAGCTGTCTATAGATGTGCTGATATTGCATGACAAATATTAACTTCCGGTTTTATAGCCCACCGAAATCTGACTATTTTGCAATTTTGGATGGTTAGGTTACACTTTCGGGCTCTAATGTTCGGATCGATCTGAAATTTACAGGATATAGATAGATACGCAACACAATTAAAAATATATCATCAAAATTTTTTGATCACTTCCGGTTTGGGCGTGGGGACTTCCGTTTTTTTTTATCTCATTTCAGGCGACCCTACATCCCGTATAATTCAAGAATGTAAGCAAAAACAGTACATTAGCTATACAAAATAATTTGCATCCCTCGAGAAGAAAAAAATTCCAATTGCTAATAAAATTTATTTATTTTTTTGTAAAATTTGTGCATACAAATTCAAAAAATATCTCTTTATAAAGCTGTGAATTAGCAAATTATCACATAGCTTGAATTTTCTCTCTATGTTAATTACAACCAAAGTTACAAAATAATGTTTAAATTTGAATATAGAGAGTTTAAATTTCATGACAAATTGACATCTTACTACCTACTTAAATTTTAGTTTGAAATTTATGTAAATATCCTACCGAAATCTTAGACATGTACAAAAATCTAATAAGGAACTGATAGTAGAAACTTATAGTAGAAAAAATTGCCTATATAGCGGAAAGTTTACGCTTACAATTGTAGGCTGAAAAGTACCGGAATTGAAAGCTAGCAGGTTAGAAGTTTCAAAATGTTCGAAATCCATGGGATAACGCACAGTTGCCACGCTCGGAGCTGTTCACAGTTCTAGTTTATTTTACTTTCAAAATTATTTCAAATTCATTTTAACTTGTTTCATTTCTTTTTTCTATTACTTTTGATTTTATTTTAATTTTTTTTTTTTTCAATTACTTTTTATTTTATTTTATTCTTTTTTTGTGTTCTTTATAAATAATTTAATTAATAGAATGAATTAGTTAGAAAATAAAGTAGGGCCATGTTGAAAAAACTGAGTGATAGCCATGGGCCACCATACTGCTCTAAAGAATACCATCATATCTTCGGCTATTGAAAAAATTAACCAAACTTGGGCAACAAGTATCCTTTCGGCACTCAAAAATCACTATAATTCCATGGTAAAAACGAAATTAGACTTGATAAAATCTCATTCTTGATTGCAAATTGAGTCCTTTTCATTCGAAGCTTTAAATTGGGCTAGGAAAGTTTATAAATCTCGCTTACAACAAACTGTAGTCGAACAGTTCAAATCACTTTTGGCAGACATTAAAACTACGGCTTCGGATGCTCTTGAGGATATGGATTTAGGCATTGTAGAATTGGTAGAACCACCCCTTCATCCAACAACCAAACCAGCCTCTACCAATAATAGATTCACTTTCATGCCACAATCTACTGGAAAACCAAAACGAAACAGATCCTACTCCCCCACAAGTTTTCCATCCTCATTTGAAACGCCCTCAAAACGAAAACTTCTTTCGAGCCGTCGATCTTTACCAAATACTCCACCAAACCAACCTGCCAACTCGCTATCCACCTCAAATGTAATTAACATTAGTGTACCTTCTACTGCTACTTCATCCTTACCTTCATCTTCATCATCGCCTCGTAGATCTCTCAGCTTTGATAAAACTCTTACTCCTACTACGTCTTCACCATCAACCTCTTCTTCAACCTGTCTCCAGACAACTAACTTTATCTACATTGCCTACTAAACCAAATGTTCATGCACGCCAGAGTGATAAGTCAAAATTCAGTTTACCAAAAATAACCAAACCCATCCTCATCATCGGATCTTCTAATTTGGGCAGAATTCCAAAAGCCACTCCAGACACCCAAATAGAGAGCTACCCAGGAGCACGAATCTGCCATTTAAAATCCATAATCTCTAAAGCTGAAACCAGCCAAATACCAAGCAAAGTAGTCATACACGTAGGCCTAAATGACAAACAAGAAGAAGGAAATTATATCTACAGCCAAATGATGGAACTACTATAACTCGTTCGAAACAAATTTCCAAAAGCCTCCCTGTATGTCACACCCATACCAATTTCTCCATCTTTAAAACGAGCATTCCCTGCAGCCTCCAAAAACCTGTCAAAATTTAATGAACTTATTACTACCAAACCACCAAATTATACCACCATCATACCAGAATATTCCGGATCCATTAAAGTCCAAAACGACAACATCCATTGGACAGAGATGACAGCGAAGAATATATTTTCTCACTGGTTGGCCCATTTAAACTAGAGGTGGGGGTGGACCGAAATTGGATAAAACGGTAGTAAATTTGAGTTCTAGATCATTAACTATACCGGAAGTAAGTCTTTTAGACAAAGGTCTTAAATTTATACCCACGGCAGTACCTTCATCCCTTGACGAAATTTTAGACGCCACTTATAAATTCGAAAGACTAATTAAACTTACATATTTTTATAGAAAAACCATCGGCAGAGATGCCCGGAAGAGATTTGTGGAAAAATCTGAGTGGACCCCACCAGATGCCCTAATACATACCGATATTTTAGAAATTTGTGATAATATGCGATTTGAAACTTCTCTTTTACCACTGGTAAAAGATAAAAGTAACTTAACGCGCGCAGAAAGGACTATTTTAAACAACTTGAAAAATGATAAAAATATCATCATTCGGAAAATTGATAAAGGAAGCTCATGTGTCATCTTAAACCGCGAGGATTATATTGCCGAACTGGAAGGTCAATTAAATAAACGTGAACATTACCAAATTTTAGATGCTCCGATTTATAATGAAACCGGTATTATGATTAATAACACCTTACAAAATGACAAAATTATTACCGATAAACAATAGGATTATCTTTCGGGCAGTTCTACTTCGCGTCAACGGCATATTTATACCCTCCCGAAGATCCATACTGAATGGTTTTTACCGAATACTATACCTAAGGGAAGACCTATTATTTCAGACTGCGCCAGTGAACTTATCGAGTTTCGGAATATATTGACCATTTTTTTTTTTTTTTTTTTTTTTTTTGCGTGGCAAATAAAATTTGTCACGCTTTGTTTTCGTTCGGATTATTTTATTTTTTTTTTTTCTTTTTTTTTTTTGGGAAGCTCGCTAGCCCAAACGGAAAAAGATAGACTATTTTTGTTTTCGCCAATGGTTTTTATATGGGCTGGAATCAAAAATGAATATCTAACATAATATTTTCGCTAACCCGAAAGTGGCTAATTGCATAATATGCAAATAAGATTTCAAGCTAGCTCGGGCCCTAATAGTCGGATCGGTCTGAAATTTACAGGATATAGATAGACAGGCAGCGCAATTAAAAATACATCATCAAAATTTTTTGATCACTTCCGGTTTGGGCGTGGGGACTTCCGGTTTTTTCGTCTCATGTCGGGCGACCCTGCTTCCGATGTAATTCAAGATTCTAAACAAAATCAGTATATTTTAGCTATACTAAATGATTTTAATCCCCTGAGATGAAGAAAAATTAAATTGAATGTTGCGCATGCGCAGTTTTCAAAAATGGCAAATTTTCTTAAAAATTTAATAAGTCCGCCAATTATTAACCGATTTTTATGATTTTGGTGTCTATCGAAACCTTGATACTTTATCTAAAAAATGTTGGGAACAGAATTTTGATTTTCGAATTTGAATTTTTTTATGCCCGTTCGAATTTTTCGAAAATTTAAAACTCTATATCTCGTGACCTTGACCTTAAATTACCTTGACATTTGAGATGTAGAATGTCATTGACCTCAGCTGTCTATAGATGTGCTGATATTGCATGACAAATATTAACTTCCGGTTTTATAGCCCACCGAAATCTGACTATTTTGCAATTTTGGACGGTTATGTTACACTTTCGGGCTCTTATGTTCGGATCGATCTGAAATTTACAGGATATAGATAGATATGCAACACAATTAAAAATATATCATCAAAATTTTTTGATCACTTCCGGTTTGGGCGTGGGGACTTCCGTTTTTTTTTTATCTCATTTCAGGCGACCCTACATCCCGTGTAATTCAAGAACAAGAATGTAAGCAAAAACAGTACATTAGCTATACAAAATAATTTGCATCCCTCGAGAAGAAAAAAATTCCAATTGCTAATAAAATTTATTTATTTTTTTGTAAAATTTTTGCATACAAATTCAAAAAATATCTCTTTATAAAGCTGTGAATTAGCAAATTATCACATAGCTTGAATTTTCTCTCTATGTTAATTACAACCAAAGTTACAAAATAATGTTTAAATTTGAATATAGAGAGTTTAAATTTCATGACAAATTGACATCTAACTCCCTACTTAAATTTTAGTTTGGAATTTATGTAAATATCCTACCGAAATCTTAGACATGTACAAAAATCTAATAAGGAACTGATAGTAGAAACTTATAGTAGAAAAAATTGCCTATATAGCGGAAAGTTTACGCTCACAATTGTAGGCTGAAAAGTACCGGAATTGAAAGCTAGCAATTTAGAAGTTTCAAAATGTTCGAAATCCATGGGATAACGCACAGTTGCCACGCTCGGAGCTGTTCACAGTTCTAGTTTTTTTTTTTTGGGAAGCTTGCTAGCCCAAACGGAAAAAGATAGACTATTTCTGTTTTCACCAATGGTTTTTATATGGGCTGGCATCAACAATGAATATCTAACATGAAATTTTCGCTAACCCAAAAGTGGCTAATTGCATAATATGCAAATAAGATTTCAAGCTAGCTCGGGCCCTAATAGTCGCATCGGTCTGAAATTTACAGGATATGGATAGATAGGCAGCGCAATTAAAACTACATCATCAAAATTTTTTGATCACTTCCGGTTTGGGCGTGGGGACTTCCGGTTTTTTCGTCTCATGTCGGGCGACCCTGCTTCCCATGTAATTCAAGATTCTAAACAAAAACAGTATATTTTAGCTATACTAAATGATTTTAATCCCCTGAGATGAAGAAAAATTAAATTGAATGTTGCGCATGCGCAGTTTTCAAAAATGGCAAATTTTCTTAAAAATTTAATAAGTCCGCCAATTATCGACCGATTTTTATGATTTTGGTGTCTATCGAATCCTTGATACTTTATCTAAAAAATGATGTGAACAGAATTTTGATTTTCGAATTTGAATTTTTTTTATGCCCGTTCGAATTTTTCAAAAATTTAAAACTCTATATCTCGTGACCTTGACCTTCAATGACCTTGACATTTGAGATGTAGAATGTCCTTGACCTCAGCTGTCTATAGATGTGCTGATATTGCATGACAAATATTAACTTCCGGTTTTATAGCCCACCGAAATCTGACTATTTTGCAATTTTGGACGGTTATATTACACTTTCGGGCTCTAATGTTCGGATCGATCTGAAATTTACAGGATATAGATAAATACGCAACACAATTAAAAATATATCATCAAAATTTTTTGATAACTTCCGGTTTGGGCGTGGGGACTTCCGGTTTTTTATCTCATTTCAGGCGACCCTACATCCCGTGTAATTCAAGAATGTAAGCAAAAACAGTATATATTAGCTATACAAAATAATTTGTATCCCCCGAGAAGAAAAAAATTCCAATTGCTAGTTGCGCATGCGCCATTTTTCCGAGAATGGCAAATTTTCTTTAAAATTTAATTAGTCCGTCATTTATTATTTATGCCCGTTTGAATTTTTTAAAAATTTGAAATTCTAAATCTTGTGACCTTCACCTTCAATGACCTTAAAAATTTTCCATATAGAATGGCCTTGACATCAGCTGTCTATAGATCTAACAATATTGTTACGCTTGTTCCACAATTGGAGGCTGAAAAGTACCGGAATTGAAAGCTAGCAGGTTAGAAGCTTCAAAATGTTCGAAATCCACGGGATAACGCATAGTTGCCACGCTCGGAGCTGTTCACAGTTCTAGTTTATCTTGTTATTGACATCATGTTTTATATTTTAACATCATTCTCTGATGACTTCACTTTGCAGATAGTTGTTTGAGTAACCAAGACGCAGTTATTTACTTTTTTGATTGTGTTGGTTTTGTGACTCCCTAAAGGAATGTATTATAATAATCTTCGAATGACATTTAGAAAAAGGTGGACATTAGATAAATAAGAACACTATTATGGATATAATAATATACATCTTTTAATTTAAGCCACGTTTCAATTCACATACAAAAATCTTTATGTATGCTTTATAAAGATTCCTGTATGTGAATTGAAACATTGTTTAAATTAAAGGAAAACCATGAAATGAATGGAGTTTTACGTCCTACTTAAATCAAAGGAAGGAGAAGTATATCCATAATAGTGTTCTTATTAGATGAAATAAATGAAATGAAATGAATGGAGTTTTACGCCCTACTCTTTTCCACCCTATAGGCTAATGAAGATGGGCAACACCGACACGGGAGCATTTTGCGATTTCCAACTGTAGAGGGATCTTAAACGTGCACAGCCTGTAGCACACGGGGCCTCGTTTTAATGTCCCATCCATACGACAAGACACTCTTCCATGCCAGTCACTCCAAACTGCATCATTTGCAAGGGGAAACCGGGCTCAAGAATCCGAACGTTCATCTCAACCTTTGCTGCGATTGAACCCTGGACCTTCAGGTTAGGGAGCAAGCGTCTGACTCACGGAGCCATTGCCGCCACCTTTTATTATTTAGAGCCACATATTCATATAGGCTTATAAAGATAGCTTGCCAGGCAAGGTAACATACGCCCACTGGCAGCTTTGTTAATGTAAATGCAACAGTTGGTATGACGCATTATTTGTTAATTCATTCAAGAATGTAATTAACTAATAGCTGTATGTATTGACAACTTTGATCTTGTATATATTTGATATTGAATTTTATCAATATCACACAGTAGCTTTGTTTAAATAACCAACAGTATATAAGCTTATATTTCAATAAATCATTTGAATAGCATTCAATATGAGCAAGTTGAAACCCCAGTAAATTCTTGATTTTTGAAGCATAAAAGACTGTATGAATTTTAACTCCACAGCAAATCAGCAATGATCTTAGTCAAGCTTCTATCATGGCTACAAGCCTAAATTGATGGGTTTTTGGTACGTCGAGTGTAGACTGACAGAGATAGGGGCAACCGTAATATACATCTAAACAAGCAATTGATGGGTACTAAGTCAAGGACGGACAGAGGGACGGACTGATGTACGGACAGAGGGAAGGGCGGACAGAGGGACGGACTGATGTACATTTATATTGTTTTTACTATGCCAAGGACAGACGGTTAAGGGTAGCCCAACAGATGGACAGGCGCAACGGTAGTATACATCACACCCATATTGCTTTTAAATAGTCAAGGGCAATAACTCAAAATCCGTTCATTCCATAATTTCCATTTTCGAACTTGACTGAAATCTGATAAATATATACATGTATACCAAGTTTCATTAAGATTAAATATAAAAGATAAAAACTTTAGCCTGTATTGTGGATACAACAAATGTGGACGGACCGACGGACGGACGGACGGACAGGGGCGACGACAATATACGTCCACATTTCCATGTGGGCGTATAAAAAGTAATCCTCTATAAACGAATTTGGTCAAGCTCAAGAGCCAGGGTTAAAAAAAGCGGTACCACCATTTTTGATACAATTTTGCACAAAATGCGATGTATTTTTCCTTATTAGCGAAGATTTTTGGAATATTTTTCTCTATTTAATAAAATAAACGGAAATAAAGTACTTGTCCGATGCCCGACCGATGAAATTTTGTTTACCAGGCCCATTTGATGAATAGTGTTACACTTGTTTGAATGTCTGTTTGGAATTTGCGGCACGTTGGATGCTTTCTTCGCGTCATTTTCCATTGAAATTGTATTTTAAGTGTAGCTCCAGAGAATAAATGAAATGCAATCACCTCACAGATTCTCGTTAATATGCACTGCTCACGTGAAGTCCTTCAGTTCAGAGATTATTTATCCAACCTGCTTGGGTTGTCCACATCACAATTAGTCCATATATTAAAGGGGCCCAGGCTTGATTTTTAGGGGTCGTTTTGGGCCTTTGTAACATTTAAACAGTCCTCAGAAATACTCAAGCTGTACGCGGCTGGTCTCCAGTCAGTGCGTTGTAGTCTATTTATATAGATGACCGCTATTGCACGACGGGAAGGATAACTCTTTGATTATCAAGACGAACCGTTTTCCAATATGGCGGGACGTTCGTAATTCTTAAGACATTATAATTTTTCAAACACGGATAATTATGGATACACATGGATTTGAAGGCCCAAATTTCAAAAGTAAGCTCTGTAGACTATTTCTGATTAGCTAAGCAAAAGATTTCATGTGTTTGAGGCTGTCGGATGATTGTCCGAAACAAATCAAGCCTGGGCCCCTTTAAAGAAATATATAAATAGTTTTTTTTATTATAAACGGATTTTGACTCAGAAACAAATCGCTCCACAAAATTCTAAATTGCAACCCAATTTTGTCCAATAGAGCAAAAAACTGCTATGCAAATAAATAAATTAATTCGGAGCCTGAGAGCAGTCCAAAGTTGTAAATTATCTATAAAACTGAAAGTCAATTATTAATAGGATCAGCTAATAAAGGTCAATGTCATCAAATGTCATGGTCATGGAATATAAGATTTAAAAATTTGAAAAATTCAAGCGAAAAGGGCAAAAAAAGCAAAATCAAAATTAACACATCGGCTTCCTTGTTTTAGCTGCATTTTTATGTTCTTTCATTTGACACCAAAATCAGTCAAATCAGATCAGCCAAAATGTCTGTATAAAAATCGAAGCATTTCAATAAAATCAAAATGGCAGCAAAAATATCATTTCCAGTCTAGATTTTATTTTTAAATCGACTGTATAAGCAAGATGGCTACTGATCGGCACAAAAAATGGTTTCCATTAATTTCATATACATACATATATATAACATAATTGGACCGGTAATACTTATATCAATAGAAAGTAGAGGTGTTCAAATGAATAGGAAAAATACCAGATGGTCCCATCCCACAAGTCCTTAATTAACTCGTAATTAGGCTATTTATGACGGGATTTCCCTCGGTGGGGTACTACCATAGGTATGTACGTCAAGTCTCAAACGTCGTTCAAATGTCGTTGATCTTTATTTTGATCATCCAGTCTGTTAATTCAGTACATAACCGGTCGCTGTGGCACGCATGCATAACAACAATGGCATTTTGGTATTCCATTTATTATCTCTAGCAAAAGGCTATTAAACATTTAAATATCACTTTGTAAAAACATTATGAATTAATTTAAATAAGTTTTAACTCACTTATAATAAAATATAAATTAATTCTTATACCCCCTCATTCATATGACGTCATTTGGTCACGTGAACAAACATGGAGTCTAAATTTATCGTTTCAAAGCAGATAAGAGTCAAATGGATTCCACAAGCATTTCTACGTTCACATTGGAACGGACTATTAATTAGAAACCCGAATTAATCAATTAGTAAGCTTAATTTGGCTCTACCTTAAATGTGCGCTATAAATTTTTGAATTTCTTAAGTTTTGAACTGCTATCTGGGTTGAAATTATTGGAAGATTCGGAAAATGAAAACCTGTCGTAAATTGATAAAACAATGGGTCTTCTAGAGCCACTTTTCAACTTTATAGACATGTCTTAATCATTAAAGAATGCAGTGCAAGTGTAAAAGTCTAAAAAAAAAATACAAGCCTCATAAATATATTAATAAATTAAGGAAAATTAACAAGGCTCATTGTTCATTAAGAATCATAAATTATTTTTGAAGCACCTCATGCTTCAGATCTAAATAATAGTCATTAAGGTTAGTAACATACCTGTGATTTTTCTTTAATTATAGCTGAAGGATGAACTGACTTGATACATGTTTCTTTCATGGATGACAAAGTAGATAATACCTTAGGAATCTATAGAAATGGATATAAAAGATTTAATTCAAATTTCATCATTCACTGAGAGATCATCACACAACTGTACTAACACCTCAACATAACAAGTCAAAAATCATAATCAATAGAAAGATTGGTCCGAAAAGCCGGACGTTGTTTACATAACATAGGCCGCCATTGTTATTGTTAGTTTTCGGGGAAAGGAGGGATTGAATCTCCCAAATGTACAGGCCTAGGGTGTAACAAATATTTTATTGAGAAATTGGGATCTGGATCTGTTGGATGATTTTCTTCTCTTTTGATCTGAAATTAGAAAAAAAAAAATCGCCCAATGGGCGAGAAGTATAGTACCTGTTAAGTACAGATTGTTTTAAGTTTGCTATGAACAAGATTGTCATTTAGGTTCTGATTTTTGGAATATGCAACTATCATTTTCTGTTTATAGACATGAGGAAATTTCTCTTGAAGACTCTTATAATGGGTTTGAACTATCTTGCTTGCTTTATTACTGGTTGTATTGAAGGGGACTACAAAGTGTGCTATGCCTACACTGTGGTGAATATTAAGTCCTATGGGTCTTGCTGTATTTAATGTCTCAATCCAATGGTCTTTTCTAGATTGACGGAATTTGGTAGTTTCATCTTCGGGCAAGTCGATTTCTATGCGCTCAATTGGGGGTTAGGGTGAGATCGTCAAGTGAATGGTCGTGAAGATTGAAATGATTAGAAACAGGCTTGTCTTTTTTTAATTTAATATCTGATCTGTGAGCATTAAAACGAGTGCGTAATTTGTTCTTTCTTTCACCGATATATTGTTTGGGACATTTTTTTACATGAAATTAAGTATATTACATTCGAGTTTTCACATGTTAGGTGCTCTTGAATCGGGTATCTTTTATTCGTAGAGTTACTTAGAAAATAATGGGTTTCTGATATAAAGGGACATGATTTGCATCTGGGTGACATACATGGGGCACTCCTTAAACCTGGAGGCACTTCTATTTTTAGCTGCTATCTGTGCTAAGGTGGAGTTTTTTATGTTTCGTAAAAATCGTTTAGAGTATCCACGCTCTTCCAGTTTTGAGAAAACAATCGTACAAACTTGGTTGAAGTCAGAGGACCTTGTGCAAATTCGGTGAAATCGTAAAACTTGTGACTGAATTATTCCAGAAAAAGTATGTTTTGGATGAAATGAGCTCTTATGCAAAAGTTGATGAGTGTCGGTTTCTTTGAAATATACTTTAATATCTAATTTATTAGTCTCTGCTATGGAATCTCCTTTAAAAACAGTAGAATCGAGAAAATCTATGCTTTTGTGGTTGACGTTGGCTGTTAGTTTGATGGACGGGTGGTGGCTGTTGAGGATTTCAAAAAATTGCCAAAATTGTTCTATGGAGTTAGTCCAAACCATGAAAATGTCATCTAAAAAGCGTCCCTAAAAAAGTGGGTCAAATGGGCAAAGGGGTAATACCTCACGTTCCCACTCAGCCATGAAAAGGTTTGCGTATGAAGGGGCGAATCTTTTGTCCATGGCTGTGCCTGAGGTTTGTAGATATGTTTTACCATTAAATGCGAAATCATTGCGACTAAGACAAATCTCTAAAAGCTGTAGAATTGCATCATCGGGTCTGTCTGGATCTGGGTTTCTATCAAAAGCTTTGCGAACTGCCCTTAGGCCAGTAGTGTTGTCGATATTGGTGTACATACAAGTTACGTCAATAGAAATTAAAATAGCATTTGAAGGGACTTTGAGATTTTTTATTTTATTGGCAAAGTCAGTTGTGTCCTTAAGGTAGGCTCGATGTTGACATGTTAGTGGTAGCAAGAAATGATCAATGTATTCTGACACTGCATAAGACTCACTACCACAGTCAGAGATAATCGGGCGGCCTTTAGGGATTCTATTGGGCATGAACCAATCTTTAGAGGATTCTTATGAATTTTAGGCAAAGTGTAAAAGTGTCTCCCGCGGCAATCAGGTTTGGCAGAAAGATAGTCATATTGTTTCTGTTTTAAATGACTTGTTTTAACTAAGTCGGCAAGAATATTTTTATCATATTAGCAGTTTCTTTAAAAATCGGCTCCGGTAAAATTGCGGATTATTCAATTGATGCTCTGCTTCTGCAATATAATCTTCCCTATTTAATACAACGCAACATGAACCTTTGTCACACATTTAAATTACAATGCAATCGTTTTTTTAAAGTAAATTTAACGCTTTACGTTCTACTCGCGTGAGATATTTGGTTATTCATACTTGTAAATACGTTTAATATTTCTGGATGGATGGCGGTTTTGGGTGGTTTTCGTGTGGATTTAGGAAGAAACATTGTTCTAGCACCGCGTGGAGGGTGGTTTCGAAAAAAGTATGTGCAACTAAGATTCCGTTGAAATCGTCCAATGGACGGTTGAAGATAATCAAGGTTAGGTAATTTAGGAGTCGGAAGAAATTTAAGTCCACGGTCTAAGATTGAATGCTGGAGGGGTGTGAGAATATTTCGGCTTAAGTTCACGACGGTTTGGCCTAGCGGTGGCCTCTCAATATTTTTATCCCAAATAATTAGTTTAAAGACATACCCGGTGCTTGAAGCTGGCGTATCCAAAACAAGTATATATTGTTGGCTGTTTTCGGAGACCAATGAAGATTATCAACTGGTTCGAATTCTTCTTCGTAGGTTGACTGGATTGTTGCGTTCTCAGTGTCGGCGGAGTTCATCATCATATCGTTGAATGTCTTGAGATTCTGCTGGGCTTTCTTAGATATAGGTACACATGTGAAGATGATCTTGGAGCTAGGAAAGATTTGGTTGGCTGTGGCAGTTAATTTCTGGGCTTGGTTAAGTGAGGTTTTGGTCACGATTGTTGAGGCCTACATGCAGAATGATGGTAGCCGGTTTATGATCATGGTCGTAAGATTCAAGGATGGACTTGATGTGATGGATTTGGGCACCAGGGTACGAGTGTATTTCGGTGTCTGGAGCTGTTTTGGTAATTCGGTTGAGGTTTGAGGACCCAATAATTAAAGTAGATTTCTGTAGAGCAGGTAGATTCCATAATGATTTGTCCTTGGTTTGGTGATAAAAGGGTTTGGTAGCGGATATAATGGTTGTCGACGGGGTGATAGGTACTGGATTGGTAGTTGTTACAAATGTGGCATTGGGAACGGACTGAGATCTGGTTCGAGTTGGAGATGGTCTGGAGACACGACTTGACTTGGTTGGAGAATTCGAGGTGTTTTGTTGATCCAAAAACTTACAGAAGGAAGGAAGGTCGGCCGAACCTGGGTCACGTGGTGAGGATTCAGATGATGTAGGCGAGGAATCTGAAAGGGAAAAGAGAAGGGGGGTGCCTTCTCAACGAGAACGTTTATCAACATCTGCTGGACTAGGGGATGGGGAACTGCGGGCTCGTTTAGGTGTTTGGTTCGACATGGTGGTGATTCTTGTTGGTGCAGGTGTTTGTGGATCAATCTCCATTTCAGTTGGTAAGGATATGGTTACTCTGGTTTTGGTTTCGTTGATAGTTTGGTAAATTTTGGCAATCAAGGTTGAGTAAAACGTTTCCCATAGGATCGACGGGCCAATGAGAGGGTATGGGAAATAATGCGGTCGATGGCTGGTTGTGATAAAAACTTGGTTCGGATGAAGGTGGGTTTCTCCTTCAGGGTTGTTTGGTAATGGTCGATCAGAGTCTGCGTCACCTTAGAGAGCCATGTCCGGTTGGCTTCTTGCCAGTGGTTGTCAAAGTTGTGGAGCATAATGAAAATAAGTCTAGGTTAGACGGGGAATGTTCAGTTTTATGATTTTTTATATGCTAGCGTAAAATGTAGGGATCCAGGTATGCAAAAGAAGACGAATTGGGTATGGGAAATGAAGTAAGATGAAAATGTAAGTGAAAAATGCAAAAATATACATTAATGAAATAATAAATATGGATGAAATGAGCTCTTATGCAAAAGTTGATGAGTGTCGGTTTCTTTGAAATATACTTTTATATCTAATTTATTAGTCTCTGCTATGGAATCTCCTTTAAAAACAGTAGAATCGAGAAAATCTATGCTTTTGTGGTTGACGTTGGCTGTTAGTTTGATGGACTGTTGGTGGCTGTTGAGGATTTCAAAAAATTGCCAAAATTGTTCTATGGAGTAAGTCCAAACCATGAAAATGTCATCTAAAAAGCGTCCCTAAAAAAAGTGGGTCAAATGGGCAAAGGGGTAATACCTCACGTTCCCACTCTGCCATGAAAAGGTTTGCGTATGAAGGGGCGAATGTTTTGTCCATGGCTGTGCCTGAGGTTTGTAGATATGTTTTACCATTAAATGCGAAATCATTGCGACAAAGACAAATCTCTAAAAGCTGTAGAATTGCATCATCGGGTCTGTCTGGATCTGGGTTTCTATCAAAAGCTTTGCGAACTGCCCTTAGGCCAGTAGTGTTGTCGATATTGGTGTACATACAAGTTACGTCAATAGAAATTAAAATAGCATTTGAAGGGACTTTGAGATTTTTTATTTTATTGGCAAAGTCAGTTGTGTCCTTAAGGTAGGCTCGATGTTGACATGTTAGTGGTAGCAAGAAATGATCAATGTATTCTGACACTGCATAAGACTCACTACCACAGTCAGAGATAATCGGGCGGCCTTTAGGAATTCTATTGGGCATGAACCAATCTTTAGAGGATTCTTATGAATTTTAGGCAAAGTGTATAAGTGTCTCCCGCGGCAATCAGGTTTGGCAGAAAGATAGTCATATTGTTTCTGTTTTAAATAACTTGTTTTAACTAAGTCGGCAAGAATATTTTTATCATATTAGCAGTTTCTTTAAAAATCGGCTCCGGTAAAATTGCGGATTATTCAATTGATGCTCTGCTTCTGCAATATAATCTTCCCTATTTAATACAACGCAACATGAACCTTTGTCACACATTTAAATTACAATGCAATCGTTTTTTTAAAGTAAATTTAACGCTTTACGTTCTACTCGCGTGAGATATTTGGTTATTCATACTTGTAAATACGTTTAATATTTCTGGATGGATGGCGGTTTTGGGTAGTTTTCATGTGGATTTAGGAAGAAACATTGTTCTAGCACCGCGTGGAGGGTGGTTTCGAAAAAAGTATGTGCAACTAAGATTCCGTTGAAATCGCCCAATGGACGGTTGAAGATAATCAAGGTTAGGTAATTTAGGAGTCGGAAGAAATTTAAGTCCACGGTCTAAGATTGAATGCTGGAGGGGTGTGAGAATTTTTCGGCTTAAGTTCACGACGGTTTGGTCTAGCGGTGGCCTCTCAATATTTTTATCCCAAATAATTAGTTTAAAGACATACCCGGTGCTTGAAGCTGGCGTATCCAAAACAAGTATATATTGTTGGCTGTTTCCGGAGACCAATGAAGATTATCAACTGGTTCGAATTCTTCTTCGTAGGTTGACTGGATTGTTGCGTTCTCAGTGTCGGCGGAGTTCATCATCATATCGTTGAATGTCTTGAGATTCTGCTGGGCTTTCTTAGATATAGGTACACATGTGAAGATGATCTTGGAGCTAGGAAAGATTTGGTTGGCTGTGGCAGTTAATTTCTGGGCTTGGTTAAGTGAGGTTTTGGCTAACTGGTCACGATTGTTGAGGCCTACATGCAGAATGATGGTAGCCGGTTTATGATCATGGTCGTAAGATTCAAGGATTGACTTGATGTGATGGATTTGGGCACCAGGGTACGAGTGTATTTCGGTGTCTGGAGCTGTTTTGGTAATTCGGTTGAGGTTTGAGGACCCAATAATTAAAGTAGATTTCTGTAGAGCAGGTAGATTCCATAATGATTTGTCCTTGGTTTGGTGATAAAAGGGTTTGGTAGCGGATATAATGGTTGTCGACGGGGTGATAGGTACTGGATTGGTAGTTGTTACAAATGTGGCATTGGGTACGGACTGAGATCTGGTTCGAGTTGGAGATGGTCTGGACACACGACTTGACTTGGTTGGAGAATTCGAGGTGTTTTGTTGATCCAAAAACTTACAGAAGGAAGGAAGGTCGGCCGAACCTGGGTCACGTGGTGAGGATTCAGATGGTGTAGGCGAGGAATCTGAAAGGGAAAAGAGAAGGGGGTGCCTTCTCAACGAGAACGTTTATCAACATCTGCTGGACTAGGGGATGGTGAACTGCGGGCTCGTTTAGGTGTTTGGTTCGACATGGTGGTGATTCTTGTTGGTGCAGGTGTTTGTGGATCAATCTCCATTTCAGTTGGTAAGGATATGGTTACTCTGGTTTTGGTTTCGTTGATAGTTTGGTAAATTTTGGCAATCAAGGTTGAGTAAAACGTTTCCCATAGGATCGACGGGCCAATGAGAGGGTATGGGAAATAATGCGGTCGATGGCTGGTTGTGATAAAAACTTGGTTCGGATGAAGGTGGGTTTCTCCTTCAGGGTTGTTTGGTAATGGTCGATCAGAGTCTGCGTCACCTTAGAGAGCCATGTCCGGTTGAGGTATCTAATATTGGCGTCAACAGCTGACGTTTTCATAGCTGGACGAATAAAAACTATCCAACTCAGAGACTTTGCGCTTGAAGGTGAACGCAGGTTGACCTTGCTGCTGGAGGGTAAGGATTGCCAACTGGTGAAGACACTGCAAAACTTGGAAGAATACCTTAACAAAGGAATCTTCCTCCTTATGAGTGGGAACTGGTTGGCGTCTGTGAGTCGGTGTGCGTTTCTGATATTGGTGAGGCCGGTGGTTATTTTTGGATGGGTAGCCTGTGTTGTGGTCAGGTCGATGGTTATCTCTGGATGAAGAGGCAGTGTTGTGGGTAGGTCGTTGGTGGGCTGGATTGGTTGGTGGTCGACGATTGGTAGATGGTAGAGGTCGATGGAATACTGGGCCGTGATTTGGTTTGGTTGGCGATAAGTATTGCGATGTCTGGCTTCTTGCCAGTGGTTGTCAAAGTTGTGGAGCATAATGAAAATAAGTCTAGGTTAGACGGGGAATGTTCAGTTTTATGATTTTTTATATGCTAGCGTAAAATGTAGGGATCCAGGTATGCAAAAGAAGACGAATTGGGTATGGGAAATGAAGTAAGATGAAAATGTAAGTGAAAAATGCAAAAATATATATTAATGAAATAACACTAACAACAATGTAAAAAACCAAAACAAAAACTTACATAAATGACACGAACCGGTTTTCGAAATATTATTCTTTATCAAGTGTCGAGAAAAAACAACAAACGACAGTCGGAAGAAACGGCGGAGAGACTTGTTAAATGAAATCACGGAAGGCCGCGTTGCTGACATAGACTTCAGAGAACAAATTGAATAAGATTCTGTACATATATGTGAAAAAAATTTCCAGCCAGAGCTTATTGAAACATGTGAGTTATCATGTTGTTATTAGGCACATTGTTTTAAACTTTTGACCAGATAAATAGAGAAATAGGCCACCATCTGTCAACGTTATGACGTGTAGGCCAGGCCTACTACGCCATTAATTTCAAGACGAAAAATGTCGTTTTTATCTGTTTTAGTCTCTTTTTTGTTCCTAAATACATATATAGTCTTCAATGGAAATCATTTTTAAACACAATCGGGCCAACATAAACAACTGTCGACGCCATTTTAATTTTGTTTCAATTTCTTCGATGTTTTTTTTTACATTTTTTGAAATAGAGGATATCATATTATTTTAACAAAGTCAACAGTTGTTTATGTTTGAGCGATTGTGTTTCAAAACGATTGTTCGTGATGACATTTCAACATGCATCAACACTTTATTACAGTAATTTCAAAGAAATGTGTCAAAGAATTCAGGCTTTAAAGTCTGTAGATGAGTGGATTGTTATATTTAAAGAAGACAGGGTCATACTGAAAAGGGCTGAACCCCCCTTTATTTTGCCGAAATATGAGATAACAATTGATGATAGTCTTGGTTACAGTATTTCTCTTTTTGGTTGGCTTTTACCAGATTATACCTTTTGTCGCCACCTACAATTCTACAGCTAAAAATGCATCTGTGATTGTGAAACTCCAGGATGAATTCCCTAATATCTATACCAAACGTTTAGTGACTGCTTACAAAAGGAATAAAAATCTGAGTAATATTCTTGTACATGGTAGATTAGATCCCCTTTCATTATCTCCCTGAAGTAATTGTATTTTTATTTAATGGCTTTATCTTGTAAGTTTCTCTAGAAGTAGATAATTTCTTATCAATTGATGTATACTGAAATTCGTAGCATAGTCTCTACTTATGACCTAGGCCAGTGCTTCTATAGGAGAGCATCTCTTATAACACCCTTAACCAGATGACCATGAGTTGTATGTGACAAATAAAAGATCCGTTCGCAATGTAACAGTTTCAAACCTTGTAAAAAAATCTTATGATGTATCAATTATGTTCTGGTGTCTCTGTCAATGATATATCAAGTAATTTTGTCAATCATGTTGTTCCTGAACAACAGGATCCTCTTTTTGCTGAAGATGAAAACCCATTTTCATCGTTAAAATATTACAGGTCGTTGAGCTGTGCAGTTCTTATTACAACAAACATGTGCAGCTCTTTTGTAATGTAAACAAGATATGTATGCTAAAGCAGTTAGGATATTAAGGGATTCATAAGAAGACGCCATTTTTAACAAATGTGTGCACTGTTATCGTCACGTGATGTACTGACGCAACATTGAACGCGGCGTCAGCTGACCGCCCTTTAATCTCCGCCGGCCTTCCAGACCATTCTTTCTATTGAACATGCAAAAATAAATGAATAATCAAAAAAAAAGTAGTGTGTTAAAAGCACTACAATAACAAACCTGTCTGTTAGCTTCAATATATGTACCTAAAGTATTTGCTCTAATACAAAAACCATCATCTTGTATATGAGCATAGCATCTTACACTTTCTCCATGAAAACAATCAGCCATATCTCCTTCATGATCTGTCCATGTTGTTAAACCCAATATTTGTCTATTATTACTATCATCAGATGTAAAATCATGGATATCTGGAAACAAAGTCATGATAGTATAAACAACAAAAACTGAGTAATCATCTAAACCTATTCAGCCCTGATGAGATCATAATGATGTTTATTTTCTAAGAGTGAAGTTTGTTTATTCAATGTTTACTTGATAGTATTAACTTGATGCTCAACTACCCAGGTGGGAAGACCCCATTGTTTAATTCACAAAATATAAATCTGCATTATCAATTTCTATAATCAATAAAAATAATAATATATAATGTCTCAATTACTATATACCTGGTTTGGTGTCAGCTGGTGTTAGGGAGAAATTACCCGGTAAATTAGCATCTGAAAACTTTGTTCTTCGGAACTGTCTTCTTACTAAATAAGGTATTAATTCCCCTTTTACTGTGCAAATTTTTCTGAAATGTTTTAGTTGCCTTTCAAAACACATTCTTTAAAATATCGAAAAATAATGATGGCCATCGTAATACGCCCACATTTATAGAAGCAGCCAATTTTTTCCGGGAGGTTGAAATAATTATTGGTTAGTGAAAGATTTAAAAAAAATTTAAATTAAAGTTCATCCTTGGGTGATTAGGAACACTCTTAATAAATTTAATACAAATCCATCAAGAAAACCAGCTCTCTATCATGTCCACAAAGAATTAAAGATCAAGGCCAATAAATATATACTTTTTGATTGGTCTAATTTTCAATGAGGTTCATCCTTGGCTTATAACAAACACTCACACAAAGTTTCGTCAAAGTCCATCAAGAATCCAGCTCTCTATCGAGTCCAAGAAGAATTCAAGAATAATGGCAATAACTCCGTGAGTGATTATAAACAATCACACCAAATCACATCAAAATCCATCCAGAAACCAGCTCTCTATCGTGTCCATAAAGAATTCAAGAACAAAGGCAGACGCTTTTTTAAGAACAAGGGCAATGACTTATACTCAATATTTTTTGATTGGTCTGTTTTAAATCCTTGTGTTATAACAAACAATCACACCAAGTTTCGTCAAAATCCATCAAGATTCCAGCTCTCTATTGTGTCAAAGAATTCAAGATCAAGGGCAATAACTCAGAAAATATTTTTCGATTGGTCTGATTTATAATAGGCTTCATCCTTGGATGATTACAAGACTCATACCAAGTTTCGTCAAATTCCATCAAAAAAACCAGCTCTCTATCGTGTCCACAACAATTGTGGACGGACGGACAGACAGACAGACAGACAGATGGACAGACAGGGGCGACAACTATATACGCCCACAATAATGTGGTTTAGTTTAAATATATTTTATTGTTTCAAACAACAGGATAAGGACAAATTATAAAATTTATAAACCTTCTCCTATATACAATTATATATTACAAATGAGAGAATTAATAACTATAATTAAGTAATTGAATACATAAAAGAAAAAAGAAGGAAAAACTTTTTTACAATTCAAAAAATATTATGTGCGAGATATCTAATTGGGTTGACAACAAAGGTAGAATGATTAATACTATTTAATCTTATTTGAAGCGATGGGACGATGCAATGAAGTTTTGAACTGCTAAAAATATATATTCATTTACAGATTTGGGAAAGAATGGATTCCCATGAAGAAGTATTTGTAAACGTGTGTCATAGGGAAGGTGGTTTAAGAAATATAATTTGTTGAATAGTACAGTACGTTGGGTTATATAATATATTCTACAATTAAAGAAGAAGTGATAAAGATCTTCAACAGATTGAGTATCATTACACATGGGATTTTCAACAATAATGCATCCTATATCTCTAAAATTTGGTAATATGGACTTCACTACGATTGATTTTTTGAAACTTGAAATATTAAAAGCATTTAATTGAATGGGTGAAAGGTTTCTATATTCCATTATTTTCTTTAGAAAAAACGAGAGTTGTTTAATGGTCAGACGGGAAATTAGTCTTGAAATATTATGATTGCGTCTAAGAGCATAAGGTTGTAAGTTTGAAGGAATTATGTCACGAAGGAAAGAAGTAAAGAAGTCATTTAGGATCTTATAGAGTAGAAATAATCGTCTAGTTTTACGTTGATCTGCAAGAGGAAGCCAGTCCATTTCTTCATATAATGCATACCTTGGGGTATATTTTGTTGAACCAGACACAATACAGGCGGCTTTCAATTGAATTCGACTCTGTACACGAATCCCATACTTCGCAGGCATATTCTACAGAAGGGCGAATATTCCAAGAAGTTTGTGACAAGCAATATGTAGCTTTCCGTACATGATTTAATTTGAATGCAGCTTGCTTTATCGGATTATGTATATGCAAATTCCATTTTAAGTTAGGTTCTAAAATAATTCCTAAATGTTTATGGATTTCGGATACTGTCAGATATTTATCGTTAAAGTTAATGTTTATTGGATAGGTTTACAGGTTTGTTACTGAAGATCATCAAGAATGTTTTATCAGGATTAAAGGTAACAAGCCATTTTGAAGACCAATCCTGGATTAATTGAAGGTCAAAATTCTTCACTGAAATTTTGAATTTGGATCAGGCTAGCTACAAACTTCCGTATAGGTACAGCTACATCAGCTTTTTGAGGATGCCATTAAAGTTATGGGGAGATGGAAATCGGGCGCTGTTCGCTCGTATATCCGTTTACCCAATTTATCTTTGTAATCTTTTTGCAGTTGATCTTTTGTTCATTTCCATTGTTAAATACGTATAATACAAAATATTATTCTTAGGAATAGGATATCCATGTGCTCGGATATGATGTTTTTTTTTCTATAGGATAAAAACCGAATGCAGACTCTCAAAATACCCGTTAAGCTTTATAACCTATAAAACCAAAGCTTAACGGAGCTTACTAGCTCCAAAATCTATTTATTCCAAGACGGAAAAGAATAGTCTGAGGGTTTCTTTAGACCAAACTTCCAATTAGAGTATTTTTTAACTCATAGGGTCTTCCCGTAACAGTAAACAAGTGGGCACATAGGATTCATCTGAAGGGAGGGGTCTATAGAACTGTTCACATAAGCGATGCGCTTCATAAATATAATATTCCCTGACAATAGTAGACTATTAAGATATAGTTGTTTTGGCTCATTATTTGGTTCATCTGCCACCAACGAACAAAAAGACGGGAAAGGACAGGGACTTTGCCACGTGGCCTAAAGACCCCCGCTGATTTTTCAAAAATTGCATGGCATTAAACTTTATTCCAAAAGGGGGAAAAGATAGGAAAGCACCTACATGTATATCAATAAGATAAAGATTATGGATATGCCCACAAGGTCGACTCTAGACTTTATATATGCATAAAATATTGTTTTGTGTGGAAACTGATGTCACACATGGATCCATACCCCGATCGAGCCCAAATTTCGATGAAAGTTGCATACGATATCGGACTACCACCAAAAAAAAAAAATTAGGCGCCCAAGCTCCCATGGGGCCTGAATAAGGGTCTTTGTTTGGAAATCAGTTAGTCCTTTTGTGCATATAGTAGGGCGTTTTAGGGTCAAATGAGCTAAATAGGAGCGTTAAACCCTTCCCCAAATACTTCATATTGTGTATCAGATTCAATACCACCAATGAGGTCAACATAAAAAAAAAATCAAAACACAAATCAAATTGAACAAAATCAGTTTTAACTATATACCCCCAGTTTCATATGGGCATAAAAAGCTTGCAAATTTAAATTAGAATAATAATATATAATTAATTATTACTTCTGTTTGACACAGTCGAAAATATTTGGACACGAGCTGGTTAGAGGACGAAATGGACGTTACAGGAAGCATTTAGTTAATATGAATAATTGACATTTTAAGCTCCGCCCATAAGCTCATTTGCATATAGTGGAAGTTAATGCAGTCGAGATAATACAAAGATGCAATGTAACTTGTACTGTGTTGCAGTAGTTATGTTAAGTGAGATAATTATGTAATGCGTGAAATCACTAGTGGTATTTTGTTGATTGTATTACGTATTTTGACATTTTACTTATGCATTAAAGGTTTGATGCACAATGTAATTTAGGTATTAGTACACACAACATTTGCATTAAAGGTAAAATGCCGTTTGCATTATGCTAAATGCATGAAGTATTTTAGGTATTAGTACAAAAGACATTTACATTAAAGGTACAATGTTTTTTGCATTACGGTATTAATGTTTTCTTCACTGAATTTTATTCTGACCATAATTGACCTCCATATTATGGATGCCGCGAAAACATCTGCCGGCAATATGGGAATGTTTAATAGGAATGCCTTATCGAAAGAAAGTAAGTCAGTGGACATGTGTGTCCCTCTGTACGAGGACTTCATGGATGTTAAAAGGTTTCTACTAAACGGTGTCGATTTACAGATACGTCTATACCGCACCACACCAGCATTCAGTCTCATCTCCGAGAAAACAGATGCTAATTACAAAGTAAAGATACAAGATGTCTACATGCAAATGTGCAAGGTTCGTCCCAACAATTCAGTCATCACGAGCCATGCTAGACTCTTACAGAATAATACAGCCAAGTTCCCCTTCACTAAAAGCGATATTAAAGTGGTATCATCCTCAAAGGACAGTTGAATTATACTATAGATCAATTATTTCAAAACAAAGTGCCCAATAGGATCGTGGTCGGATTAGTATCAGCCGTAGCTGTCAATGGAAGCTACACCAAAAATCCATTCAACTGTGCTCCTTATAATTTGAGTTCGATCGCTCTCTATGTCAATGGAGAATCACTACCATCCGAGCCCTTGACGATCTCAAAGGGTAACTACATATCAGCTTATCACGCGTTGACAATCGGTTGGATTGGATATTACCAGAACTGATTTTGACGATGTGTACGGCCTCTATCAGTTTAGTTTGGAACCTTACCATCTGAAAGAGGGGTACCTGGACCTTATAAAACGTGGCAACCTTCGACTTCAACTCCAGTTTAGCGCAGCCCTTCCCGAAACTGTCAACTGTTTGTTGTACTCGGAAGATAATCTCATGGTGGAAATTGACGAGGTGAGAAACATTCTGTACTCTACACCATGAAAACGTGGCAACTACAGTGCATACTTTATCCGACTCGAGAACCAAATTGCTGAATATACGAGTGTCTACCGCAGACAATATGTCATTATCCACGAGGTTTTATCGCGAATACTGGCCAATCTCATCAGAGGGGTAAACATTGGATTGCTCTATGGATAGAGGGACCCCACCACGGAGAATTTTTGACAGTTTTGGCGAAAAACCCGTTCACTACGGGAAATATTTTCGAGATTATTTAGAGAGGAACGCTACAGCGTACGAGTACAAGTGACAATAATGCAACTTATGGTCTTTATGCGGTGTTTTACGTACTGATGAAGGCCAGAGGATATTCTCTCAAACAAACAGAGAAACTGTTTACTCTCGATACACGTTGGAACGATGCCACGATGCATCAATTTGCCTCTAAATATTTTCATACGTGTCTTTAATAAAGTCAACACTCAAATCCAATATTGGCTAGCTCCCCCCCCCCCCCAACAACACGAGCCCCCCCCCCCCTATCGGACCGTTGGGAGATATGGCAAAGTGATTTTTTTGTTGTATAAAGAAAACAAACAAAAGTATAATATATTTTATTAAATAGTTAACCATTTATAAGTCGTCTTCTTCTTCTTTTCGAGTGCGGGTATTCGGGGGGGGGGGGTCCAACGTCGTCGTCCTCGGGTGTCATGGCACGGTGTTTAATACCAACCAGTCCTTCAGGCACGTGGATTTCCTTCAAACCCCTGTAGAATTCGTTCTTACCCCGAGGTTCGAAACGTTTGTACGGGTACTGAGAGTCTTTCAATAAGTCGGAGATATGACTACCATCAATAACCTGTCCTTTAAAAAGCAGCCTTCCCTTTTCGTCCCAAGATAGTGTACGTTTAGAGTCCCTTTGTATGTGCTGTAATAAGGCCCGTCCGCGTTGTCGGTATGGTTTAGGAAGAGCACTTAAAATGAGATCCGTATTCAATTCACCATTTTGTTCATCATTCATCATCATCAATCAGTGATATTTGTCCACTGGTACTAGTACAGTTTTTTGATTCTGCATACTACAAGGTCTTGAGAAAAGGTGCCACAGAATGTAACGCTAGCAGAATCATACGAGTCCCAAGCACGGTTTTCTTCTTTTTACTAGATATCTTAGGATTGGCCAATATATATATATATATAGTCGAGATTTGAACCGCAAAAATTTCCGATGGTTTTCTCTCGACAAAGGAAACTTGGGTTGCAGGATATTAGCGACGATCTCTGCCAATGCCTTTAGTTGCTCGTCAGTCACCGAATGTAAAAGCAACTTTTTCTGTTGAAAGGATTTGTCAGTCAACATGAACTGCAGGAACGATGCGTTCTGTCTGAGTGTCTTTGACATTGTGACAGTCACCACTAATATCAGTTCGTTTTGGGAAATATTCTGGTTCTCAGTCGCAGCTTATCATCAGCCCTCGGAGGCATATCAATCACGAGGCATCCAAAGTGCGTCTTCGTAACATCCGTGTACGCTTCCACCAAAACGCCCGAACGTCAAGAAAAGAGTTGTCGACCGAGTGTGGAAATCTGCGAGGCATCTCGCATGTTCTTAAACAAAACCAGATACCACGTATTCAAGGTGATAGTCCTAGCCGACTTGGCTTGTCCGTACAAGTTTTGCGTAATGAAAATAACACTCAAGTTTCGATGATGACACCCTTGCGTAAAGAGTAATTCGACGTCTTTAGATCCCACAACTTGTTGCATCAGATCGTCCAACACTATCAATCCATTTTTATCCGTGGCAAATTCTTCTATTTCACTAGCCGATGGCAACCCAGAATGAAATGTCCGTTGGGGAACAGTCCTTTCAATCTCATCAAACAGAGGTTGATACACACCGTAACAATACATAATTCTTTCGGGATGCTGTTTCACGTACATGCCCGGTAAATGTTTCAAAAATCTGTATACCCACTGAGTCTTGCCAGCACCCGTAGGCCCAGACACGCAAATCGACGAACACTGCTCAAAGGGTGTTAAACTTTGGGTTTCCCACCATGGATCATTCTTCTTCTTCTTTAACCACACCTTCTTATTTTCAGAGTTCAATTTGTGGATTTGGGACAGATGATTTGAGAGTTTTAGTAAATTTTGAACCGAAAAACCTGGCACAGGACAGTCCTTTCTCATCCGACCCATCTTAATGGAATGAATTTGATTTTTCGAAATTAGACCTATTTATACAAATATGCCCCCACCTCACACACATCAATGTCCCTACTGTCATGAGCCATGCTAGACTCTTACAGAATAATACAGCCAAGTACCCCTTCACTAAAAGCGATATTAAAGTGGTATCATCCTCAAAGGACAGTTGAATTATACTATAGATCAATTATTTCAAAACAAAGTGCCCAATAGGATCGTTTTCGGATTAGTATCAGCCGTAGCTGTCAATGGAAGCTACACCAAAAATCCATTCAACTGTGCTCCTTATAATTTGAGTTCGATCGCTCTCTATGTCAATGGAGAATCACTACCATCCGAGCCCTTGACGATCTCAAAGGGTAACTACATATCAGCTTATCACGCGTTGACAATCGGTTGGATTGGATATTACCAGAACTGATTTTGACGATGTGTACGGCCTCTATCAGTTTAGTTTGGAACCTTACCATCTGAAAGAGGGGTACTTGGACCTTATAAAACGTGGCAACCTTCGACTTCAACTCCAGTTTAGCGCAGCCCTTCCCGAAACTGTCAACTGTTTGTTGTACTCGGAAGATAATCTCATGGTGGAAATTGACGAGGTGAGAAACATTCTGTACTCTACACCATGAAAACGTGGCAACTACAGTGCATACTTCATCCGACTCGAGAATCAAATTGCTGAATATACGGGTGTGTGCCGCAGACCAACTACCGCAGACAATATGTCATTATCCACGAGGTTTTATCGCGAATACTGGCCAATCTCATCAGAGGGATAAACATTTGATTGCTCTATGGATAGAGGGACCCCACCACGGAGAATTTTTGACAGTTTTGGCGAAAAACCCGTTCACTACGGGAAATATTTTCGAGATTATTTAGAGAGGAACGCTACAGCGTACGAGTACAAGTGACAATAATGCAACTTATGGTCTTTATGCGGTGTTTTACGTACTGATGAAGGCCAGAGGATATTCTCTCAAACAAACAGAGAAACTGTTTACTCTTGATACACGTTGGAACGATGCCACGATGCATCAATTTGCCTCTAAATATTTTCATACGTGTCTTTAATAAAGTCAACACTCAAATCCAATATTGGCTAGCTCCCCCCCCCCCCCAACAACACGAGCCCCCCCCCCCCCCCATCGGACGTTGGGAGATATGGCAAAGTGATTTTTTTGTTGTATAAAGAAAACAAACAAAAGTATAATATATTTTATTAAATAGTTAACCATTTATAAGTCGTCTTCTTCTTCTTTTCGAGTGCGGGTATTCGGGGGGGGGGGGGGTCCAACGTCGTCGTCCTCGGGTGTCATGGCACGGTGTTTAATACCAACCAGTCCTTCAGGCACGTGGATTTCCTTCAAACCCCTGTAGAATTCGTTCTTACCCCGAGGTTCGAAACGTTTGTACGGGTACTGAGAGTCTTTCAATAAGTCGGAGATATGACTACCATCATTAAAAAGCAGCCTTCCCTTTTCGTCCCAAGATAGTGTACGTTTAGAGTCCCTTTGTATGTGCTGTAATAAGGCCCGTCCGCGTTGTCGGTATGGTTTAGGAAGAGCACTTAAAATGAGATCCGTATTCAATTCACCATTTTGTTCATCATTCATCATCATCAATCAGTGATATTTGTCCACTGGTACTAGTACAGTTTTTTGATTCTGCATACTACAAGGTCTTGAGAAAAGGTGCCACAGAATGTAACGCTAGCAGAATCATACGAGTCCCAAGCACGGTTTTCTTCTTTTTACTAGATATCTTAGGATTGGCCAATATTATATATATATATATATATAGTCGAGATTTGAACCGCGAAAATTTCCGATGGTTTTCTCTCGACAAGGGAAACTTGGGTTGCAGGATATTAGCGACGATCTCTGCCAATGCCTTTAGTTGCTTGTCAGTCACCGAATGTAAAAGCAACTTTTTCTGTTGAAAGGATTTGTCAGTCAACATGAACTGCAGGAACGATGCGTTCTGTCTGAGTGTCTTTGACATTGTGACAGTCACCACTAATATCAGTTCGTTTTGGGAAATATTCTGGTTCTCAGTCGCAGCTTATCATCAGCCCTCGGAGGCATATCAATCACGAGGCATCCAAAGTGCGTCTTCGTAACATCCGTGTACGCTTCCACCAAAACGCCCGAACGTCAAGAAAAGAGTTGTCGACCGAGTGTGGAAATCTGCGAGGCATCTCGCATGTTCTTAAACAAAACCAGATACCACGTATTCAAGGTGATAGTCCTAGCCGACTTGGCTTGTCCGTACAAGTTTTGCGTAATGAAAATAACACTCAAGTTTCGATGATGACACCCTTGCGTAAAGAGTAATTCGACGTCTTTAGATCCCACAACTTGTTGCATCAGATCGTCCAACACTATCAATCCATGTTTATCCGTGGCAAATTCTTCTATTTCACTAGCCGATGGCAACCCAGAATAAAATGTCAGTTGGGGAACAGTCCTTTCAATCTCATCAAACAGAGGTTGATACACACCGTAACAATACATAATTCTTTCGGGATGCTGTTTCACGTACATGCCCGGTAAATGTTTCAAAAATCTGTATACCCACTGAGTCTTGCCAGCACCCGTAGGCCCAGACACGCAAATCGACGAACACTGCTCAAAGGGTGTTAAACTTTGGGTTTCCCACCATGGATCATTCTTCTTCTTCTTTAACCACACCTTCTTATTTTCAGAGTTCAATTTGTGGATTTGGGACAGATGATTTGAGAGTTTTAGTAAATTTTGAACCGAAAAACCTGGCACAGGACAGTCCTTTCTCATCCGACCCATCTTAATGGAATGAATTTGATTTTTCGAAATTAGACCTATTTATACAAATATGCCCCCACCTCACACACATCAATGTCCCTACTACTGTCCCTGTCCCTCGTTCTTGCCCCCCCCCCTTTTCAGTGTCCCTCGTCCCTTAGTGTCCATTTCAGTGTCCCTAGTCCCTTAGTGTCCCTTTCAGTGTCCCTCGTCCTTGTCTCCCCTCTAGTGTCTAGTAATGATTCTAACTTAGTAGCCAAAAGGTAATGTATCCAAATTAGGTTGAATTACCCTTTTGTTTTACACCATTTGATAACGTTTCTTTTCTTTTCTGTTGTAAATTTTAGCGCTATACTTGTCTCTGCAAATTTTAGAAGGATTGACGAGGTGTAAGGATTGATTTCTACTGGGTGACAAGATCAAATTTTTTACCGATTCAAAGTTGATTATCTGACTATTTTTACACGTTTCCATACCAGACTTGGTTCGAAAAGCATAATTTTTGGGTCCGCCACTTACAAATGTCTGAATGAAATCGCCATCTAATTCATCCGTCAGATCACCCAAGTAATCCCCTAAAGGAGGGTCAGTATCAGTAGGTCTCGATACGTAAATAACCGAATCCGTGTGGTACTACAATTCCCTCTCTTGCAGTATGTCTAAAACGGAATATAACTTTAGATGGGCATAACAGGTGACAGAAACGTAGCTATGAAAATATTGGTAACGGCGGATTCCGGGATGAAAGTCTATTCGTGCGTCCAGTTAAATTGGGCTACTGACTCGTTCAGTATGTGGAAGTCGTTCATTATTTTTTTAGGGTCTGTCAGAAACTGATAAAATTCTGAAAGTTTGAGACTATGAACAAATTTGGATTGTTTCATATTTGGCCTTTGAGCGTATTTACCCAAAATGAATTTAGCATAAGTTTCGAGAGTGCTCTTAGACCAGGATTTTTCAAAAATTTTGTCATAGTCTACCCGAATGCCTCCGCGTTCGAAATAATTTGAGATATAGAGTTGTCTATCTTCTTCACTTTTACACCATGCAGGCCAACCCGATGATTCCTGTTTAATTTTCAAAAACGTATTGATATAATCGGCAAAGAGACCGCCCGATTTAGACACTTTGTCAAACTTGGTGGATTCTTCCCAATGGTATACTTATTAAAAAAAGTTTAAACCTGAACTAAATGTAAAATTCTTTCTTGTTTTAATTCTTTTTTAATTATATCGTATTGTCATGTAATTATTTTGTTATTTATACCAATTATCTCATAATCCTAATCATATATTAATTTCAACACAACGGTTTTATTTACCACCATGAATAAGTGAGTAACTATGGTATTTTTATGTTTGTTTTGAATAGTTACCTCTGAAATGTACATATTGTTGAAAGTTAAATTATTGTATATCTCTAAAGAAGCTATTAAGCTGAAAGCATGCTAAGATATATGTATATATGAATTGAATATGGATTAAATAACAACTTGTTCTCTAAAAAATGGATTAAAAGTGTTTCATTTTACCAAGAATTGATGACAACCCTAGTTACTTATATATTTTACCGTGAGTAAAGCAAGTACTTGTACTTCATCTTTACCTGTATATATATATATATACCATAATTGGACCGGTAATACTTATATCAATAGAAAGTAGAGGTGCTCTAATGACTGGGAAAAATACCAGATGGTCCCACATGTCATTAATTAACTCGTAATTAGGCTAATTATGACCAGAAATTCCCACGGTAGGGTACTAACATAGGTATGTACGTCAAGTCTCAAATGTCGTTGATCTTTTTTTTTGATCATCCAGTCTGTCAATTCTGTACATAAATCATGACGTAACCAGACGCTGTGTTATAGCCCACATTCCTTAATATTTTCCACAACAACAATGGCATTTTGGTATTCCATTTATTATCTCTAGCAAAAGGCAATAAAACGTTTAAATATCATTTTGTAAAAACATTATGAATTAATCTAAATAAGTTTTAACTCACAAATAATAAAATACAAAATCAATTTTTAGACGCCTTCATTCATATGACGTTATTTGGTCACGTGAACAAACATGGAGTCTAAATTTAGCGTTTCAAAGCATTATTATTCATTAGAAACCCCAATTACCGTAATCAATTAGTAAGCTTACTTTGGCTCTAATTAATGAGGCAACCCATCTTTAAAAGAAAGAGGGCAATAATTTATATTAAATATATTTCAATATTTTTGATTTTCAATAGGGTTCATACTGAGGTGAAATTAAACAGCAAGCTTTGTCAAAATCGGTCAAGAATTGTTCCTTGTTCCTTTAAAATGCGTTCGATTTTTGCCTTGTAAACACTCTACACGTCACAATTCTTGACCGATTTTGAGGAAACTTGACATGAGTAATTGTTATCACCTAAGGATGAACCCTATTGAAAATCAGTTAAATCGAAAATAATTTAGTATCAGTTATTGCCCTTGTTATTGAAAACACGTTTAATTTTTGGCTTGTAAACAGGGCAATAACTGATAACAATTACTCATGTCAAGTTTCTTAAAAATCAGTCAAGAATAGCAAAAATCGAACGCATTTTAAAGACCAAGGGCAATAATTTATATTAAATATATTTTTATATTTTTGATTTTCAATAGGGTTCATCTTTTGGTGATATTAAACAATTTCAGCAAAATTTGTCAAAATCGGTCAAGAATTGTGACTTTTCGAACAAGTTTTCATTAACAAGGGCAACAACTGATACTAAATTTTTTTCAATTTAACTGCTTTCAATAGGGTTCATCCTTGGGTGACAACAAATATTCAAGCCAAGTTTCATCAAAATCCATTAAGAATTGTTCTTTCAGGAGTGTTTACAAGCTAAAATTGAATGCGTTTTCAAGAAGAAGGGCTATAACTCATACTTAATATTTGAATTGCGTTTACGAGCCATTCAACAGCAATCATAAACACTCATATTAAGTTTCATCAAAATCCGTCAAGAATTGTGCTTTCTAGAGTGTTTACGACGGATGGACGGACGGACATTGGTGACGACAATACAAGCCCCCCATGTAATGTGGGCGTATAAAAATAAAAAGCCTATTGTAGCCGAATCAAGAGGAGATTAAGAAATTTGCATGTGCAACAAGTTTCCATTTCTATTCATATTTCTTTAAGTTATGATGGCAATTCAGCCATTTAAGTTGGTCTCTCTTGATTTGTAACTTGTAAAGTAAAATAAACTTTTATCAGTATAGGGACCTGATAGCATTAATTTGCACCCTTGCAATTTGAAGTCAGCATTTTATGAAATCACTATTGCAAAACCCATTACATATCAGCAGAATTTTGCAAAAAACACAGTTTGGATTTTGCAAATAAATGCTGTCAAATTTCCTGACACCATAAGAATAATTATATGAGACTTACAGATTTTGAGCTAAAAAATCTATAACCCATTTTTTGAAGAGGTATAAATGGCAATCCGTTAATTTTGAACGAATGTTAATTAATGGATGTCTGAAATAAATAAATAAATATATAAATTGAACATAAAAAAATAAAGTTTATAAACCAATACAGATCAAGCATAAATAGACTATCACTAATACAAAAAGATCAGTTCTAAGACATTTAGAAGAGCAGATATGACAAGGCAATATTATAGCAATAATTCACTAATAAGAAAGCATATTACTTTCAACACAATTTACACATGTCGTCATCATTTTATCTGTAAATTGTGTTCAAAATCTTGTACTTTGTTATTAAAGAAGTGAGTTTTACCATAATATTGCCTGGGTGCTTTTTGTAAGATCAATGTTAAAAATGAATTTTTATCCATAACAGTTTATCCAATCTAATGAAAAAAGGACAAATGTCAAAGTATCAAATGAAAGCCAAGGACATTGACCTACTAATGGTCAAGGTTACCAAAGATCAAGTTCAAGAGATATAATATTTCAAATATTTACTTCAGCTGGAAATTGCAAAGATAGCTTGCCAGGCAACGTAACATACGCCGACTGGTAGCATTGAATTTGAAAAATAAATTGAGCAATAACTCACAAAATGAATATTGAAGTCAAAGGCAAAAACTCACAAGCTAAGACACGATATTTGGGTGAAAAATTATTCAATCATCACAAAAATCAATAGGGATCATCTTCATAATGAAACTGACCACAAAATAAAAATAAAAAGAATCCACAAAGAAGCACGAGTTGCACCCTAAAGCTAATGAAGTGAAAAACGGTAAGTCAGTTGAGATATTTCGGTGAAAAATTATCCGATCATCACGAAAATCAATAGGGATTATCTTCATAATGACACTGACCAACAAAATAAGAATCCATAGAGAATTGTAGAGTGTAGAATGAGCACGAGTTGCACCCTGTAGCTAATGAAGTGAAAAAGGCTAAGTCTGACACGATATTTCAGTGAAAAATTATCCGATCATATAGGGAAAAATCAATAGGGAACATCTTCATAACAACACTGACCAACAAAATAAAATTAAAAAGAATCCTTGAAGAATTGTAGCCTGTAGAGTGAGCACGAGGTAAATGTGAACGAACAGACCGACGGACAGACCAACAGAGTGATTACAATATACAAAAGCAAAATCGCAACTAAAAAATTGGCTACCTAATTTTAGTTCGAATCTTAATGTGCTTTCATTTGACATCAAAATCAGTCAAATCAGATAAACCATTATGTTAGGATAACTTTTGACGAATTTAAGAGAAATCAAAATGGCGCCAAACGTATCACTTCCGATTAGGATTTTTTATTAATCAGCTGTAGATGTACGATGGCTACCGATCGCCATAAATTTATCAATTGAACTGAAAGGGTTGAACCAGAAGTTAATAATAATAATAACTAGATCCCCAGGCCTCCTGAGGTTCTGACGCAATACGTAGAAATTTTGATATACGCTTTAAAACTGGCCCACAAAGTATTGGTAGAACAGTAACATTATTTTACAGAGTATAAGTGGTTTTTTTCAAACTCGTGTCATGTAGATTGCTCAAACTTCAGAATTCAACAAACATCTTTTAACGATGAAATTCGCAATTTACAAATGGTGATTAAACGGAAAGTATACATCGTGCAAAAAAGTATAATATATCAATGGATAGATCTTATCAAGAGCTATCACATTTGTGCAGCTCACAAGGTCACCAAAGGTCAAGGTTACAATATACGACCATTTGCATTTTTTATATGGTCTATATTACTATCGGATAAAATATGATAATCAAAAGCACAAATCCAAAAATCTGTTTCAAAATATAATTCAACAATCGATATTTCATTCTATAGACATCAAAATTACACAAATTGGCTCATCTCCAGATGCCCCATTTCGATTTAAAGAAAATAACACACAGTTACTAGGGAAAAAATACAAAATTTTCAAATATTAAAAAGCAAATTTTTGTTGGTTTTATATATCATTACAAAGAGCAGATAAACCGTAATAAGATTTAATATGAATTTTTGTTTTTTTTATAAATTAGTTACATGACAGAACTCTTTAAAGAAAAAAAATCACAAATTTTAATCGACTATTAAACCGGAAGTAATCATCGGACAACAAAAATGAATATATAATTGGATAGAAATCATCAAGGGCAATAAATCGTGTTCAGGTCACAAGGTCACCAAAGTTCAAGGTCACGAAATATGGGCCTTGAAAGTTATGGCCATTACCAAAAAAATTAAAATGGAAATAAAAGATAATCAAAATTAAAAAATCCCAAATATGATTGCGCAATCTACTCTAGTCATTAGATATACAAAAACACAACAAAAATGAGGCCCCATTTTGAATTACAGTATACAAAAGTTTGACATTTCAATATGACGGCTTATCTTATCTTATACGGTCCAATTTTTGCATCTTCGTTTTTGCGTATAACTATTTCTAGCATGTCGCAAAAAGAATTTTCGAAATATCTTAAGGATTCCGGAAGTGGATTTTAAAAATTTACAAGCGAATAACTTCGAAATCAAAGTGATGTTGTAAATTTGAAAATAATTTTTGATCGCATTATTAGTGTCTATCTATCTGTAAGTTTTCGGGTGGATTGAATTAAAATTGTATAAGTTGAAAAAAATGCAAAAATTAAAATAGAAAACGTCAGCTACAAAAGTAATGAAACTGCAGTTATGTTGTTAAATGAAGCTAACAAAATAAGGTCTGTCAAAATCAGTTGAAAAATAGAGGTAATAAACAGCAAAAACCAAAAAAACACCATTGCCCACAGCTCGTTTCCGAATGATCTGAATGACGCCATTTTACATTTACCAAATACAAGTCAGTCAGTTGGAATAGCAGACAGCAACAGGTAGTTTGTGGCACGGTGCCTTCTAAGAGAATAGTCAAATGTGAAATTCTGTCTCACATTCAGTCCATGGTGCAATACATTAAAAGAATTTAAAAAAATGAAATTACACAATACTTACTTCAATATACAATTTGTTTAAAAATACACAAGTACATGTGTATTAAATGGACAGATTTTCAACGTACAATTTGTTTATAAAATGGACATAGTATTATAAAGTTCCCTTTTTGACTTCCTGTTTATCCTGGAAGTGATGCAAAAAATTTCAAAATTTGGTTGAATTAGTGTGCTACAAATTTTTAAATTTCGAAAAATTTTTAACTGCTATTATTTCGGAAAATTATGTAAGGTATCCAAACAGGCAATTCAGAAGAAAATTGATCCATAAATGCATCTAGAGAAAATTGTCAACTATTTACACATTTGCAAATATGCAAATATAGGTTTTGCGAAATTGTTTAAACTTATATTCAACAGCTTATAAGCCACAGATGATGAATTGTTGCAATGTACAATTTACTGCAGCTATTGGTGTTTTTGCACATTATGATGCAGAAAGAAAAAACTGGAGCCACATGTTGCACAGAGTGAGACTTTGCTTATGTGGCAAATTACAAAAAACTCAAAATAAAAAAAATAACTAGATCCTCCTTTGTGAGGTTCTGACGCAGTGCATAGAAGTTTTGATATAGGCTTTAAAACAAAGTATCGGTAGAACAGTAACGTTTATCGTTTAATCTCAAAGCATAATTTCAATAAGCTGAAACTCGTGTTATGTAGATCGTCAAACGCAAATTCAACAAACACTTTTTAACGATGAAATTCGCAATTTTCAACTAGCGATAAAACAGAAAGAATATATCGTACAGCAAAAAATAATATATCTATGGATAGGTCTTATCCAGAGATATCAAATTTGTGTAGCTAACAAGGTCACCTAAGGTCAAGATTACAATGTACGATGATTCAAAGTTTTTATGTATTACTTAATAAGATAAAATCAAAATCGAAATTCATAATTCAGTTTTCAGATATAATTCAGCAATCTATATCACATTCTATAGACATCAAAATTACACAAATTGGAGCATCTCCAGAGGCCCTGTTTCGATTTAAAGAAAATATCGCACAGTAAATAGAGAAGAAAAATACAAATTTTCAAAGATTAAAATGCACATTTTTGGTGGAAATATGTGGTTTTATATATCATTATAAAGAAGAGATTAACCCCAAATAAGACAATTCAATATGGTGGCTTATCTGTTGCATCCGGTCTGACTATTTCTAATATATTGCAAAAAGAATTTTTGAAATATCTTAAGAATTCTGGAAGTTGATTTTTAAAGTTTACAAGCAAATAACGCTGAAACTGGAAGTGATTTGAAAGATAATTTTTGGTCGCAGTAAAAATGTCTATCTACCTGTAAATTTTCAGGTGCAAAAATTGAATTGAAAAAAAAGTCAGCTAAAAAAGTAACTTGAGCTGTACGCCTAATGGCACTGAAGCAGTTCATCGCATCCGGGGAATTAACAGCATTGACAATACAAATAATGCTATTATTTGCATGCATGGTTTCCCTAACCTAATTAGAATGAGGAGTTTCAGAAGTATATAAATCCCTTATGTTTCATTTAAAACTTTTCACTGGTCATTTTTACAATTTTAAACATACCTATAATTGTTTTTAAAATTTTAAAACTGATTTTTTAGATAGATCTTCTTTGTGTGTGTAATTGCATCAAAATCAATTAAGAAACCATCTCTCTATCATGTCCACAATGAATTCAAGAACAAGGGCAATAACTCATAGAAAATACTTTTCGATTGGTCTGATTCTTAATAGGGTTTATCCTTCAACTTGGGTAATTACAAAGACTCACACCAAGTTTCTTCAAAAACCATTAAAGCCACATAGAATTCAAGAACAAGGGCAATAACTCATAGTAAATAAATTTCGATTAGTTTGATTTTTAAAAGGGGTTATCCTTGAGTGATTACAAACACTCACACTAAATTTCATCAAAATCCATCCAGAAACCAGTTCTTTAGCGTGTCCACAAAGAATGCAAGAACAAAGACAGACACATTTTTTAAGAACAAGGGCAATAACTCATAAAATATTTTCGATTTTCAATAGGGCTTATCCTTGGGTTATAAAAAACACTCACACCAAGTTTCGTGAAAATCTATCAAGAATACAGCTCTCTATCGTGTCCTCAAAGAAGGGTAATAACTCAAAGAAAATATTTTTCGATTGGTTCGATTTTTAATATGTTTCATCCTTGGGTGATAACAAAGGCTCACACCAAGTTTCGTAAAAATCCATCAAGAAACTAGCTCTCTATCATGTCCACTATTGTGACAGATAGACAGACTTGGCGGAGTCTTTCTAGATACAGTACAGCAACTTTATAACTTATCTTCGTCGCCGGCGACGGTCTGCACTTCGTCGGCAAAATAAGCTCAGACGGTCGGCAGTTCGTCGGAGACGGTCTGCAGACGGTCGGCAGACGGTCGGCAGTTCGTCGGCGACGGTCTGCAGACGGTCGCCAGTTCGTCGCCGAATATTTGACGACCGTCGTCAAAATTTCTATAATCTTTGTGTACATCATGACGTCAAGACTTTGCTTGACAACAGACTAGTTTCTAAATATAGCTACATGTATTGTAGGTCTACAACGCAACTTTCTTTTTTTTCTACCAACAATGGTTCAGAAACTTTAAATATTACTTTTCATATTTTTCACAATTGCATTCTAATGATCGGTAACTAGTCTACGAAAGACATTTCCCTGGTCAGCCTGATTAACAAGGAACATTGCTTTACTCACAATGTCATTCAAATCGACCTTAGCATTAATTATTGAGATTGTTTCAATTGTGAAAAAAATATACAAAGAGAAATATTGTCAAACTGAGCTTGCTATTCGTTCTGATATTTTACCGTAGGTCAACTCATAAAAAGCGTTTCCGGATAACCGATGGTGAAATTCTAACCGGTTGCCCGTGAAATCCTAGTATTAGTAGTTACTATTACACCTGAACAAATTCCGATATCAGAACCTGAGACTGGATTCATTACAACGTTAGTAGTGATAATCCTTTCAATATGGTGCCCAAAGAACTTAAAAGTAGTGCTTGGATTGACGCTTTCAAACGAAACTAAGCCCAAATGTATCTTGGCACGCAGTTACGAAGAAGTAGGCGTGGTTTCTCAAAACGTCAATCCCGACATTGTTGTTTTACCATTGGATGATGAAAATAGAACAAAGCGTTTATTGGTTATAATTTATACTCATTCATATGCATGAGAATGAAATATACCGAAGTAGGTGGGTCTCATAGAGTTATTTATAATAATAGGCGGTGCCAGCAAAATGATGAATGTCTACCTATTAATATTATAATAGAGAAAAAAAAAGAAGAATAAATATTAATAATCCGTCAATGAGCGCAGTCGGAACTGGTTAAGCATCATTGCTATATTGACCGCTGTAGATTTAGGCTGGGTTGGGCGTCGTGATTTTAAATATATCCCCCGTGATAAGTCCGAGGTCGTAGGCCTAGTCCCGAAAAGCCATGGTAAAAGGGTTGATACACTTTCTTTTCATCGAATTGAGAATCTGCTTGATATCCTAGTTTCTATGGTTAAATAATCTGTTATAGGCTTTACATTTCTACGTTCGTTGGTTGGACACAATCAAGACTGGGCCTACTAGGTCTATTTGAGGTTTTCTACAGGTACATCTTACAACAGTAGCCTTTTTTGTAACCATAAACGGCCTGATTACCGGGAACAAAGTAATGCACCCTCAGACCTTATTGATCACCAAAATAAAGTATTTTATTGTTTCAAAAAATTACTGTAGACCAAGCTTACACCCCAAGTGCCCCAACACGCATTCCGTGGAGGGTTGAAGTATAGGCTCCACCCATTTGTTCTCCTCTTGTCACTCTCAGTCTCATAGGCCGGCTATCGTTGTTTAATCTTTTGACGAAAAAAATAGATTGATGAAGCCTTTATTGGGCACATTCTGCATATCAACTCAAAACTAAGGTTTTTTTCCATGCATGTGTACATAATAAAAATTCTGATGACATGTATTTCAAAATAATAGGCTTAGCCTAGTAGTAGTGGCGCAGGCCTAGCGCATTGTTAATTTCGCTCATGAAAGAATTATGATTCTTGGCGTCAAAAGATGACGTCGCCAGTTCGTCTGCAGACGGTCGCCAGTTCGTCGGCAAATGTTCTGCCGACCATCTGCAGATAAAGATAAGTTATAAAGTTGCTGTACTGTAGGATGTGTTTCAAAAGCCTACTGTCAACCGCTGCCAACCAACATACCAGAAGGAAAAAAATGCGCCAAAATGGGTATTGTTAAATATAAGGATCATAGATTTTCATACTACAAACGAAACTTTTCAATTTGGTGGAATTTTCATTGACGTCAAAATTATGAAATCAAAATTATTTTAAAGATAGCTTGCCAGGCAAGGTAATATACGCCAACTGGCAGCATTGATTTTAAATAAAAACTTTTCAGTACAGTAACAATTAGCGGAATGAAATATTCAACCTTCCGCCATATACTTTTTTCTAGGGTGTCTAGTTTCATTAAAATCTGTCAAGAATTGTACCTAATTGAAAGCGTTTTTCAAAAACAAGGGCAATCACTGAAACAAAATATTTTTGATTTATCTGATTTTCAATAGGGTTCATCCTTGGGAGAAATCAAATACTCAAGCCAAGTTTCATCAAAATCCATTAAAAATTGTTTTCTACAGTGTAAACAAGCTAAAATTGAACGCATTTTCAAGAACAAGAGCAGTAACTTATACTAAAATATTTTTCGATTTCCCTGATTTTCAATAGGGTTCATCCTTGCTCTCACACCAAATTTCATCAAAATCAGTCAAGAATTGTGCAATGTAGAGTGTTTACAAGGCAAAAATCCAACACATTTTATAGAAGCAATAATTCATATTAATTTATTTGGATATTTTCTGTTTTCAAAAGGGTTCGTCCTTGGGTGATATTAAACTATTTCAGCAAGTTTTGTTAAGATAGCTTGCCAGGCAAGGTAATATACGCCCACTGGCAGCATTTATTTCAAATAAAAACTTTTCAGTAAGGTTACAAAAGTGGAATGAAATATTCAACCTTCCACCATATATTTTTTTCTAGGGTCTCTAGTTTCATTAAAAACTGTCAAGAATTGTACCTAACTTAACTCATTAAATATTTTTCGGTTTTTTTATGATTTGCAATAGGGTTCACCCTTAATAATATTTTGATATATTATTAATTCTTAATAAGGCTCATTCTTGGTTGATATTAAACAATTTCAGCGAGTTTTGTCAAAAATGAATGTTTAGAGTGTTCACAAGCCAAAAGTTGAAAGCGATTTTAAAAACAGGCCCAATAACTGACACTAAATATTTTTCGATTTATCTGATTTTCAATAGGGTTTATCCTTGTGAGAAAACAAATACTAAAGCCAAGCTTCATCAAAATCCATTCAAAATTGTTCTTCTAGAGTGTTTACGAGTTAAATTGAACGCGTTTTCAAAAACAAGGGCAATAACTTGTACTAAATATTTTTCGCTTTTCAATAGAGTTCATCCTTGGGAGACAACAAATACTCCAGCCAAGTTACATCAAAATCCATTAAAAATTGTTCTTTTCAAGCTAAAATTGAACGCGTTTTCAAGAACAAGGGCTATAACTGACACTAAATATATTTCTATTTATTTGATTTATAATAGGGTTCATCTTTGGGTAAAAACAAATACTCAAGCCAAAGTTAATCAAAATCCATTAAAAATAGTTCTTTCTAGAGTGTTTACAAGCTAAAATTGAATGCGTTTTCAAGAACAAGGGCAGTAACTCATACTAAAAAAATTTTCGATTTCGCTTTTCAATAGGGTTCATCCTTGAGTTATAACACACTCTCACACCAAGTTTCATCGAAATCCATCAAGAATTGTGCCATGTAGAGTGTTTACGAGACAAAAATTGAACGCGCTTAAAAGAACAAGGGCAATAATTCATATTAGATATATTTTAATAATTTTAATTTTCAATTAGGCTCATCCCTTGCGATATCCAACAATTTCAGTGAGTTTTGTCAACATTGGTCATGAATTGTACCTTCTAGAGTATTTATTAAAAAGTTAAACCGGTTTTCAAACACAAGGGCAATAACTGACACTAAATATATTTCGATTTATTTGATTTTCAATAAGGTTCATCCTTGGGTAAAAACAAATACTCAAGCCAAGTTTTATCAAAATCCATTAAGAATTGTTCTTTCTAGAGTGCTTACAAGCTAAAATTGAACGCGTTTTCAAACACAAGGGCAATAACTGATCATACTAAATATTTTTCGATTTAACTGAATTTCAATAGGGTTCATCCTTAGGTGATTACAAATACTCATGCCAAGTTATGTCAAAATCGCTCAAGAATTGTGACTTGTAGAGTGTTTACAAGGCAAAAATCCAACACATTTTATAGAACAAGGGCAATAATTCCTATTAAATATATTTCGATATGTGCTATTTTCAAAAGGGTTCATTCTTGGGTGATATTAAACAATTTCAGCAAGTTTCGTCAAAATCGGTCAATAACTGTGCTTTGTAGAGTGTTTACAAGCTAAAAATTGAACGCGTTTTCAAAAACAAGGGCAATAACTGATATTAATTTTTTTTCGATTTGACTGGTTTTCAATAAGCTTCATCCTTGGGTGATAACAAATACTCAGGCCAAGTTTCATTAAAATCCATTAAAAATTGTTCTCTCAAGAATGTTTACAAGCTAAAATTGAACGCGTTTTCAAGAACAAGGGCAATAACTCATACTAAATGTTTTTCGATTTCGCTGATTTTCGATAGGGTTTATCCTTGAGTTATAACATACTCTGACACCAAGTTTCATCAAAATCGGTCAAGAATTGCACATTGTAGAGTGTTTACGAGCCATTCAAGAACAAGGGCACGAACTCATACTAATTTTTTTCCGATTTCGCTGATTTTCAATAGGGTTCATCCTTGCGTGATCATAAACACTCATATTAAGTTTCATCTAAATCCGTCAAGAATTACACCGTGTAGAGTGTTTACGAGCAATTGTGGACGGACGGACGGACGGACGGACCGACGGACGGACGGACGGACGGACGGACGGACGGACGGATGTGGGTGACGACAATATACGCCCCCCATTTCATGTGGGCGTATAAAAATCGGTCAATAACTGTGCTTTGTAGAGTGTTTACAAGCTAAAAATTGAATGCGTTTTAAGAAACAAGGGCAATAACTGATATTTATGTTTTTTCGATTTTACTGGTTTTCAATAGGCTTCATCCTTGGGTGATAGCAAATACTCAAGCTAAGTTTCATCAAAATCCATTTAGAATTGTTCTTTCAAGAGTGTTTACAAGCTAAAATTGAACGCATTTTCAAGGGCACTAACTCATACTAAATGTTTTTCGATTTCGCTGATTTTCAACAGGGTTTATCTTTGAATTATAACATACTCTCACACCAAGTTTCATCAAAATCAGTCAAGAATTGCACATTTTAGAGTGTTTACAAACCATTCAAGAACAAGGGCAAGAACTCATACTAATTTTTTCTGATTTCTCTGATTTTCAATAGGGTTCATCCTTGGGTGATCATAAACACTCATATGAAGTTTCATCTAAATCCGTCAAGAATTGCACCTTGTAGAGAGTGTTTATGAGCAATTGTGGACAGACAGAGGGACAGACGGACGAACGGACGGACATGGGTGACGACAATATATGCCCCCCATTTCATGTGGGCGTATAAAATCAGATTGATTACTGATTTATCTGATTTTCAATCGGGTTCATCCTTAGGTGATTCCACATACTCATGCCCAGTTCCGTTAAAATCAGTCAAGTAATGTGACTTGCAGAGTGTTTATCAGCTAAAAATCGAAATCATTTGAAAGAACAAGTGAAATAAAATATTATGTGATATTTCTTATTTTCAATAGGGTTCATTCTTGAGTGATAATTAACAATTTCAGCAAATTTTATCAAAATCTGTAAATCATTGTGCCTTCTAGAGGGTTTACAAGCTAAAGATTTTGACACGTTTTTAAAAACAAAGGCAATAACTAAAACTAAATATTTTTCAATTTTCAATAGGGTTCATCATTAGGTGATTACAAATACTTGTGCCAAGTTATGTCAAAATCGCTCAAGAATTGTGACTTGCAGAGTGTTTACAGGAAAAAATCTAACACATTTTATAGAACAAGGGCAATAATTCATGTTAAATATATTTTCGATATATTTGAATTTCAAAAGGGTTCATCCTTTAGTAATATTAAACAATTTCAGCAAGTTTTGTCAAAATCGGTCAATAACTGTTCTTTGGAGAGTGTTTACAAACAGTGTTTACGCATTTTCGAAAACAGAGGCAATAACTGATATTCAATTTTTTTCAATTTAACTGGTTTTCAATAGACTTCATCCTTTGGTAATAGCAGAAACTAAAGCCAAGTTTCATCAAAATCCATAAGTAATTGTTCTCTCAAGAGTGTTTATAAGCTAAAATTGAACGCTTTTTCAAGAACAAGGGCAATAACTGATATTAATTTTTTTCGATTAAACTGGTTTTCAATAGGCTTCATCCTATTAGGGTAATAGCAAATACTCAAGCCAAGTTTCATCTAAATCCATTAAGAATTGTTCTCTCAAGAGTGTTTTGTTCTAAACCCTTTGTAAAATATTCTAGTCAACAAATAACTAATTGGACTTTAATTTTCAAGACTGATCAATAAGAGGATATGTCTATCAGTTGAACAATGATTTGCGACATTAGCAAAGTCCCACTCTGTGCCATATTTGGCTTTAGCTGTTATTAAGATTGTAGTTTATTTTTACCAGTTGAAGTAGCCTCAAAATTCATCTAGATTAGTCAGCAAAAACACCTCACCAATAGAAAGAGCTAGATTTATTTACATGCATATTGTAGAGAGCAGCCAGTGCATAGATCTGTCAACCGTTTGATTATTATTAACATGTCATTGTATGAAAGTCTTATTTCTAATACAGAAACCCCTTTCTCAGAGGCTTGAAATGATAGTTTAGACGGATGAACTTTTTTTGACAATACGGCTATTTTGATGTCGGTTGTTGGTGTGCTTTACTATGTTAATCTCAGAACTATCTACTTTGGACAGTAGACCAACAAATATGGGTGAAATATAAAAATAGGCAAAGGATGAGGCACTGTATCTGGTATGGATAAAACTTCCAATGTGCATAAGATATATTTACATAATTAATGAACATAAGAGGGCTTTTAGATTTATAAAAAATTTGATTAGCAAACCTTTTAAGCATTGATTTCTGAAAAGATATGGTATCTTCTAAATCTGCTTCAGATGTTAAAAACAAAACTCTTTTACCATTTTCATCAAAACCAATAAAGTCACTCTCTGCAACATAAACATAAGTCAAAAAATAAATCTTTAAATAGAGCTTAAAGTTGGTTCCCCTCATTAATTAGAGCCAAATTAAGTTTGATTAATTGGGGTTTCTTATGAATAATCCGTGTATTCTCAAGTTCATAGGACCAACTGGACAAAGAAATGCTTGTGGAATCCATTTGACTCTGATCTGCTTTGAAACGCTAAATTTAGACTGCATGATTGTTCACATGACCAAATGACGTCATATGAATGAAGGCGTATAAGAATTGATTTTGTATTTTATTATTAGTGAGTTAAAACTTATTTAAATTAAGGGGGTTGACAACATTATCGTTCGAGGTGTATTTCAATCAAGAAACGTATTAAGTTGATATCCATTCTATTTGGCATTAAAAGAAACTCATCTAGTAAAAATTTTAGCTCAATCGCTTCAGTAGTTTGTCAAATATCGGTCCATAAAGATAATCTATTTATAGAACAAAATGGGGTAATCCTCTATGTCGACGTATTACGTTGTCAGTTGACATTCTTGAGAACTACGTCATCGGCTAAATAAACCTTTTCTACGTTCGTCCAATGACATTGAGTTTGTCGATCAGATTTGCATTTGGGGAATCCAGAAGTCACATGATTTCCATAAATCTTTACGTCACAGAAATTTTATGATTGGTGGGTAGCGGTGTTTTGACATGTGCTAATCCATTGTTTTAGCACTCCAATTATGTGGTTATCGGTGGATATCGATGCCTAAAAGGTGCTTAAAGATTTCTACAGCATGAAAGACAATCTTTTAACAACATGATCGTTAATTACGTAAGGTTTACATGTATAAAATGAATAGTTTTTGAAAAATTCAATTTTTCGTAAATGCACACGCATAATTTTGATTTCTATCAATATCTTCAAAACAAAACAAAATTTTCCAAAAAGCCAAGGTAAAGTTGTAGAGATACATGTAGACTTGTGTTGTGCAAAATTTCAACCTTCTATATTAAATAGCCTAGTAGATATGCTAATTTTAAGGGAATAATTGACGTTTTTATCGTTTATCTTTAATACCCTATTTCTCAAAGTTGACATGTCATAAAGAAATAAATTTTATATTTTTGGATAGCTGAAAGTCCCCTCTTTCCATTGATATTTAAATATTTCAGATAGGTGGAAAAGAAGTGGTTCAAATCGTCTATTTTGTGTACATAGGTTTAGGGTTGTCAACCCCCTTAATTCATAATGTTTTTACAAAGTGATATTTAAACATTTTATTGCCTTTTGCTAGAGAAAATAAATGGAATACCAAAATGCCATTGTTTTTATGCATTCGTGCATGCTTAACAACCACAACGTCCGGTTATGTACCTAATTAACAGACTAGATGATCAAAAAAAGATCAACGACATTTGAACGACATTTGAGACTTCATGTACATACCTATGGTAGTACCCTACCAAGGGAAATCCCGTCATAAATAACCTAATTACGAGTTAATTAAGGACTTGTGGGACCTTCTGGTTTTTTCCCAGTCATTAAGTATTACCGGTCCAATTATGTTATATATATGTATATATATGAAAATAAGGGAAACCAACTTCAGTGTATGCCTGTAGCTCTGAACTGAAGCTGAGAACAGCACTGTACGTGGCCCCAACATTTTGCCCCATAGCTTTAAGGTACATAGTCCATAAAACCATCACATCAGCATTGTTAAATCATTTTTTCCATTGATTGATAGCATCTATATGTACAAACATATGGAGTTGTATTGATATCAATATTCATTTCGTTGCAAAGTGACAAAGTGTATATTTCGATTTGTGGATGTGCATTTGAAGAAATGTAGAAGTGTGAAAATACATTTGTAAAAGTGTGTAAAAGTTCAAATGTAAATTGGTCATTTTGAGCTAGATTTGTAAATGTTTAATACAAGTTCAATTGTCGATTTGTCAACTTTACATGTGTAGAAGTGTATGAGCCAATGATGAAATGACGATGTGTGAAATGTCGATTGTACAAATGTAGATGTTACATTTGTCATTTTGAACCGAGAGTTCGGGCAAGTATGCAAATTAGTGGGTGGAGCTGACCTCTTATGGAAATTTACGACTATTAAATGAGAAATTTACGGAAATTCCCTGAAGACAATTTTTACGCCTAAACAAGGGCATTTAACAATATAATTCAGAAAACATGATATAATGGAGATACGACAAGAAAACAGAATAGCTAGGGCGTTAGAACAATCCAATTTGCAAGGATTATTGGATATAAAAGTGGATCTAGATTGTGTTTCATCGGTACTTTCTTATTTTCTTAACTGTGAAGATGACCTGGGCCTTCATTCAAGTTGTGTCTATGTTCGGAATGCATCTGAAGTTATAGAACATAGGCACGCAAAGCGTGCAGATACTCAGGCTTATCAGGTAATGGCCAAAATTTCATGTTCTGTTTTATCAGATAATGGGCAAAAATTCATAGGTGTACCATAAAATCAGACTAAATATGAATCAAAATTGTCACTTTAGTAGAGTACTTATTAAAATGCAATCAAAATTGAGTGAGCACAAGACAGTTACTCTCATTTTTCCAATCTCACGCTAAGTCGGACACTGTATCTCCGCTAAAAATTATCCGATCATCAACAAAATCAATACAGTTCCTCTTTGTGATGCCATCAACTCACATACCAAAAATTATTAAAATCAATTCAAAACTGTAGTCTGTAGAGTGAGCACAAGCAAAGGAACTGGCATTTTTCCGAAATCGCGCTAAGTCGGACACTGTTTCTTTGCTTAAAATTATCCAATCATCACCAAAATCAATACAGTTCCTCTTTGTGATGCCATGAACTCATATACCAAAAATTATTAAAATCCAATCAAAACTGTAGTCTGTAGAGTGAGCACAAGCAAAGTTACTCGCATTTTACCGAAATCGCGCTAAGTTGGACACTGTATCTCCACTAAAAATTATCCAATCATCACCAAAATCAATACAGTTCCTCTTTGTGATGCCGTGAACTCATATACCAAAATTATTAAAATCCAATCAAAACTGTAGTCTGTAGAGTGAGCAGAAGCAAAGTTACTCGCATTTTTCCGATATCGCGCTAAGTCGGACACTGTATCTCCGCTAAAAATTATCCAATCATCACCAAAATCAATTCAGTTCCTCTTTGTGATGCCATGAACTCACATACCAAAAATTTTTAAAATCCAATCAAAACTGTAGTCTGTAGAGTGAGCACATGCAAATGTGAACAGACAACAGACGCCAGACAGAAAGTTGATCACAATATACGCCCTACCTTTCATGTGAGGGCGTATAAAAATGAAATATTATTGCATTCAAATGAAATTTCAAAGAAGGGATCATTTTCTGATTTTATTGAAACTTCTTCTGAGCTTGTTGGTAAACCAAGGATCAGTATTCCACATGATCAATTAGAATTTCTCGTTTGTTCATGTCAGTTTAAGTTGCAGACTGTAGCAGATTTATAGGTTCACTGTCATTTAGGCACATTTTTTAAGCACACCTCATTTAGACACGGTATTTTAGGCACACGGTCAGATAAGCACATGCCATTTAGGCACAGCGTTATTTAGGCACAGCGTTTTAGGCACATACTCGTTTAGGCACACTAAAATTCGGCACACAGTCATTTTGGCATGCATTCAATTAGATTTACCTTCAATTACGCACACTTTCAATTTGGCACGCATTCACACATGGCCAGACACGTTTTTGCTACAGTCTAAAATTGTATACTTTGTCACCTTGTAAGCTCACAAACACACATATCAAAGTAGGGTAAGTTCACTGATGAATATATTTTCATATTGACCATTCTTGAAAACTAAAATTTTACGTTCATGCCAAGACGCAGTATTCCTTTAATACAACTTTATTGCAATGTGTTAAGGTTACAAATATTGTGCTGGTAATGATTTCCTAAAACGTGATTGCGTTCTTCCACTAGAAAATGATCTCCCTTTGCCCTTCAGGTTTTGGGGGCCATGCCACCTCCCCCACTCTTTGGAGCCAGGTGTGCCTAAATTATATAGTGCCTAATATAAGTACGCCCAATTGAATATGTGCCTAATTGAAGGTGTGCCTAAATGACAGTGTGCCGAATTGTAGTGTGCCTAAAAAGATTGTGCCTTATTGAATGTGTGCCTAAATTGCTGTGTCTAAATAACACTGTGCCAAATTGACCAGTGCTTATCTGACCGTGTGCCTAAATGAAGTGTGCCTAAAGTACAGTGTTTAAATGAGGTGTGCTTAAAAAAAGTGTGCCTAAATGACTGCTTACTGGTTTATATGGTGTAGTAAGAGCACAATATATCGGGGTTTTTTTTTCAATATTGTTCCCGGGAATTTCCTTTTAACTCTTATTCAATAGTCGTAAATTTCCGTAAGAGGTCAGCTCCACCCATTAATTTGCATACTTGTCCAAACTCTCGGTCCAAAATGACAAATGTAACATCTAAATTTGTACAATCTCCATTTCACATATCGTCATTTCAACATCAGCTCATACACTTCCACACATGTAAAGTTGACAAATCGACAATTGAACTTGTAATGAACATTTACAAATCGAGCTTGAAATGACCAATTTACATTTGAACTTTTACACTTTGACAAACGTATTTTCACACTTCTACACTTCTAACTTCTACACTTCAACAAATCGAAATATAGACTGTCACTTTGCAACGAAATGAATATTGATATCAAAACAACTCCATACAAACAAACCATTCTAAGTCGTCAAATGTGAACTTGACTGCCATCTTATGAATTCCAATGCTCTCACCAAGTTTTATCAAAATCCACTGAAATTGAAGCTTTTATTGCACCCACAATAAAATTTTGACGTGATTTTACTAAGTTAAGAGCAATAACTCAAAAACTTTTCTTTACAAAATCGTCAACTTCAAACTTGGCTGCTGTCTTATCAGTTCAAATACACACACCAAGTTTCCGCAATAACTCGAAAACTGTTCATAACAAAATAGGTCAAATTCAAATTTGACAGCCGTCTTATGAATTTAAATGCTCACACCAAAATTCTTCAAAAGCCATTGAAAATTGTAGCTTTTATTGCACCCACAATCAAATTTGAGCTGATTTAGTTGGTCACTGGCAATAATTCAAAAACTGCTGTCTTATCAGTTCAAATGCTCAAATGCTCATGCTCAGCAAAATCCATTGAAAAATGTAGCTTCCATTGTGTCCATAACTAATGTTGACGGACAGACAGACGGACAGGGGCGACGACAATATACATCCACATATTCATGTGAAAATTCTGAACATAGAGGAGAGTTGGACAAAACCACACTTGAAGATGATTAATGTTGATCTCCATTGTTTCGTGTGTCTTAAAACACACTTCCCCAGGGATTAAAAAAACCAACACAATTTAAAAAGCAAAATGGATTAATATGATGACGTCATAAAAAGCATGACAGCTTGGTTACATAAACAACTATCTACAAAGTGAAGTCATCAGTGAGTAATGTAAAAGGATAAGATAGCTTGCCTGTAATATATGCCCACTGGCAGCATTGATTATGATTAAAAATGAAATATTCAACCTTATCATACACTTCTTTTCTAGGGTGATAAATGTACAATATTCCTTAGTTTCAAGATCTGTCAAGAATTATACCTAATAACAAGGCAATAACTCATTAAATATTTTTCAGTATTTTTGATTATTTAAAGGGTTCACTCTTGGGTGATAACAAATGACAAAATACATCAAAATCTACCTAATAACAAGGCAATAACTGATTAAAGATTTTCAGTATTCACTCGATTGGGTAATAAACAATTTCAACAAAATTCATCAAAATCCGTAAGGAATTGTGCCTTGGAAAAACAAACCAATATCTGAATGTGTTTTAAAGAACACTGTTAAAATCTGAGAAACCTGGCTATAACGAATCATACGGGACCAAACGAATTAGTGCGTTATAGCCGAAATTCGTTTTATCACTTTCTATGAAAAACAAACCAATATCTGAACGTGTTTTAAAGAACACTGTCAAAATCTGAGAAACCTGGCTATAACGAATCATAAGGGACCGAAGGAATTAGTTCGTTATAGCCAAAATTCGTTTTATCATTTTCTATGTCCGCCATCTTGGATAAAGTCAAAATTGCCCATACCATCCCAAAGAAACAGAACGATCGCAGTTTAAAACAGTACTAAAGTTTTAGCACATAATTTATTGCAAATTCACATAAATTATAATCATGCATTTTCGTAGCGTGTTTAAAGTTTGAAAAGCGTCCACAAATGATGACAACTTCATTGTCTACGATTTCTTCTTCGTCATCAGATTCTGGGATGGTGTCATTTTTCATTGAAATTACACTCTCGGCTCTCTTCAATTTCATCGTCTGGAGTAATAATATCTTCGTCGGCTTTTAAAAATTCGTCCAGGCTTACGGTATCTGATGTATCGTACCAAATTGTCTTCAATTCACCTAAGGGCATGTCATCATTTTCGTCATCAGATTCGGAATTTTATGTGTTTTTGTACGTAGCCATGAGAATCGATTGACACTTGAAGATTGTGATAGTTATTTATGATTTCGTCGTATGTTTATTGTTTTGGCCGGTTAAAAAAATATATATCTGTGGGTGAACAGATGAGGACAAAAGGATAACACAAAATGTTAATTAAGTTTAATTGATAAATAAAAATTGATTTGTCACTAATACACTATGTTAAATGTGGGAGTCGGGAGGTGTGAAATTGTGTGACAATTTATTGCCGTGATTGGGGCCGATTGAGATTATCCGTTAATTATGACTAATCCATTTGTAATAACCATTAATTTTGGTATACAGGGTGTCAATTTCTGTTCATTATTACCGAAAATTCGCTACTAGCATTTCGTTTTATCCATTTATTTTTCAATGAAATTAGTGCAGTGAAAAACTGGACTTTTAAAGTTGTTCGTTATTAACCATTTTTCGGTGTAGGCATTTTCGTTATAAGTGAGGACCACTGTATTTACTGATATTAAATATTTTAAGATTTATCTGATTTTCAATAGGGTTCATCCTTAGGTGATTCCACATACTCATGGCCAAAAATCGAAATCATTTCAAAGAACAAGGGCAATCAAATATTATGTGTTTTCAATAGGGTTAATCCTTGAGTGATAATTAGTGAGTGAATAACTATTTCTGCAAATTTTGTTAAAATCTGTAAATCATTGTGCCTTCTAGAGGGCTTAAAAGCTAAAAAATTTTGACGCGTTTTCAAAAACAAGGGCAATAACTAATACTTATTTTTCAATTTTCATTAGGGTTCAACATTATGACAAATACTCATGCCAAGTTACGTCAAGATAGCTTGCCAGGCAAGGTAATATACGCCTACTGGCAGCTTTGTTCTTGAATAAAAAATAAAATATACATATACTTCATTTCTAGGGTGATAATTGTACAATATTACAAAGTTTCCTTGAAATCAGTCAAGAATTATACCTAATAACAAGGCAATAACTCATTATAGATTTTCAGTATTTTGGATTGTTAAAAGGATTCACTCTTGGGTGATAACAAACAATTTCAACAAAATTCATCCAAATCCATAAGGAATTGTGCCTTGGAAAAACAAGCCAAAAACCAAACACGTTTTAAAGAACACAGGCAATAAAATTCATATTAAATATTTTGTGATATTTCTTTTCAATAGGGTTAATCCTTGAATGATTATTAAAAATTTCAGCAATTTCTGTCAAAATCTGTAAAGCATTGTGCCTTCTAAACTGTTTACAAGCTCAAATTTTGATGCTTTTTTTAAAAACAGAGCAATAACTGATATTAAATATTTAAAGATTTTTCTGATTTTCAATAGGGTTCATCCTTAGATGATTCCCCATACTCATGCCAAGTTCCGTTAAAATCAGTCAAGAAATGTGACTTGCAGAGTGTTTATGAGCCAAAAATCGAAATCATTTGAAAGAACAAGGGCAATTAAGTATTATGTGATATTTCTTGTTTTCAATAGGGTTCATCCTTGAGTGATAATTAACAATTTCAGCAAATTTTGTCAAAATCTGTAAATATTTTTCAATTTTCAATAGGGTTCATCATTAGGTGATTACAAATATTCATGCCAAGTTACTTCAAAATCCATCTAGAATTGTGACTTTAAGAGTGATTACAAGGAAAAAATCGAACACATTTTATAAAGCAAGGGCAAGGGCAATAATTCGTATTAAATATATTTGATTTTCAATAGGGTTCATCCTTTGGTGATATTAAACAATTTCAGCAAGTTTTGTCAAAATCGGTCAATAACTGTTCTTTGTAGAGTGTTTACAAGCCAAAAATTGAACGCATTTTCAAAAACAAGGGCAATAACTGATACTGAATATTTATCGATTTAACTGAATTTCAATAGGGTTCATCCTTGTGTGCTGGCAAATACTCAAGACAAGTTTCATCAAAATCGGTTAAGAATTGTTCTCTCAACGGTGTTTACAAGATAAATTGAACGCGTTTTCAAGAACAAGGGCAATTACTCATACTTTATGTTTTTCGATTTCGCTGATTTTCAATACAGTTCATCCTTGCGTGATCATTAACACTCATATCAATTTTCATCTAAATCCGTCAAGAATTGTACCATGTAGAGTGTTTACAAGCAATTGTGGACAGACGGACGGACGGACAGACGGACCGACGGATGGGGGGACGACAATATATGCCCCCCATTTCATGTGGGCGTATAAAAATCGCTCAAGAATTATGTCTTTTAGAGTGATTACAAGCCAAAAATTGAAAGCGTTTTCAAAAATAGCAATGGCCCATCGTAATACACCCACCATTAGCAGCCTGAGTTATTTGGGCGGTGGACAAGAGGTATCAGTAAATACAATATTTTAAATGGAAAAGGTTCAAATCATGCTTTGTCAAAATCTATCAAGAAACCAGATCTCTATCAAGTCTACAAAGAATCAGAGGCTGATAAAGTGAACACGTTTTAAAGAACAAGGGCAATAACTCAATAAATATTTTTTGTTTAGTCTGATTTTCAATAGGGTCTATCCTCGAGTTATAACAAACACTCACACCAAGTTTCATCAAACTCCACCAAGAACCCGACACCCTATCGTGTTCATAAGGAATTTTAAGACAAGGGCAATAACTCATAGTATATATTTTTCGATTGGTTTCATTTTCGATAGGCTTCATCCTTGGGTCATTACAAAGACTCATTCCAAGTTTCATTAAAATCCATCAAGAAATGTGGTCTCTATCGTGTTCACAACAATTGTGGACAGGCAGACGGACAGACGGACGGACAGACAGACAGACAGGCGGGCAGAAGGCTTCATCCTTGGATGATTACAAACACACACACCGAAATTGGTCAAAATCCATCCAGAAATCATCTCTCTATCATGTCCACAACACAATTTTGAACGCAAAATGAATGTGTTTTCAAGAACAAGGGCAATAACTCATCAATTTTTTTTTTGATTTGTCTGATTTTCAATAGGCTTCATTCTTAAGTAATAACAAGCAATCACACCAAATTTCATCAAAATCCATCAAGAAACACACTCTTAATCATGTTCACAACAAATTTTCAAAAACAATGGCAATAACTCATTGAATATTTTTCGATTGGTCTGATTTTCAATAAACTTCTTCCTTGGGTTATAACAAACACACTCACCAAATTTGGTCAAAATCCATTAAGAAATGTGGTCTCTAGCGTGTTCACAACAATTGTGGACAGGCAGACAGACAGGCAGACAGACAGACAGACAGACAGACAGGGGCGACTACAATATACGCCCACATTTATGTGTGGGCGTATACAAACAAGGGCAATAACTGATACTGAATATTTTTGATTTAACTGAATTTCAATAGGGTTCATCCTTAGGTGATTACAAATACTCATGCCAGTTTACGTCAAAATCACTCAAGAATTGTGACTTGTGGAGTGCTTACAAGGCAAAAATCCAACACATTTTATAGAACAAGGGCAATAATTCGTATAAAATATATTTGGATATTTTCTGTTTTAAAAAGGGTTCGTCCTTGGGTGATATTAAAAAATTTCAGCCAGTTTTGTCAAAATCGGTCAATAACTGTGCTTTGTAGTGTTTTCAAGCTAAAAATTGAACGCATTTTCAAAGATAGCTTGCCAGGCAAGGTAACATATGCCCACTTCAGTAAACAGAATATTCCATGTTTTTTCATTTAATCAAGGGCCATAACTCATAAACCGACATCTGGAATCGCACCATTTTGAACTTGTCCGAGATGTTATTAAGATGAATACACATACCAAGTTTCATTCAAATCGGATAGAAACTACAGCTTCTATTGCGTACACAAGTAAATTTTAACATTATTATTAAACCAAGGGCAATAACTCATAAACAGACATCTGGCGAGATATTATCAAAATGAATACACATACCAAGTTTCATTCAAATCGGATAAAAACTACAGCTTCTATTGCGTACACAAGTAAATTTTAATATTTTCTCATTAAATCAAGGGCAATAACTGATAAACAGACATCTGGCGAGATGTTATCAAGATGAATACACATACCAAGTTCCATTCATATCAGATGAAAACTATAGCTTCTATTGCATACACAAGTACATTTAAAGGTTTTTTTTTCATTTAATAAAGGGCCATAACTCAAAAACTGACATCTGGAATTGTGCCATTTTCGAACTTGTCTGAGATATTATCACGATGAATACACATACCAAGTTCCTTTAAACTGGATGCAAACTATAGCTTCTATTGTGTACACAAATAAATATTAACGTTTTTATACGCCCACATGGAAATGTGGCGTATTGCCGTCGCTCCTGTCCGTCCGTCCATCTGTCCGTCCGTCCACATTTGTTGTATCCACGATAGAGGCTACAGTTTTTTTCCAATCTTAATGAAACTTGGTAAACATCTTGGTCAAGTTCGAAAATGGAAATTATCGCATGAACGGTTTTTGAGTTATTGCACTTGACTTAGTAAAAACGCGTCAAATTTGGTTTGTATCACAATAGAGGCTACAGTTTTTATCCGATATTAATGAAACTTGGTATACATGTATATATTGATGATATCTCGGTCAAGATCGAAAATGGAAATTATCACATGAATGGTTTTTGAGTTATTGCCCTTGACTTAGAAAAATCTTGTCAAAATTTTAGTTTCGATGCAATAAATCCTCCAATTTTCAGAGGATGTTGATGAAACTTGGTGTGAGCATTGGAATTGATTAGGCCTCAATCAAGTTTGAATTTGACAGTTTTTCAATGAATTGTTTTAAGTTATTTCCCTTGACTTAGTAAAATTGCGTCAAAATTCTATTGTGGTTGCAATAAGAAGCTTTAATTTTCAAAGGATTTTGATGGAACTTGGTGTAAGCATCAGAATTGATAAGACATTAGTCAAGTTTGAATTTCTGACTTTTTTTAACAAATGGTTTTTGGGTTATTACCCTTGACTTAGTAAAATTGCGTCAAAAATATTTGTGGGTGCAAAATAAGTATATAATTTTTCAATAGATTTGATGAAACTTGGTAATGAGTATTGAAATAGATAAGATGGTGGTCAAGTTCTAATTTGACAATTTTCCATGCCCTTAACTTCAATATTTTCAGTGAATGTTTTTTGAGTAATTGCTACTATTCCGTACACAAGTAAATTTTAACATTTTTTTATTTAATCAAGGTCCATAACTCATAAACCGACATCTGGAATCATGCCTTTTTCGAACTTGTCCAAGATATTATCATGATGAATACACATACCAAGTTTCATTCAAATCGGATGAAAACTACAGCTTCTATTGGGTACACAAGTAAATTTTAACGTTTCTTCATTTAATCAAGGGCCATAACTCATAAACCGACATCTGGAATCGTGCCATTTTCGAACTTGTCCGAGATATTATCAAGATGAGTACACATACCAAGATGTTAAGTATTGTATTTGTATATTGTATGTGTCTGACTTTAGTATTAGTGGTCTGTAGCTAAGAGTTGTGAAAGTGATCTCCCTTGTTGAAGTGAGAAATTGTCTGCCATCTTGTTTATCCATGTGCTATGATGTATGTACTGTATTGTGAGTTTATATGGTATTAAACTGATTAACATTGGTAGCAGAGCGTGGTTTAAAGATGGCAAGTGGTAACAGTTTTAAGAATCCACCTTGTTTGAAAGGAAAGACTTACAGTCAATGGAAAAATGAACTGGATATGTGGCAACTTGTGACTGAACTTCCCAAGGAAAAAAGAGGACTGGTTGTGGCTCTTTCTTTAGAAGGTAAACCTAGAGAGGTGGCTAGAAATATCCCTGCAGCTGATTTAAATTTTGAAAATAGTATTGCTGTTCTTGTGAGAGAATTAGATAAATTGTTTGAGCAAGATAAAATAGATATGGCCTACAATTCTTACTGTGATTTGATAAATTTGACAGAAAAGATATGCTGATGTCAAGTTATATAAAAGAGTTTGAACAGAAATATAATTCTATGAAGAAATATGAGATGGTGCTTCCAGAGGCTATTTTAGCTTTTAAGCTTTTGGACAATGCTAACTTATCAGTTAAGGAGCGACAGATGGCACTGAAGTTAAATTTGATAACATGAAATCTGCTCTAAACAGAATTTTTGGTAAAACTGGTGAAGAACCAAAAATCTTGACCAGTAATATTGACATTAAACCAGAACAAGCAGAAGTATGTAATGCGAATATCAGAACCAGTTCTTGGAATCGACGCAGTGGACGGACTGGAAACCAATACAAATACAAGTCTGCAGATATCAACAGTCAGGGCCAAACTCGAAATCATTTTGGTCAACCAGGTGGTAAATATTCTTCACCACAGAGGATGAATCCCATAATCAATGGGGCAGTTAGTAGGTGCAGTGTTTGTATCTCAAGATATCATTGGTATAGAAATTGTCCAAATCAGTCACAAATGTGGATATGTGTAATGTTGATGAAATGGCGGAAGATGTAAACTTGGTTCTATTAACAACAGAATACACCACTAATGAAATATTAACTATGGAAGCATTTAATGCTGCTCTTATTGACACTGCGTGTAGTAAAACTGTTTGTGGTAAACTTTGGTTAGAACATTATCTTTTAACTTTAGATGAATCTTTTAAACGTGATATAATTTACACAGAAAGTCATACTGCATTTAAATTTGGGGATGGTGCATGTGTTTATTCTTATAAGGTAGCCCAGATTCCTATTCAAATTAATAATAGTCGTTTGGCAATTAAGGTTGAAGTTATTGACAAGGATCTTCCTCTGTTATTAAGTAAGGCATCTATAAAGAGAGCAAGTACTGTAATTGATCTCAATAATGACCAAGTATATATGTTAGGTAAACCAGTTACTGTGCATTTAACCTCTAGTGGGCATTATTGCATTGATATTAGTGTAAAGAGTAAACCAATGCAACATTGTAGTACAAGTAGGTTTAATAAGTTTCAATGTCTAAATAATACATGTAATTTGTACAGTGATAATAATGTGAGTGAAGATATTGTTTTGATTGTAAATGATAATTTGTCCCACATAGAACAAGAAAGAGTTCTTAGTAAATTGCACAAACAATTTGGACATGCGTCATTTGATAAATTATTAAGTCTATTAAAAAGTGCAGGTTTTGTTTCAAATAATAATAAAAAATCTTTGTCAAAAGTATGTATAGAATGTCAAATCTGTAAAAATCATAAGCGACCTCCACATAAACCTATTGCAGGTTTCTCATTATCTTCAAATTTTAATGATGTCGTATCATTAGATCTTCATCAGCTTGACAATAGTCTTTGGTATCTGCACATAATAGATGTGTTTAGTAGACTGAGTGCTGCAGCTATAATTAAAAGAACCAAAAGTAATAATTGACAAATTTATGCAGCATTGGGTTAGTATTTATGGAGCCCCATCTAAAGGTGTTTACAGTGATAACAGTGGCGAATTTAATAATTCTGAATTTAGGGATATGGCTGAAAGACTTAATATTACTGTAAAATGTACACCAGCTTATAGCCCTTGGTCTAATGGTGTCTTTGAGAGACACAATGCTACATTAACTGAAACATTATTAAAAATCAAAGAAGATACGTCGTTGTCATTGGAAACTGCATTGTGTTGGGCTGTGTCGGCTAAAAACAGTCTTATTAATGTTCATGGTTATAGCTCGTATCAAATTGTTTTTGGTCAAAATCCAAAATTACCGTCGGTATTGGTCGATCAACCCCCAGCACTAACAGAACAGCCACCTATGTCAAAAGTGATGAATGAACATTTAACTGGACTTCATAAAGCCAGACAAGCATTTATTAAATTTGAATCATCGGAAAAAATAAAACGTGCTCTATCCAAACAAATTAGACCAACAGGTACTGAATTTTTAACAGGTGATAAAGTTTACTATATGCGTGATAATCAGTGGAAGGGACCTGGATGGGTCATTGGTCAGGATGGAGTAGTAGTGTTCATTCGCCACGGTGGATTATATGTGCGAGTTCATGCATGTCGTTTGCGTAAAGACAATCATTTTGAAACAATAGTGTAATTTTACCCAAAGTTTCTGCTGATCAGCGTCCACTAGAAGATAGAAAACGAGAAGCCCTACAAAATGTCAAAGACTGGCAGACCATGAATCGATCTACTGAACAAAAGATGAATAGGACAGACAAAACGTATGATAATGATGATGATGACGATGAAAATGACAATGTTAATAGAAGAAATGACGATGGGAATGGAAGAAATGACCAAACAGAATGATGATGTTAAAAGAAGAAATGATAGACAGAATGACAATGTTAATAGAAGAAATGACGATGAGAATGGAAAAAATGACCAACAGAATGACAATGTTAATGGAAGAAATGACGATGGGAATGGAAGAAATGACGATGGGAATGGAAGAAATGACCAACAGAATGATAATGTTAAAGGAAGAAATGACGATGGGAACAGAAGGAATGACACACAGGATGAAAGAAGAACCGAAGGGGCAATAAATAAGAATCTTAAAGTGTCAGTGAAACCAGGTCTAAATATCTCTTTTTCAACAAACGATAATAATGTGAACGAAGCTATTATACTAGGACGAGCTGGGAAAGCATCTGGCTCACTAAAGAATTGGTTTATTGTCAAATTTACCAAACCAGACGAATTAACAGATGAATGTATATCAATGGATTTAGGAACAGTCAGGAATTTAGAAATAAATGTTGAAGAGCAGACAGAATAAATCCTGATAAATGAAACTAACTTTGATGCTGCTCAACAAAAAGAACTGAATACATGTAGTTGGAAAATGGAAAATGTGTACAATGAAGTTCCGGATACAGGACAAAAATTTATCTCAACACGATGGGTTTGTACACTGAAGGACAACAATGGTGAACTTATTAAAAAGGCACGCTTAGTTGCACGTGGATTTGAAGAGAATGATTTGGATACTTTACAAAAAGATTCTCCTACGTGCTCACGTGAATCACTAAAAGTGATTTTATCTGTAATTGCCCAAAGTAGATGGACTCTTAAGAGTATTGACATTAAAACTGCATTTCTACAAGAGAATAACATTTCCAGAGAAATTTTCCTTAAACCACCAAAAGAAGCCTGTTTATCTGGAAAGGTGTAGCTTTTAAATAAATGTGTGTATGGATTGTCAGATGCCTCTCTGAAATGGTACGAAAGAGTTAAAAGTATACTATTAAAGAGTGGTGGTAAAATGTCGCAAGTTGATCCAGCAGTTTTCTACTACTTTAGGAATCAAAAACTAATTGGATTATTTGCTGTTCATATAGATGATTTCCTATGGGCTGGTACCTCGCAGTTTGAAAATAGTGTTGTTAATGACATGAGGAAAGAATTTCATATTGGTAAAGAAGACTCTTCATGTTTTAAGAATGTTGGTCTCCATTTATCTCAAGATGATGAAATTATAACACTTTCTCAGCGTGAATATGGTCAATATATTACACCAATTGACAATGACAGAAATTGTGCTCGAAATACTCCATTAACTGAGAATCAGAAATCTAATTTACGTGGTAAGGTGGGACAACTCATTTGGTTATGTAATCAAAGTCGCCCAGATATTAATTTTGATGTTGGTAGATTGGCCACTCGTGTTAAAAATGGAACAATACAAGATATTTATGATTGTAATAAGATTATCCGCAGAGTTCATTCAGAAATGGTTAATTTACAATTTCAGCATCTTGATGGAGAACTTCGACTTGTGATCTATAGTGATACATCATTTGGGAATTCACCTGATGGTAATAGCCAAGGAGGCCACTTTTTCCTATTGTGTGGTGAAAATCATTTATTCAGTCCATTAACATGGCAATCTCGAAAAATAAGGAGAGTGGTAAGAAGTACACTGGCTGCTGAAACATTGTCTTTAGCAGATGCTGTTGATAACAGTATATTTTTACGGACTGGGTGAACTATTATATGATAATCCTTATCAACAAATCCCCATACATTTTGTCGTTGACAATACAGATCTTGTAGAAGCTATTTATTCAAATAAACAAGTAACCGAAAAGCGTCTACGATTAGAAATAAGTTCTTTAAAAGAAATGATAATGAACAAAAGGATTACTGACATTAGGTGGCTACCTACAAAAAATCAAATCGCTGACAACCTGACAAAGAAAGGTGCTTCTCCTGAAAATTTGATTAAATGTTTTAAACGTAGTTTGACAGATTTGGCATTCTAAAATGACTTTTAAGTTTTGTTATAATTGGTAGTAAATCAACCTATTTTTAGTTTAATAGTTTTATCTTTTATATCTAGTAGATATCTTTAACTTAATTTAATTATTATTACATCAAATAGAAGAAAGGATGAGATTGTTAAGTATTGTATTTGTATATTGTATGTGTCTGACTTTAGTATTAGTGGTCTGTAGCTAAGAGTTGTAAAAGTGATCTCCCTTGTTGAAGTGAGAAATTGTCTGCCATCTTGTTTATCCATGTGCTATGATGTATGTACTGTATTGTGAGTTTATATGGTATTAAACTGATTAACACAAGATTCATTCAAATCTGATAAAAACTTCAGCTTCTATTGCGTACACATAAACGTTTTTTCATTTAATCAAGAGCCATAACTCATAAACCGACATCTGGAATCATGCCATTTTCAAACTTGTTTGAGATATTATCAAGATGAATACACATACCAAGTTTCATTCAAATCGGATAAAAACTCTGGCCTGTATCGCATACACAAGTAATTGTTGATGGACGGACCAACAGACCGACGGACGGACAGGGGTGATGGCAATATACTTCCACATTTTCATGTGGGCGTATAAAAACAAGGGCAATAAATGATATTAATTTTTTTTTAGATTTTACTGGCTTTCAATAGGCTTCATCCTTGGGTGATAACAATACTCAAGCCAAGTTTCATCAAAATCCATTAAGAATTGTTCTCTCAAGAGTGTTTACAAGCTAATATTGAACGTGATTTTCAATAGGGTTCATCCTTGCTCTCACACCAAATTATAACAAAATCGGTCGAGAATTGTGCCATGTAGAGTGTTTACAAGACAAAAATCAAACACGTTTAGAAGAACAAGGGCAATAATTCATATTAGATATATTTTGATATTTTAATTTCCAATAGGGCTCATCCCTGGGTGATATGAAACAAATTCAGTGAGTTTTGTCAACATTGGTCATGAATTGTGCCTTGTAGAGTGTAAATAAGCCAAAAAGTTAAATGCGTTTTCAAACACAAGGGCTATAAGTGATACTAAATATATTTGATTTTCAATAGGGTTCATCCTTGGGTAAAAACAAATACTCAAGCCAAGTTTGATCAAAATCCATTAAGAATTGTTTCTTTCTAGAGTGTTTACAAGCTAAAATTGAACGCATTTTCAAACAAGGGCAATAACTGATACTAAATATTTTTGGATTTAACTGAATTTCAATAGGGTTCATCCTTAGGTGATTAAAAATACTCATGCCAAGTTACGTCAAAATAGCTCAAGAATTGTGACTTGTAGAGTGTTTACAAGGCAAAAATCCAACACATTTTATAGAAGGGCAATAATTCATATTAAATATATTTGGATATTTTCTGTTTTCAAAAGGGTTCGTCCTTGGGTGATATTAAACAATTTCAGCAAGTTTTGTCAAAATCGGTCAATAACTGTGCTTTGTAGAGTGTTTACAAGCTAAAAATTGAATGCGTTTTAAGAAACAAGGGCAATAACTGATATTAATGTTTTTTGGATTTTACTGGTTTTCAATAGGCTTCGACCGACAGACGGACCGACCGACATGGGTGACGACAATATACGCCCCCCCCCCCATTTCATGTGGGTGTATAAAAAATATGTCTAATTACTCACTTAGTTTTTATAAATCCTTTCTGTTAAATTTCTCAAAGGATATGCTGAACTGCGTTCGTTCCGTCTAGGCACAAACCTAATATTGTATTTGACATGATGATAGGCTATCAACAACACATGACTAGACCTTAGACTGTTAAATATGCATGAGTAGTATAACTGTTATGTTTTGATGTAACGTATAAACCTAGTTATGTCTGAATCCATAACTTTTATTAAATACATTTCGATTTTTTTGTTTTTCAATAGGGATCATCCTTGGGTGGTATTAAACAATTTCAGCAAGTGTTGTCACAATTGGTCAAGAATTGTGCTTTATAGAGTGTTTACAAGCGAATAATTGAACACGTTTTCAAAAACAAGGGCAATTACTGATACTAATTATTTTTCGATTTAACTGATTTTCAATAAGAGTCATCCTTAGGTGATAACAAATACTCAAGCCATGTTTTATCAAAATCCATTAACAATTATTCTTTCAAGAGTGTTTACAAGCTAAAATTGAATGCGTTTCTATAACTATAACTCATATTAAATATTTTTCGATTTCGCTGATATTCAATAGGGTCCATCCTTGAGTTATAACAAACTCTCGCACCAAGTTTCATCAAGATAGCTTGCCAGGCAAGGTAATATACGCCCACTGGCAGCATTGATTTTGAAAAAAAAATAAAATATACATATTCTTCTTTTCAAAAACAGAGCAATAATTGATATTAAACATTTTAAGATTTATCTGATTTTCAATAGGGTTCATCCTTAGGTGATTCCACATACTCATGCCAAGTTCCATTTAAATCAGTCAAGAAATAGAGTGTTTATGAGTCAAAAAATCGAAATCATTTGAAAGAACAAGGGCAATCAAATATTATGTGATATTTCTTGTTTTCAATAGGGTTCATCCTTGAGTGATAATTAACATTTCAGCAAATTTTGTCAAATTCAGTAAATCATTGTGCCTTCTAGAGGGTTAACAAGCTAAAAATTTTGACGAGTTTTCCAAAAAAGACAATAATCTGCTAGGCGACTAGGTGCCGTGGGTTCGAATCCCGATCGGTGCGAGGAAATAAAAAATTAGGTCTGATTCCTAGGCCCGTGCTTTCCCGAAGTACGAGATAGTAGTTTCCCCCCCTCTAATTAAATATTTTTCAATAGGGTTCATCATTAGGTGATTACAAATACTCATGCCAAGTTACATCAAAATTACTCAAGAATTGTGACTTGTGGAGTGTTTACAAGGAAAAAATCGAACACATTTTATAAAGCAAGGGCAATAATTCGTATCAAATATATTTCGATATATTTGATTTTCAATAGGGTTCATCCTTTGGTGATATTTAACAACTTTTGTCAAAAGCCGTCAATAATTGTGCTTTGTAGAATGTTTACAAGCCACAAATTAAATGCGCTTTCAAAAACAAGGGCAATAACTGATACTAAATATTTTTCGATTTAACTATTTTCAAAAGGGTTCATCCTTGGGTGATATTAAACAATTTCAGCAAGTTTCGTCAAAATCGGTCAATAACTGTGCTTTGTAGAATGTTTACAAGCTAAAAATTGAACGCGTTTTCAAAAACAAAGGCAATAACTGATATTAATTTGTTTTCGATTTAACTGGTTTTCAATAGGCTTCATCCTTGGGTGATAACAAATACTCAGGCCAAGTTTCATTAAAATCCATTCAAAATTATTCTCTCAAGAGTGTTTACAAGCTTAAATTAAACGCGTTTTCAAGAACAAGGGCAATAACTCATACTAAATGTTTTTCGATTTCGCTGATTTTCAATAGGGTTTATCCTTGAGTTGAAACATACTCTCACACCAAGTTTCATCAAAATCGGTCAATAATTGCACATTGTAGAGTGTTTATAAGCCATTCAAGAACAAGAGCAAGAACTCATACTAAATTTTTTTCCGATTTCGCTGATTTGCAATAGGGTTCATCCTTGCGTGATCATAAACAATCATAACACGTTTCTTCTAAATCCGTCAAGAATTACACCTTGTAGAGTGTTTACGAGCAATTGTGGACGGACGGACCGACGGACGGACGGACGGACGGACCGACGGATGTGGGTGACGACAATATACCCCCCCCCCCATTTCACGTGGGCGTATAAAAAACAATGGTAAACAATGTACTCTAGATTAACTAGACAGAATAGTCTCTGATATCCAGAAAAAGTAGAACTGGGTGATAAAGGCTTAGTCCAGAACAATCAGAAACGTAAATTATTACTGGATTGTTATCGTAGACATTTCGACCCGGAACAACTTCTGGTTGTTCCGTCCCAAATTCTCTAGAAGTTAATAAATTGAATGATTTATTTTTTTCCCAGCCGCACATTATTTAAACGATGTTTTGTTGATGTCAAAACTGCTACACTAAGTCCTATTCAACTAGTATCCAACCCATGAATGTTTAGTTATATTCATCATGAATAACAAAAAATTCCGATCATCAAACATCTACAATAATTTATTATTTTTGTCCAAGTTATAAATGCCGATTTTTAGATAAATTTCACCGACGATGTACTTCCGGTTGATCATGAGAAAAGCGAAGTATTTTGAATGACACCAATACTGAGAAAAATGACGGTATATTCCCGCGGGAGTCCCCAATTGTATATAAATAGTAATTGTTTCATATCCTAGTAGTAAACAGATAAAAAACGATAAAACTTATATAATTACGCACATTTTTTGCAAGGAATGGTACAATTTCAATAGTAAAAAACTTGCTAGTGACATAAAATTGAACCTTCTGTCAACTTTATAACTGTTAAAAGAAGAATTCTCAATGACTGGTAAGCTATTCGTCAAGAATTCTATTTGTTTCATTTTCTTCGTCATGTTAACGTTGGTATTGACTATTGATGAAATCGGAATAATATCTGTGAATAATGACCGGTTAAAATTTAACTATAGGATTAAACATATAACGGATTATCATGTCAACTGTTCCTATTATAGTTTGTTAAAGATAAGTAGGCTAGTTTGAGATGGTCAATCCCTTTGAACTGGAAGCGTTTAGCCTACCGGCAGAGGGATTATCAATTGACGATTGTCAATAAATTCATTGTTAATTAGCTCTGGAATGATTGAAACGTAATAAATCATATAGTCATAGATAATGTGTTGGTTTTTTTTTTCTTATTTATTTGGTAAAATTAATGGAAAATAATTGGATCTGCACTTTGTCATTTGGGCCAGTAGTTCTGATTTTCAGGCACTGAGCCGCCATATTGAAATTGCAATTTTTTGTAAAATTCAAAATGGAGACTCAGGGGATAAAGCGATCTTCGTTATTTTTTTCATATCTAATGACTAGAGTTGATTGCGCAAACATATTTAGGTGCCAATTTTTTAATTTGAATTAATATTCTTTTATTTCCATTTAAATTTGTTTTGGTTATGGCAAAAACTTTCAAGGCCCATATTTCGTGACCTTGACCTTTAATGACCTTGTGACCTGAACACAATAATTGCCCTTTATGATATCTATCCAAAGATATATTAATTTGTATTGTCCGATGATAACTTGCGGATTTATAGCCGATTTTATATTTAAACAACTCTGTCACGTAAAATAATTTATAAAAAAAAATCCGTATTGAATCTTATTAGGGTTTATCTGCTCTTTATAATGATATACAAAACTTCGCCTTTCAACCAAAAATGCGCTTTTTAATATTTTTTTTTATTTTCTTCTCTAGAAACTGTGCGTAATTTTCTTTAAATCGAAACGAGGGCTCTGGGGATGATCCGATTTGTGTAATTGTGATGTCTCTAGAATGTAAGTTCGATTGCTGAATTATATTTGAAAACTGATTTTTGAATTTTGATTTTGATATTTTATCTGATATTAATACATAAAAACTTCGAATTGTCGTATATTGTAACCTTGACCTTTGGTGACCTTGTGAGCTGCACAAATGTGATAGCTCTCGATAAGATCTATCCATTGATATATCATATTTTGTTGTACGATGTATACTTTTCGTTTAATCACCATTTCAAAATTGCGAATTTCATTGTAAAAAGCTCTTTGTTGAATATGCGTTTGGCCGATCTACATGATACGAGTTTCACCGAACCGATTATGCTTAGTTTAAATGACTTATACCATCAAAATTGCTATGCAGAGCGACAGAACCTCTCAAAGCCTGGGGATTTAGTTTATTTTTTTAATTGTGTTGGTTTTGGACTCCCTGACATAGTGTGTTTTTTATATACACAAAACATTGGGGAGATAGGTGGTTTATTTGACAGAAGTTTTATAATTTAAAGCCTCATATATTCTACCTTTCAAAGCATCTTATTTTTTACAACTGAGATCACCATTTTTGATTGGTTTTTGTTTTGATTTTACACATATTCATGTGGGCATATAAAAAAAAGTCTTGTATTGATTCACAAACCAGGCTGAAATTGTAGTCTACTATTACAGTGTTGACAAAAATGTTAATTAATAGTGAATAAACCAAGATAAATTCGACTTAAAACAGATTTTACTGGTTAACATACCTACCTGTTGATTTTTTCTTTGATTTAATACCTGGTGCTGGAATATCAATAAATTGATCTGGTAAAGTTGATAATAGCATGGTAGCTGATGAATCATATGCTTGATGCAGATTAGCTATATGATGCAAACTTATATCTGATATTAAATCACAACTCATTACCAATACATCTGTCTGCAATATAAAAGCCATCAATAAGAGTAGAAATTGTATTGTCAGAGATCAAAATGTTATTATTAAAGCTTTAGAGTTGAGGTTGAAACTGTATTGTTATCATTAATTTTTTAGTTACGTATTTTGACAATTCAGTTAAAAACGTATTGTTATCATTCAGATTATTATTATTTTTATTTTTGTGAAATTCGGACGAGTTTGCAGTCAAACTGGTAATAGGTAAAGACATCTTGACTTCATGGTGACCTAATTGCTACTTCAACTTCAAGTATGGCCTCTAATGACCTAATTTTGTTACTTCCGGTCTGTAATAGCTAGAAGAAAAGTGAAAACTGTTTTATAAGTAACTTGTCAATAGTAATCAATTTTACCTAAATGATTTCATGAATTCGTTGTTTAAAAAACATTTAAAGAGAACCTATTTACATTACTCCACAAGTATCCTTAACCAATATCTTCAAGTAATTTCTTAATATTTACAAATTACAATCCAAATATCATTATTTAAAAGAGAGCTTCTGGATAGACCAATTAGAAACAGTTGTACCTAACGGCCTAAACATCCAGCATGACAATCAAATTATACCTTTTGTAGCAACCTACAATTCTACAGCCAAAAGTGCGGCGGTGATTGTGAAACGGTTTTATAAAGAACTCCAGGATGAATTCCCTAATCTCAGTAATATCCTTGTACGTGGTAGATTAGACCCCCTTCCTTTACCTCCCTGAAGTAATCGCTTTGAAAAAATTCTCTTTGAAAATTAATCAATTGTGTAAATCTCTCCAGAAGAAGACAATTTCTTATCAAACTGATGTGTGACCTAGGCCAGTGCTTCTATAAGAGATTATCTCTTATAACACCCTAAACCAATATCTGGCAAACAACATTGCAAAAGTTCATTATCAGTAGAAATTAACTTAATATATATAATATTTAAAAATTCTAATCTTTCTGATTATTTCAAGAGGATATCTTCCAATTTCATATAAAACCATATCTTTATTTGCAGATTTTTTAACTTTAAGAATGTATTTAAGGGGGTTGACAACCCTAAACCTATGTACAAAAATTAGACGATTTCAATCACTTCTTTTCCATCTATCTGAAATATATAAATATCAATGGAAAGGGGGGACTTTTAGCTATCCAAAAATATAAAACATTTCAACTTTGAGAAATATGGTATAAAAGATAAACGAAAAAAACGTCAATTATTCCCCTTAAAATTAGCATACAGTATCTACTAGACTATTCAATATAGAAGGTTGAAATTTTGCACAACACAAGTCTACATATATCTCTATAACTCCACGTTGACTTTTTGGAAAATTTTGTTTTGTTTTGAAGATATTGATAGAAATCAAAATTTTGCGTGTACATTTACAAAAAAGCCATTGTAAGCTATAGCTGAAGCCAAAGTTTGTAAAAATCAGATAAATTGTAAGCGAGATATGCTTTTGGAAAAATGGCATTTTTTTTCAACATTTTGCTAACACATGTAAAACTTACATAATTAACGATCATGTTGTTAAAAGATTGTCTTTCATGCTGTAGAAATCTTTTAGCACCTTTTAGGCATCAACATGCACCGATAACCACATAATTGGATTGCTACACAATGGATTAGCACATGTTAAAACACTATCACCAATCATAAAATTTCTCTGTTTACATATGATGTAATGATTTATGGGACATCACGTGACTTCTGGATTCCCCCAATACAAATCTGATCGACAAACATAGGAAAGGTTTATTTAGCTGATGACGTAGTACTCAAAAATATCAACTGACAACGTAATTTGTACCAGGCTTTGTAGAATAAAAATAGCATCAGTAGTACTTAAAATTTTTTGGAATCCAAATTGTGTTGCAGGGATAATATTATAAAATATATCATATGATATGAGTCTGTTATTAATGATAGATGTGAATAATTTACCCATACAACTTACTATAGTTATACCCCTATAACAGTCAGGATTGTTTATTACATTTCCTATACACCAAGCAGTAGGATAAAAACCTGAATCCAAAATAATATTAAAAATATTGGTCGCCATTTTGAGTTTGTGTTCCAATTCGTAAAGTTAATTGACTGTTAATTGACCGATTTCGATGAAATTTAACACATGGATACATTGAATAATTGGCTACCTTTCTATGCAAATTGATTTTTGAATTTCGATTTAGATTTTTTTTGTATTTCTGCTAAAAATAATTCAATAATCGCCTAAACTTAATAAACTTTCAAGGCCCATATTTCGTGACCTTGACCTTTGGTGACCTTGTGACCTGAACAAACGTTGTCACTCCTGAAAAGTTCTATCCAATTATATAGTGATGTTTGTTTTACAATGTTTACTTCCGGTTTTATTCTCATTTGTAAATTGCGCCCTGTCACATGGCCTAATTTGCATACCTCACAAATTCTTCTTTATACTTATTATGCTTGATCTATTCTTTAAATAGATGGTTAACAATATATATTTGAATCAAAATTTAGCTTTTTCAAATTTGGAAATTTTGTTTTTCGTTCTATAGTGACATGGCTTCAAAAGTTAAAAATGTAGTTTGATTTCTAGGTAACTCTAGAATTTTATGAACAGATTTATAATGTACAAATTGACTGCTTTAAATTGATATATGGAACATTGCACATAAACAATAGTATTTGAAGAAATTGAAATAAAAATAATTGGTTAATTTGGAGTTATTATGTAACCATGTTTGTTGCAACAGGTCAATTGCAGGTGTAAGAGTAAGATGAGAAAAGTATTCTCAAGAAAGCACTGGCCTACGCCAGGCCAGTAGTATTAGAGCTTACAGATATCCGGCACCCTCCGCTTTGCTCCGCTCCGAGCTACCGGATATCTTTAAGCTCTAATACTACCATTTGAACAAACGCCCCCCCCCCCCCACCAACCTTTTTAATAAAATACATCACCAAAAATGTCTTTAATAAACATTCACTTTAAACTTCATGATATATTATTAACTAAATTCGTCTGCTAAATTATTAAAATTGTTTAATCAATATTCTCCTTAACATTCTTGAATATTCTCGAACTTTATTTACTGCGTCGTAATCGTTCACACCTGTTACTTGCCAACTCATTTTGAAGCCGGTCGTGCTAATGTACAGTTTAGTCTCTGTTCACTCTAGGTGTAATATTCTTTGGACAAGAGATTAACAGAATTATATTTGACAATTATCCAATTAAGGTATGTAATATCTATATCCAATATTAACAGTTTAATTATATCAAATTTTCGTTAGTTTGTCAATTGTAAAACTAGAACGAATGGTTTCAGAAATCTAACAATGTTTCAAAATAATTCTGAAGAAGTAAAGTTCTGGAAACTAATGTGATATGAAAATATTTGTTCTAAAACAGTTCGAGATTCTGTTTAGAAAGGTGAGTGTGAAAAATATTTAATAATAAATTCTCCATTTTATGTTTCAGGTTACGTGTATACCACCAGATGTTATGAATAATCAATAATACGGTATTGACTCAGAAATATGTGTAATGTACCATGTGATCTTATTAACATAAAATAGGAATATCATTCCTCTGAGACTGCGTATTGGAGTATTTGTTTTGAGACTGCGTATTGGAGTAACTTATTAAAATAAAATAGGAATATCATTCCTCTGAGACTGCGTATTTGAACAACAACCTAATATCAACATCTGTAACTATAAGTTGAACTATTAATAATGTTGTATTGATTATGAACCTTTGAATTTATTTATACTTGTAATAAAATTCTTTTGTTGTATTTCTTTTATCAAATCTACTACATGTATATTAAAAATATGAGATTGATTTTAAAGTATGAAAAGGAAAAGTTCAATTACACTGGCGATGGTTTCTTCTCTGGATTGATGTCCCTTATACCAAAGGTTACATCCTTTGTAACTAAACACAAAGACCAAAAATGTCTTTAATAAACATTCACTCTCCCAAAACCTATTTCGGATCAGGAGACATTCAAAACCTCTAACTAAACTTCCCGGTTTTCCATGGGCTAAATATAAAGGTGAGAATTATCTTCCAAGTCATAATTACACTGGACCGGGAACTAGGTTAGATTTACGATTGGATGAAAATGATAATCCAAAACCAGGTGAAGAAGCAGATGCTGCTGCACTTAAACACGATAAACTATACAGAAATGAGGACTTTCAATTTCGACATGAAGCAGACAAACAAATGATTAAAGAATTAGAATCTATTCCAAATCCCACTTTTAGAGAAAAAGTTGAAGAGCATTAATCATAAGATTATTAAAATCAAAAATGAAATTGGGTATGGGAATAGCTGATGAAATTCATAAAGAATTCAGAAAAACTAAAAACTTTTTTAAAGTGAAACTTTTCGCCAAAGACGATATATGGTCAGCTGATTTGATTAATATGCCCCCAGAAAGAGGTTATCAATATTGTTTAACAGTTATAGATTTATATACAAGATACGCTTGGGTTATTCCTCTAAAAAACAAAACCGGTCTAACTGTTAAAAAAAGCATTTGAAACTATAATGAAACATAGAAAACCCCAAAAGTTATGGATAGATCAAGGAACAGATTTTATAATAAAAATATGAAAACTCTATGGTTTAAAATGTACAGTACATACAACGAAGGTAAAGCTGTAGTAATTGAGAGATTTAACAGAACTCTGAAAAACAAATTATTCAAAAAGTTCACAGAATTAAATTCTCAAAAATGGCTTAAAATATTACCTATTGTTGTCGATGAATATAATAATAAAATTCATTCATCTATAAAAGTTACTCCTACAGAAGCTTAAAAAAATCCAGATATTATAAAAACATAAACACACAAAACAATTTTGAAAATGAGGATTTAAATATTAAACGCAAATTTAAAGTTGGAAATAGAGTTCGTATTTATAAATATAAAAGTAAATTCGAAAAAGGTTATGTTGGATATTGGACGAATGAAATCTTTATTATTGATAAAGTTAATAAAACCACACCACCAACTTACAGTTTAGTAGATTTACATGGTGAAGAAATCTTGGGTAGATTTTATCAAAACTGATTATTAAAAAATGATTACTTTCTGATACTACCACGAATTTTCAATTAATCAGATTTGCAAAAGAATTAAACATAAAATCTTTTTACTATTGTATGCGTGATGAAATATCATCACTTTACAATAAAACAAAGTTTTATGCTATAACTAATATCCATATAGCTTGCCAGGCAAGGTAACATACGCCCACTGGCAGCATTCGTTAAAAAAGTCGGAAATTCAAACTTGACTAATGTCTTATCTATTCTGATGCTTACACCAAGTTCCATCAAAATCTTTTGAAAATTAAAGGTTCTTATTGAAACCACTCAGAATTACTCAAACTATTCATCGAAAAATCTTCATATTCGAAGTTGACAGCCGTCTTATCAATTCCAATGCTCACACCAAGTTTCATTGAAATCCATTGAAAATTGTAGCTTCTATTGTGTCTACAACAAATATAGAGGCAGGGGCAATAACTTAAAAACCGTTTATCGAAAAATCGTCCAAATCGAACTTGTCTGCCGTCTTATCAATACCAATGCTCATACCAAGTTTCATTAAAATCCATAGAAAATTGTAGCTTCTATAGTGTCTACAACAAATGTTGACGGACCTACAGACCGACGGATAGGGGCAACGACAAATTACGTCCACATATTCATGTGGGCGTATAAAAATCTGTTCATTCGATAATTTCCATACATACATACCAAGTTTCATTAAGATTGGATAAAAACTTTAGCCTCTATCGTGGATACAACCCAAATTTGACACGTTTTTACTAAGTCAAGGGCAATAACTCAAAATCTGTTCATTCAATAATTTCTATTTTTGAACTTGACCGAGATATCATCAATTTATACATGTATACATTAAGTTTCATCAAGATCGGATAAAAACTGTAGCCTCTATTGTGGATACATTAAATGTGGACGGACCGACGGACGGACGGACAGGGGCGACGACAATATTTTTTTTTATATCAATTAAGTTTAGGTAAACCATTTGAAGAAATAGTATTAAATCGTGTTTAAAAAAATGGCAAATAAATTTGGTTTAGGAAACTTTAAGAATGAAGCTCCTACATTAACGATTAATCAATTCAAACCATATTTTGTAGATCAAACTGGAGACACTCTTCAAGGTGATAAAGATATGAATAATTTCAAAATAACTTATTTAAGATTTCCTTAACAGAATAAAGATGCAATAAATAAAGCTTATTTAACTCAAACAACTAAAAGTTTACATCAAAAAATAACTGTATTAGATAAAGATAGTGAAAACCAATTAGAAAACCATCAAAAACTTTTAAACTCACATCATAAAAAACTAGAAAGTTATCAACAACAATTAGCTAATATTGTCGATAAAACTCAGTTGGACAGAATAAATTTATTAATGTCACATCTAGACGAAAAAATTACAAAGCAAAAATCAGATATTAAAAACTGATAGGTAACATTAAACCAGGTATAAATGAAGAAAAATTGAAACAAGAAACGAAACTCAGTGATGACAATGAACAAACAGAAATTAAAACCTATATTCAACAACAATTTCTTAATGTGGTTGATAAATCTCAGTTACAAAATTTAAATTTAATAATATCTCAACTAGACGATAAAATTACCAAGCAAAAATCAAATGTTAAAGATCTAATAAGTAACATTAAACCAGGTGTAAATGAAGAAAAATTAGAACAAGAATTATTGTTTGTGAAGAAAGATGTGATTCCAAATCATAAAATTACAACCAACATTACAAGATTTGAAATTACGTCTTCAACTGAAGCAGTCATTACTATATTTAAATTAAAAATAAAAACTTTTGTTTATACACAAATTGATCCAAGAAGTGTTGCATTTAATTATACTCTAATATTTGAAAGAACAATTTCCACAATAACCAAGGGTGGAAAAATTAAAAAGATTCATCGATCTTTCATACGTCCTTTTACTATGAAAGATGTACCACTTAATACAGATTTTGTCGATGGAGTGGAAATTAAAATAAAGCTTAGGGAAGATGAAGATTCTTTTATACATGATTTTAAAAAAAGATTTATTATCACTGAGTGTGGCTATATTTCCTGGATTTGATATTAATGACAAATGAAAAACCATAAATTGTAAATTTGATAAATGATAAGAAATTACATAACGATGGAAGAAAAATATATACATTTTTTAAATTGAATTTGAACACATAAGATGTTATTTTGATTTTGATAATATTTTTACTTCATTTGATATTCATAAATCTCAAGTAAATAAAAAATTTGTAACACCTCCTGTACTTATAAACGAATAAATTGTCGTTTTCCGGATCTAACAGATTGAACAGATAATGTCCCTGAAGAATTTTATAAAAAAATAATGAATATAGTTCATATCTGTAGGTACAGATTGTATAGATCAAATGTTAAAACATTTAGGAAATGTTGATCAAAAACAATTAACGTTAGTTTCTCATAACAGTAGAAAAATTGTCTATGGAAAATAATGACAATGTAGATTACTTTGCACATTTTAAAATAGAAAGTATAACAGAATTGCCACGGCCAAATCATTTTCCTAAAAATGTTAATTATATACCTCAATTAGAGATATCAATTATTATAGAATATCTTGGTTATAGAAACAAAGACAACTAGAGCTGTGAACAGTACTGAGAGTGGCAAACAACCCCTACGGGGCCACTTGATACAAGGTCACATGATATAGCCTTTTTTAAACACTCAAAACAAACTTTTTAACAACCATTATAAGCATATGTATGGACAGCTTAGGTCAAGTACATTATTTGACTTGGAAATTATTAAGGTAATTGAAGGTCAAGGTCACTTGATATAGCCTTTTGAATTTTTTTAAAAACTAAAACGGGTACAAAAAAATTGTTGGCGACCATTATAGGCCTATGTGTGGATAGCAAAGGTCAAGAACATTCTACTTGTAAAAATTCAGGGTCATTGAAGGTCAAGGTCACTTGATATAATTGTTGTCGATCATAATAGGCATATGTGTGGATAGCTTAGGTCAAGAACATTCTACTTGAAAAAATTCAGGGTCATTGAATTAAAAAAATTTAAATTTGAAAATCAAAATTCTGTTCCCAACAAGTTTTAGATAAAGTAACAAGGTTTCGAAAAACACCAAAATCGGACAAATCGGATAAAAATTAGCGGACTTATTAAAATTTTGCTGAATGTTACCGTTCTGTGATGATACATAAAGTATCACTTCCGGTTTGGATTTTTTATTCTTAAAGGGTTCTTATTATGCCTGATAGTATATATGTATAGCTTTTGTACTGATTTCTTACATACACCGGAAGCTGGGTGACCCAACACGGTTCTAAAAAATCGGAAGTTCTCACGCAAGAACCGGAAGTGGTAGAATTTTTTTTATGATGTGGTTTTATTTCTATAGGCGACTTCTCTATATTCTGTAATTTTCAAAGCGATCGGAAAATTAGCAACAAGATGTTATGATGCGTAAACAAAAAGAGTAAGAAGGAGTATTCAATCATTACAAAAAGTTAACAAAACGTTGGAGTAAGATAGACACTACTTTTAAAACTATAAGTGTTATATCAGCTTGTCTTATAGCAACAGCAACCACTGTAACAGCAAGTATTTCTCTTCAAATATTTATTCCAACTATCTTAGGAGCTCTTACAGCTATTCAAACATCTTCATGTGGTTTAATTACTATTGGGTTTACCTCTAAAAAGAAATTATATTACAAAACCATATCAAATTTAATAAGAACATATTTAGATAAATCATTTTTTTCGAAAGAAGCAAATCTGATAAAATAATTACCATAGAAGAACTCGAAGAATTTAATGAAATATTCGATGAATTGTTAACAAAAATTGAATCCTTAAAAATAGAACATAAAAAATTGAAAAAGAAACATGACTAAATTAATTCAAAAAAAAAAAAACCTAATGCTGTTAAACCGAAGAAAAAAACTGATTTATTTGAAAATGTGGTTTCTGATATAATTGAAGAGTTTAATACTTTTAATGGACAAATTGAAAACGATGGAAAAATTTTTGAAGATGGTGAATACAAACAAAATATGAATTTATCTTTCTTTATTGTTCAAATGATTACTAGAGTTGTAAATAATATGAGTCAAAAATCAGATAGTTCACATTGGTAATTTACTGGTCATATAATATAACTAATCAAAAGATCAAATATAGGAATAGGAACTCAATTGCTATTTACAATCAATGAATACGTTGGAGAATATTGTTATATTCCAACTGACGTAGCGTGTTTTATTAAATGTGTTAATTATGTTTTGAAACGTGATTTAACAAAAGAATTTAATAAATTTATTTATTCCTATTCAAAACATAACAGAAAGGGAATAATGACTCAAGCTCGAATAGGAGAATTCAATGAAAAAAATGAAACTTCGTTCCAAATTTATAATCCTAAAGATAGAACTTTATACCCTAGAAAAATAAACACTCCATCAGAATGGGTTTTGTATTTACACAATAATCATTTCTGTTTGATAAAAAGAGACAACAAACGTTTAGACATAAAAGAAATAAAAGATAACTATCAACAAGTATGGAAAACCTGTGTTATCGAAAACATTGAAGTTGTTTCCGAATTTAATCCAGCGTCAATGTCACAAAACTCCGAACCTGAAACTCTTTATTCTTGGGATTCCGAGACGTATACAGAAAGATAGATTGCCAGACAAGGTAATATACGCCAGGCAAGGTAATATACGCCCACTGGCAGCATTGATTTTGAATAAAAAATTTTCAGTAAGGTAACAATTGGTGGACTAAAATATTCAACATTCCGCCATATTTTTTTTTCTAGGGTATCTAGTTTTATTAAAAAATGTCAGGAATAGTACCTTATAACAACTCATTAAATATTTTTCGGTATTTTTATGATTTGCTATAGGGTTCACCCTTAATAATATTTTGATATTTTTAACAGGATCTTCCTTGGGTGATATCAAACAATTTCAGTTTGTCAAAAATGAACGTGTGTTTACAAGCCAAAAGTTTAAAGCGTTTTCAAAAACAAGGGCAATAACTGAGACTAAATTTGTCGGTTTATCTGATTTTCAATAGGGTTCATCCTTGGGAAAAACAAATACTAAAGCCAAGTTTCATCAAAATCCATTCACAATTGTTCTTTCTAGAGTGTTTTTAAACTAAAATTGAACGCGTTTTGAAGAACAAAGGCAATAACTCATACTAAATATTTTTCAATTTTGCTGATTTTCAATAGGATTCATCCTTGAGTTATAACACAATCTCACACCAAGTTTTATCAAAATCGGTCAAGAATTGTGCCATGTAGAGTGTTTACGAGACAAAAATCAAACACGTTTAAAAGAACAAGGGCAAAAATTCATTTTATATATATTTTGATATTTTTAATTTTCAATAGGGCTCATCCCTGGGTGATATCAAACAATGTCAGTGAGTTTTTTCAACATTGCGCCTTCTAGAGTATTTATAAGCCAAATAGTTAATCGGTTTTCAAACACAAGGGCAATAACTGACACTAAATATATATCGATTTATTTGATTTTCAAAAGGCCATTAAGAATTGTTCTTTCTAGAGTGCTTACAAGATAAAATTGAACGCGTTTTCAAACACAAGGGCAATAACTGATACTAAATATTTTTCGATTTCACTGAATTTCAATAGGGTTCATCCTTAGGTAATTACAAATACTCATGCCAAGTTATGTCAAAATCGCTCAAGAATTGTGACTTGTAGAGTGTTTACAAGGCAAAATTCCAACACATTTTATAGAACAAGGGCAATAATTCGTATTAAATATATTTCGATATGTGCTATTTTCAAAAGGGTTCATTCTTGGGTGATATTAAACAATTTCAGCAAGTTTCGTCAAAATCGGTCAATCACTGCTTTGTAGAGTGTTTACAAGCTAAAAATTGAACGCGTTTTCAAAAATAGCGATGGCCCATCGTAATACGCCCACCATTGGCAGCCTTAGTTATTCGGGCGGTGGACAAGAGGTATCAGTAAATGCAATATTTTACAAGTGATCTGATAAAATGTCAAGCCTGGGCTTACTTGGTGATTTGTTGAAGTTTAAATGTGATAGAATGGCCCATAAATCAATAGATATAACTTACTCAACTACTCTTATTATTTCAAAGACCCCCCATTTTCTTTCAAGGGAAACTATTCAAATTGAATACACAATATTTCCAAACCACAATATCATACACAGAAAATAACATTCACAAAAAATTGAGCAAGGGCCATAAGGCACAATCTTTACTGAAAGTATTCTTTGTGTGTCTTATCAAAGGCTTATACTAAGTTTCATCAAATTTCACGAAGAAACCATCCCTCTCTGTCTTGTAAACAATAAATTTAACACGTTTTAAAGAACAATAACTCTATTAGATATGTTCGATTTGCCTGGCTTTCAATAGGGTACATCCTTATGATGTTACAAATACACTAACTTTCATCAAAACACATCAAGAACACAACTTCCTATCGTATTCACAAGAAATTTCTGGACAAAGTCAATAACTCAAAGTAAATATTTTTCAGTAAGCTAAATTTGCAATTGGTTTCTTCTTTGGGTAATTCAAAAGGCTCAAATCATGCTTTGTCAAAATCAAAACCAGATCTCTATCAAGTCTACAAAGAACCAGAGGCTGATAAAGTAAACACCTTTTAAAGAACAAGGGCAATAACTCAATAAATGTTTTTTGATTAGTCTGATTTTCAATAGGGTCTATCCTCGAGTTATAACAAACACTCACACCAAGTTTCATCCAATTCCATCAAGAACCCGGCTCCTTAACGTGTTCACAAGGAATTTTAGGACAAGGGCAATAACTCATAGTAAATATAATTTCGATTGGTTTCATTTTCGATAGGCTTCATCCTTGGGTCATTACAAAGACTCATTCCAAGTTTCATTAAAATCCATCAAGAAATGTGGTCTCTATCGTGTTCACAACAATTGTGGACAGGCAGACGGACAGACAGACAGAAAGGCGGGCAGAAGGCTTCATCCTTGGATGATTACAAACACACACACACCGAAATTGGTCAAAATCCATCCAGAAACCATCTCTCTATCATGTCCACAACACATTTTTAAACGCAAAATGAATGTGTTTTCAAGAAAAAGGGCAATAACTCATCAATTTATTTTTCGATTTGTCTGATTTTCAATAGGCTTCATCCTTAAGTAATAACAAGCAATCACACCAAATTTCATCAAAATCCATCAAGAAACAAACTCTTAATCGTGTTCACAACAAATTTTCAAAAACAAGGGCAATAACTCTTTGAATATTTTTCGATTGGTCTGATTTTCAATAGGCTTCTTCCTTGGGTTATAACAAACACACTCAGCAAATTTGGTCAAAATCCATCAAGAAATGCGGTCTCTATCGTGTTCACAACAATTGTGGACAGGCAGACGGACAGACAGACAGACAGACAGGCTTCATCCTTGGATGATTACAGACACACACACACCGAAATTGGTCAAAATCCATCCAGAAATCATCTCTCTATCATGTCCACAACACATTTTTGAACGCAAAATGAATGTGTTTCCAAGAACAAGGGCAATAACTCATCAATTTATTTTTCGATTTGTCTAATTTTCAATAGGCTTCATCCTTAAGTAATAACAAGCAATCACACCAAATTTCATCAAAATCCATCAAGAAACACCTTCTTTATCGTGTTCACAACAAATTTTCAAAAACAAGGGCAATAACTCATTGAATATTTTTCGATTGGTCTGATTTTCAATAGGCTTCTTTCTTGGGTTATAACAAACACACTCACCAAATTTGGTCAAAATCCATCAAGAAATGTGGTCTCTATCGTGTTCACAACAATTGTGGAAAGGCAGACAGACAGACAGACAGACAGACAGACAGGGGCGACTACAATATACGCCCACATTTATGTGTGGGCGTATAAAAACAAGGGCAATAACTGATATTTCGATTTAACTATTTTCAAAAGGGTTCATCCTTGGGTGATATTAAACAATTTCAGCAAGTTTCGTCAAAATCGGTCAATAACTGTGCTTTGTAGAATGTTTACAAGCTAAAAATTGAACGCGTTTTCAAAAACAAAGGCAATAACTGATATTAATTTTTTTTCGATGTGACTGGTTTTCAATAGGCTTCATCCTTGGGTGATAACAAATACTCAGGTCAAGTTTCATTAAAATCCATTAAAAATTGTTCTCTCAAGAGTGTTTACAAACTAAAATTGAACGCGTTTTCAAAAACAAGGGCAATAACTCATACTAAATATTTTTCGATTTCGCTGATTTTCAATAGGGTTTATCCTTGAGTTATAACATACTCTCACACCAAGTTTCATCAAAATCGGTCAAGAATTGCACATTGTAGAGTGTTTACGAGCCATTCAAGAACAAGGGCACGAACTCATACTAAATTTTTTCCGATTTCGCTGATTTTCAATAGGGTTCATCCTTGCGTGATCATAAACACTCATATAAAGTTTCATCTAAATCCGTCAAGAATTACACCTTGTAGAGTGTTTACGAGCAATTGTGGACGGACCGACGGACGGACAGACGGACGGACGGACGGATGTGGGTGACGACAATATACGCCCCCCCCCCATTTCATGTGGGCGTATAAAAAGAAACTGGTAAAACAATACCATATGCATGTTCTTTAGTAAATTTGGAAAAGCTGCGAAAAATATTAGAACGAATAAATTGTCGTTTTCCAGATCTAAAACCCACAGATATTGTTCCTGAAGAATTTTATAAAAAAATAATGAATATAGTTCATAAATTTGTAGGTACAGATTGTATAGATCAAATGTTAAAACAATTAACGTTAGTTTCTCATAACGGTAGTGGTTTTGATAATTGGATTATTATTAAAAATATGGCAAAATTAACTCACTGTCCTCTCAAAACCACAAGAGGCATACATCGTTTACCAATATCTAATATATCTAGAGAAAAGTCTTTACAGAAAAAATGGAATAATGAAAAGAAGTTTAACAACAATAACAATTATCTCCAAAAATTAAATTTCACCTGTTCATATCAACATGTAGCAAGAAGTTTAAAAGATTGGGGAAAATTAATTAAAGAAATAACCAATGAATTTAAGAAAGATTGATTTAGATATTGCGTCTATAAACGAATCAAATTGGGAGTCCCGAAGAGAAGAATGTGAATCTTATGCTAAAAGAGATACAATATGTTTAGGTGTATGTTTGATCAAATACAATCAAGTTATGAAATCTATGATAAATCAAAGTGTAATAAATAATTTAACAGCTCCCGTCTTATCTCTTAAAGGTTGGTATCATCTTTATAAAGGAGAAAAAGTATATTCTCACGTAGATCCGTTCATCAGACATTTTTCAGACGTTCTGTAAAAGGTGGTAGAGTTTCTGCAAACATAATAAAATTCAAATCGGATAAATTAGATGAAATTTGTAAAGTACTACATCATTTAAATACAACTGATTCAGATATAACTGAGTTATTCAAAAAATACCAAGAGTCTACTTAAGATTTTAACGAAGAGTTGAAGAAAATCTCTTGTTCTAAATTAATGGCATTTGACGCTTACGGTCTTTATGCCTCTGCTATGTGTGATGGTGAAACCCAAAAGCTGAATCAGCAAGAACTTTAAAAGATTCTGAAAAGGAAGAATTTGTAAAGCTTTTCAATAAACAACAATTTAGACCAAGGTGTGCCATTTTATCTGTTTGGTTTGAGTATCCAAAAAATATGTTTTTCAACCAATACCAGCCAATGACAAAATAACTTACACTCTTATAGGGGATGATAAACAAAATCTGGTGATAAGATACGATTTAGAAATGGTTTTTGTAATGAAATTGTTCGAGCTGGTGGAAAAGTTAACATGGGATAGATATAATATTAGATGGGGTAGTCTATGAAGAAAATTTCAAAACACCTCATTTTAAAGACTATGTTTTAACTTTAAAGGAAGAAAGAAACAAACATAAACAACCATGGAAATTTAGTTGGCAGTGATTGTATGAAAATCTTAAAGCAAATTTTGATTCAAATATAAAAAGTTATGAAAAAGTAAATGAACAACAATAAATAGTGGAAAAAGAAAAGAAAAAACCTGAAATTATAAAACCAACAAAAACAACAAGATTAACACCGAGTCATTTGGGTTCATTCATCTTATCACATAGCAAACGAATAATGAATAATTTTATTCATGTTATTGATGGTTTTAGAAAACCAGAAATATATTATACTGATACCGATAGTTTATACATATCAGATAGGAATTGGGATAAATTGGAACAAGCTGGATTAACTTCTGAAACGGAATATGGAAAAGGAAAGAATGATTATGGAGATGGTGATATTATATTTGGTTTATATTTGGCTCCAAAAGTAAAATACAATATCATCTTAACTTCTAACGAAGAATTACTGGAAAATAAAACTTTTAAAGGATATACAAAATCAAAGTTGAGTGTGGAAGATTATCTTAAATTAGCCAATGGAAAAGATATTGAAAATGAATTCGATAAACCTTGGAAAAAAAAGTTTTACAGACGTTGTGGTAATTCCGAAAGATAAACAAAAGAAAGTATTCAAACATAATTTGAATTTGATTAAAAGAAAACCACCAAACAGAAGTGGAATTATGTATCCTTATAATAATAAAGATGAAGTTAATATGGTTCAAAATTACGAATTCGACGATTACGATTATATATATCAGGTCACTATTATATGGATAAAAACTACTTTATTAAATAATTTGCGACGTTTCAACGAGGATGCTCCCGTCTTTATCAAGCAATGATAACTTAAGGAAGTTACGATTATATAATTTTAGATGAAGATGAGGAAACGTGTAATTGAATACATATTTCTTCCTTGCCAAAATCTTAAGATCTTCCATATCCATCTTTTATATCTAAATTGATATCTTTAATACCTGTGGTATTTATTGGAAGATATGTTGTTTGAAACGGTTTTTGTACTATTCGATAACCGATTGGAACTGTAAACGTTGGAATACTGAAAATGATTTGTTGTTTGTTTTTATTGAAAAATCCACCATCCACCAAATTACAATGAATGTTGATGATATCGTTTTCAGTATTTGCTTTATAAGGAGCAAGTGTAGATTTTGGTATACAATTTCTTTTCAAAACCTAATAATTCATTTATTGAGTTTTCTACATTGAAATCTACTTGATGTTTGTCTTTTAGATTTAATTTTATTTTGTTCAGATTAAATAGCGTTGATTTCATTTGAATCAGATTGATGTCCATGTTTCATTGCTTCAATAATTACATTAAGTCTGATAAGTAATTGTCGATAAAAAAGTTATTCCTTCTCCAGATATCAAATTATTGAATTCATCTATTTCTTCTAGGATTGGATTTTCTTCCCAATATTCATCTGGTTCATCAACTTCATTCATGGCTCTGATATGTAGGTCTACTTCTTTCAATCTATTTGTTAGAGCTCCTGTTTTTTTTAATAGCGTGAAGAAGTTTTAAATATTTTATCAAATCATTGTATTCCCCAATGGCAATGTCTCCTCCGTTAATCAATTACTCCTTGTGTTAATTTATATATAAAGGGTTTTGTATCTATCTTGAATTGAGGGTAACGATGATCGAACAATATTCTATAACCATTAAATAATAACCCATAATCATCCACAACTGGTTTAATAGATTTTGGTAAAGTTGGGTTGGGATTTGGAAAATATCGTTTTATATCATCAAGTGATTTTATAATAAATTCATTTTCTAGGACATTTTCTATAGCAGGAGGTGGAACATTTTCTATAGCAGGAACATTTTCTTGTTGTTTTAATAGAGGCTTAAATAAAGTTGATAAACTCTCCTCCATTCCCTTTTCCGATAATCTTCTATCTTCAAGTTTAGATTTTATTTTATCTTTAGGTTTAATGTATTCTTTATTTCTTTTTAATATTTTATTCCAATCAGTCATTTTTTAATTACAAATATTTGTCATAACTTTTTGTCCAGCTGGTTTTCTTGTATTAACAAAGATATATCCATGATCGTCAGGATTGTTCCATTGTCTTCTACAAAGTTTTTTTAATTCATCTTTCTCCATACCATGAATTATTGATTGGAGTATTTGAGATAGATCTTTATCGTTTAATTCAAACAAAATAAAACAATTAGCGTTCTTTCTAAAAAACATTCCATCCATTCTAAGGCATTCAGAAATTGATAATATAATTGATCTGGAGTTGATGTATAAATGTAAAGGGAATTCAAATCTAATAATTTGGGTGTTGTTAACATCTTAAATAAGAGGCGAGTCTTTCCTGATCCTGATTGACCAACAATACACATTAACATTGGATTTTGTGGAAACCTATCTGAATGTTTAAATTTTGCAGCCACTTTTTTATAATGAGGATTTAATGCAATACCTTCTCCTTTATATTTTGAAAGAAATAAACCATCACCACTGCAAATGTGTTTAAGTATTAATCCCTCACCTTCTTTTTGAATCTCAGTTTCTCCCGTATCGATTTGATCAATTAACTGAGACAAACCTTCTTTTACTGTTTTATTGGTTGCGTGATTGAATTGTTTAACACTTGCTAAGATATCCTTTATCCCAGAACCTTTCGCTAATTTTTCCATTTCTAAATTATGTCTACGTTTTTCTCTGGCTCTATACCACTTTCACCACCGGCAACAGCACCTGCAGCTGCTAATCCTCCGAAAATTAATGGGAGAAGAAATAGAAACCCACCTTCTTTAGCTTGCTTGTCTATTTCATTATAATTAATATTGTCAAGTACTTTATGATTTTTTAGTTTGTTAATCACCGATTGTGAAATATGTATCTTTATACCATTATAAGTAATTGTTTTCGGTTTCCCATTTTCGATTGATTCTAATATTTTAGAGACTAAAACTTCTGGTTTCATTTTTAAAGTTAAAGAAATTTATTCAATTCTATCCATTATATTTATGATATGACGAGATTCCTCTAACAAGAGACAATACCCTTCCATATCTCCAGCTGTTTTTTCAATGTATACAAACAACTGTACGCCTATTTTGAACAAATCTTCTTTATGAGCAGAGAGATCAAAACAAAATATAGGATAATTTAAAATAAAATCGATATAATTAAACTGTGGTATACTCCCAAATAGTTCACTCATAAGTTAATTATTTCTATACAACTCATTAAGTCTTAAGTATCAGAATTAATTTTCAACGGTTGATTTGGATACGAATCGAAATTTAATCTGACTTGAACCCTTTTTATTTTAGGATCTCCAAATTATCACCGGTTGTTTTAAAAAGGTTGTTGTTGTTCGTTTGTGAATCTGGAAGATTTTTGAAACCAAGTATTAAATATCTCGCTGGTTTTGTGGTATTTGTCACTTGCCACGTGAAATTCTCCCCTTTGATGGTTATCGATGCAATCGTATTTCTTCTTAAAAATGCTATATCGATATCTTTTTTCAAACTACAAAGAAGTCTTGTTTCTACTTCAATTGTTTGGGTTATTACTGGCACGTACAATTGAATGTCGGTTATTTCTAATTTAGCATTTGAATTGTTTCTCCAAAAAATATTCTATCGTTATTTAGTAATCTTTGAAGATGGAATTTGAAGGGTAGACCAATGTAAAATTTTCTGTGTTCAAGTAATCCAAATAAGGGATAGAGGGGCCAGTTTATATACGAACCCCAGCTATTTCTATCAATAGGTTTATTGTAAAATACAACGCTCTTTTCATAACCTTCATTAATTTGATATTGATCAAATTGTTAACAGTAGTTCATTAATTTGATATTGATCAAATTGTTAACAGTAGTTCTAACTGCGGCCAGGTTGTCGTCTGCTTGTAAATTATCTTGTTGAGATTGTATTTCCCCATCTCCCATGTCTGGCATCCAACCAGATGCCGTTGTATAATTTTGGGGATACAGAAGAGTTTTTAGCATCGTGTCAAACTCACATGGGTGTTTGATTGTTTCAATTATATTTGAACCGGCTTCTAAAACCATTTCGCTGAATAAAGAGGGGAAGAAATTGTTTTCTAATGTTACCTTCTGCTGGAGCACACGATTTTGATTGGGGGCTCCATCTTTAATTTTGAAATCACAGCAAGAGTAAGCGTCGAAAAGAAGTAACCAATTGGACAACGAATTGATTTCAAATGTTACCCTACCACCGTCATTAATCTGAGATTTGGACCCAACAGTTGGAGATATAATGATGTAGTCTTCTTTTTTCTTATTGAATGTATATTCTATTGGTTCATAAAGTTGAAAGATCGGGTCAAGTTTTGCCATTTTTACATAACAGGATTTAGGCTTTATCCCAACACCTTAAATCCTTTTCCGTGTTTCGCATTATGTCTGAGTTCTCTTATTTTACGCAACTCATCTAATTCATTTTTTTGTTGGACAGATTTGCTAATTGAACTCGCAGCCTGTAAATCAGTTTGTAAATCACTTCAATAATCTGTTAAACGTTTAAACGGAAAGCCAGTATGCAAGAAGGATCCTGTTAGTTTGACTATGATCATAGAGCTATGTATAAAGATTCAGAGGATTTGCTCGTAATAAGAGATTTAACTATGATCATTTTAGGTTTTTCTGGTTTTCTACGATTCGACGAGCTAAGTTGTTTGACGTGCAGGGACGTTAAGATATTTGATGATCATCTTCTCATCCACATCGCTCACAGTAAGACTGATCAATATAGGCAGGGCAATGAAATTGTTATATCCAAAGGGGATACTGTCGCATGTCCTCTTCTTATGTATAAACGTTACGTAAAATTGTCAGATATAAAACTGACGTCCAAAAGAAACTTTACCAACTGAAAATATAAATTTCAGACAAAGTATATTTTTTTTTTGATGAAGTCTATGTAATACACATAAATTAAAGACAAAAATAGTGTATGGAGAAAATGTTAATCATCTGTCACACGCGTATGAGATAATACGCGAAAAAGTGAAAAACAAATAAACCACGGACAAGTGCAAATGCACGTGCTGATAAGGGTATTAAACGATTGCTACGGCAAGTCAGACATCCACAGTAATAAAAAACCGCAAAAGAAATCCCACGACTCACAGTCGAACAACGTGAAAGAGCCTTGGGTATGGTGCAGATGGGAGCCACCCGATCCCATATCGCACGAACCTTCAATTGCTCCCGTTTTGCCGTTACCAACTTGATGCAACGTTACAGACAGACAGGGCGGACTGCTGACAGGCCAAGAACAGGCAGACCCAGGGTGACCACGACCCGTGATGACCGGTACTTGCGTACCTTGCACCTCCGAAATCGCTTCCTCACAGTGACGTCATCTGGTCGTACCATATGGTGGAGGGAGTGTCATGGTGTGGGGAGGGATCTGTGGGCAGGAGAGGACATCGCTGGTCATCGTTGACAGCTCAGAGTTACATGGATAACATTCTTCGCCCAGTTGCCCTACCATTTCTCCAACAGCAGCCACGTGGTGTCATTTATCAGCATGACAACGCTAGACCCCATACAGCCAGAATTGTCATTAACTTCTTCGTAGACAGCAACGTCAACGTCCTGCCATGGCCTGCATGCTCACCTGACATGTCCCCTATAGAACACCTCTGGAACTTCTTGGATGGCCGTGTTCGACAACAACCACACAGTCCAGCGAACCGCAATGAACTGATCTTGGCCCTCCAAGAAGATTGGCGTCAAATCCCAGGTTACCTCATCAGACGACTGACTTATTCTATGCGTCGAAAAGTTTTTGCGTGTATTGAGGCATTTGGTGGTCACACAAGCTACGAATGACTTGTCATTGAATGTGAGCGACTGTCTATTGTTCATAATTCTGAAAGCTCGAGTTTTGTACAACACCCAACTCGTCATTCTCGGTCGAGGTATAATTGTCATTTTCAGGGTTGTACACTTTACTTCATGCACTTATGTTTTGTTGTTTTTGAGCAAGAGTGATTTCAAACTCTGGTAAAGTTTCTTTTGGACGTCAGTTTAGATGTTAATGCTGATACATTTTTATTTAGACCAATTTTTAGGTCTAGGAATATTGCAAAGTTGATTTTCAAGAACAAAAAATTGAGTTATACTGCTGCTAGGCAAAGGCAATATATTGTTAAGCGTCTAAAAATGGTTTCCCCAATGGGAAAGATCAGTTTGCTTTCACTTCGATCTTCTATGCTCTGGGGCTGTCGGCAATTGTAAAATTGCGTTTTTATTTGCATTTTGAATTTATGTGTTATAGTGTATACAGAATTGTAGTCTGTAGAGTGAGCACGAGTTGCACCCTATAGTTAATGAAGTGAAAAAGGCTACGTCAGACACGATATTTCGGTGAAAAATTATCTGAACATCACGAAAATCAATAGGGATCATCTTCATAATGACACTGACCTACAAAATCAAAATCAAAAGAATCCATAAAGAATTGTAGCCTGTAGAGTGAGCACGAGTTGCACCCTATAACTAAGTGAAAAGTGCTAAGTCAGACGCAATATTTCGGTGAAAAATTATCCGATTATCATGAAAATCACTAGGGATCATCTTCATAATGACACTGACCCACAAAAAAAATCAAAAGAATTCATAAAGAATTTTAGCCTGTAGAGTGAGCACGAGTTGCACCCTATAGCTAATGTAGTGAAAAATTCTAAGTCAGATGCGATATTTCAATGAAAAATTATTCGATCATCACGAAAATCAATAGGGATCATCTTCATAATGACACTGACACACAAAATAAAAAGAATCCATAAAGAATTGTAGCCTGTAGAGCGAGCACGAAAAAATGTGAATAGACGGAGCGAGGGACGGACGGACGGACCGACGAACTGACAGGGCAATTACAATATATATGCCCATACTTACGTGTGGGCTTATAAAAAAGTGTGGCCTTAGCATCTTTGTTAAGTTTAATTTTGTGAATCCATCAAGAACATTTGTTTACTTTCAATCTGACATCATTCTTCTTCAAATGGTATAATAAGGAGACATCCCGCCAGTTGGATTCTTTAAAGGGCACCTTTCTCTTCTTTAAACAGGAAGTTTATCGATCATATTAGAAACGAACATATTCTTAGCACTCCAATCAACATCCCAAAGCTTATCAAAAATACCTTTTCTGTCTTCTTCCTCAAAAGTTGAACAACATTTTCTTTGAGTATAAGTTTTGTTAGAACCTCTTGGTTCTAAAATTATTACAGCAACATAACATTTATTACACCCCCGACGTCAATTCGGTAAGATTTATATTTCTGTCCGTGCATCCTGCGATTTTTGTTTTGAAATTTAGCCCATTGACCTTTATCTGCTTTTCCTGGCTTTGCTCTTTTCTTACCTCTAACATTCTAGTCTTCTTGATGCACAGTAACCGTTTGAACCACATCACCTGAAAATATGACTTCATCATCGCTAATACACACATCAGCAGGGGGAGTCCAATCGGGACCCCTAACCTCATCATCGAGGTCCATGCTTTCATCTGTACTCAGATGTCTGACGTTGGAAGATAAATTTAAAATGTCATCTATATCAGTTGAAAAAATGTCTTCAATTCTCTCAGGGCTATGAGGTTCGCTCTGGGGGTTGATAAGTTCTGCCAGTATACCAATATCTATTCATAAATACTTTTTCACAGATTCATCAATGGGTAATGACTCAGTTCTCCCTGCAGTAGCAGGTGTATCATTCAATAAGAGCTGGTGCTTCTGTCATTGCCACAAACAGCAGTAGAAACTTCAATGTTAGCAATGAAATCTAATTGGCTCAGCTGTACGATATTTTGACAGATGAAGGCCTGTGTAAGTCTCTTGAAAATAAACTCAAAAAGTGAAAATCCTTACTTACGAGGTTTCGGAATCCCATTGATGATATGCATATTAGATAATGGAGGGATTATGTATATGTATATGAGTCCTACAATTGTTCCAATATTTTCTCTCGATTCATGAATGCATGTAGAACTATAGCAGACTATTGAGCATAAAATGTTACCTTGATTTTATCTTTTATATATCGTAAGGATTCTGCTGTGCCCCAGTCTTCATTATCTGGTATAGGAACTACATCTAGCTTAATCTTTATATTACAATTACTCAAGGATCGGTGTATTTCATTAACTGATGATTCTAAAGCTATTATAATAACATCTGAAATAATAAAAATTCAATTTATAAGTAGTCTTCCATATATTACACTTCCAATTGGCATTTTTGTTTGTTTATTTGTTCAATTTTTAGATGCCCACATGAATATAGGCAGGTACAATAGAAGCTACAATCTTCAATTGATTTTTATGGAAATTGGGTGTAATTGATAAGACAGAGGTCAAGTTCCAAGTTGATAATATTGTGATGAAAGGCTTTTGAGTTCTTGCCCTTGGCTCTAAATTTGTAACGAGAACAATAGAAGCTACAATTATCAATGGATTTTGATGAAACTTGGTGAGAGCATTAGAATTAATAAAGCGGAGGTCAAGTTTGATTTGACTATATTTTCAAGGAACATTAGGTGAGTTATTGCCCATGACTTAGTAAAATCCGTTGAAAATTGTAGCTTCTGTGGTGTCTACAACAAATGTTGACGGACTGACAGCCAGGGGCATATTAACTTTATACAATTTCACTTTTAAATAGTAATGCCAAAAAAGAAAGGGTGTGACACTTAAGACACGCAATTCAGAGGCAATTCAGAATATACCTGAGTAGCATCATTATACACTTTACCATTAGGTGACATTGTTAGAAAGTATGGTATGAATTTTCATTTAAATGCGTATGATACCCAGATGTACATTTCTTTTAACCCTTTGTCTCCTGCCTCTTTTACATTATCAAAGTGTCATCTTGAAAACTGCATATTGGAAATCAGTTAAACAAATACTGAGTAAAACAAATTGTAATAAGAGTTACATCCTTATTGGAAATGCCACAATTGATCTGTCATTGTCTGCTAGGAAGATTGGTGTTATGGTTGATTCACATTTGAACATGGAGGCACAGGCCAATGTTTGTAAACTATGTTATTTTAACAGAAAAATACAAAAATATCTGTCCATAGATAATACTATAATGCATTAGTCACTTCTCGTTTAGATAAGCTACAACGTGTTCAGAACACAGCTGCACGACTGATAACTGGACTGTTCGATTTGCATCCGTTACCTGTAAACTATCTGTAAACTATTGCATTGAGTTCAAAATCTTATTGATAACATTTAAATGTTTACACAACTTAGCTCCTTCATATTTAATTGAGTTAATAGACATTTATACTCTAAGTCGTACCTTAAGATCAGCTGATAAATTTCTATAAATTTTGTTTCATAAGGACAAAGATCTTTTAGTTTTCAAGAACAAGTTTAATGGAATAAATTACTTTTTGTACTTCGTACATGTACATCTTTAGTTAATGTATTGAATGCTTCGCTGCTATTAGACTGGACAGTACATCTACCATGAATGTAAGCTGCACATGCTCAATTATGTGAACTCTTGCATGTGCTTTACTCACGTGACTATTGCAGTCTGACGCCGCAGTCCTATTCAGTCATTTTGTATTGCACGTCATGCTTGGTTTTATAATAAAATGTATGTACATTTTGATGTGATTATTTCCTTTAACAAATGGTAGCAGAGCTTGTAACGAATCTGTGGATGGTATATTAGATGTAGCGTATGTTTCTTGAAGCTATGTCAAGTTTGAGTGAAGCGAGAAGAAAATACTGTTGTATTGGAAATGGCAGCCAAAATAGAAATGATTTGAGCGGAATAAAACAAAGAGACAGTATATTTGTTGGTGTTTTAATCCATGTGTGTTTTGTACTGAACTTTTTGTATTATCAATATGGCTATGAAGATAAACCCTCCTTTATTTCATAAAGATAAATCATATGAGCAATACAAACATGAACTTGACGCATGGTGTGAAATTACGGAGATTCCAAAGGGCAAAAGAGGTATTGTTATTGCTCTTTCTTTGCCTGAAAATGACCATTCTAATATCAGAGAAAAGGTGTTTGATCAAATAAAAATCGAGGACTTAAGATGTGAAAGTGAACTTGATAAACTTATTGAATTTTTAGACGCCAAAAAACGAAGAAGAAATCGTAGACAATAAAGTTGTCATCATTTGCAGACGCTTTTCGAGCTTTAAACACACAACAAAAATGCATTATTATAATTTATGTGCAATTAATTGACCCATTCTCTAGGAAACCAGTAAAACGCTGTCGCCTTTTTTGAAAACATCAAATCAATTTTATTTCATATATGTTGTTTTTACGTTCTTTGTGAAAAATGTTATAAGTAAACGATACTCCAAAAATGACATGTTATGTTTAATTTAAGAATGTGACAAACTTCTCATCATCACCACCTCTTTGAATTTCTTATGTCGCTTTTGACCAATAGAAGTTTTACACAAGAAAAATTGAGTAATTTTCCATGTTAATTTCGTCCATACAAATTGAATATGTAGTCTAGTATGTTACCAATCATTTCCAAAAATTATTTCCTTTAAAACAAAAAATGCGATTTTTTTTTAGATTTAATAGTCTGTCGCCGCATGTGTCGTAATTTACGAGTCTTTATATAGACACTTAGTGTAATTCAGGTAGATTACATTAATTATAATTCAATTTATGGAAATATGTAAGCTTGGACATAGCCCAATATATATCAACAACTAACATATATGAAAAGATGCACATCAAACAATAATGAAAACGCCAAATTATAATCGATAACCGAAATTTTAAAGGTGTTAGTTACGAGTGTTATAACGCAGTTACAATCTGAACACTCCTAAAATATATGGTTAGGAAACTTACCTCTAAGAAATATAATATACGGGACGTAATATACGAGACATTGTTTTTAGAATCCCGTAATAACTATACATTTGCAGACAAGGACTTTGATTGAAACGATCCCAAAAGGCCATGTTTTAACCTCCATTTATAGAAAAACGTGATTGAAAACCTATCTGTGTTAAAAACATAAATAAAATACAGGGTAGTTTAGGGTAAGTTTTTATTTTCAGGCATGGAAGTATAATCCCTACTTCATGTGATCGATAAGGGTCTGTTTAGATAGTCGATATGCTGTTTAATCAATTAATTTAACTAATATTTGCATATTTTAATTCTCTAACGTAAAAAACACGTAAACAATTTGGCCTCGTAAATTACGTTACAATGTCCCGTTGATTTCAACTTTGATTTTTTCTGAAAAATCGAAAAATTTTATTACATTATTTTAAATTGTTCGTTAAAAAGTTGAAAATTGATATAAAATTGATATTCAAAGGGTTTCCTTATGTTTTCGTGGATACTATAGCACATTTTGTTTTTATTTTCAGGCATGGAAGTATAATCCCTACTTCATGTGATCGATAAGGGTCTGTTTAGATAGTCGATATGCTGTTTAATCAATTAATTTAACTAATATTTGCATATTTTAATTCTCTAACGTAAAAAACACGTAAACAATTTGGCACTGTTTTACTTACGCACCCCCCAACTTCCCGTAAAGCTATCGATTTGAAACTTGGCAGAGGGATACTTATATGTGTCCTGAATGTTCACAGCAAATTTCAGACGATTCCGTCTATTTTTAATTATTTTTCAAAGTGTTGAAATGACTGAAATTTCTTCCGATAAATTGGATAATGGCGAAATAGCAGGAGAACTTAACTCTTTTGTTTAGTCGTACTTGCTTTGAAATATCATTCAATTTCGGGTCATTTCGACCAAAAATTGTCAATTTTTCACTGCGATGTAACGAGTATAGCTGCAATCATTTTCTGATTTACCTGATTTACCTGATCTTCGATCTGTGTTAAGCATTGGATGCTTCTAGATCACCTCGTTATTATTTGGGTTGTGTGCGCATACGTGAAAAACAGATTGTCATTCGAATTAGCATGGGTTCTCATATTCTGGTTACTGCATTGTGGAGGGGTTGAATTTAATGGTATCATGTTTCCAGGCTTTGTTTAGGTTAGATTTAAACTGGTTTAGAGTTTCAGAGGTTACAACATATTCAGGCAGTGAGTTCCAATTATTTACAACTCTTGAAGTAAAGAAGAACTTTCGAATGTCCAGTCTGGAGGTTCGCTTTTCAATCTTTTGGGTGTGGCCTCTAGTCTTCACAATTCTTGACCTAGTGATAAATTCATGGTTGGGGAGGTAGTCGATTCCATTCAAAAACCGGTAAACTTGGATGCAGTCGTACCTCTTTCTGCGATATTCCAGGGTAGGTAGGCCAAGTATTTTGAGTCTTTCTGTGTATGTTCTGTTGTATAGTCCTCTTACAATTTTTGTTGCTCGTCGCTGGGTATTTTCAATGTTCTGTATGTCTTTTAGATAGTGAGGATACCAGACTGTAGTAGCGTATTCCAGAGTAGGTCGGATCAGTGATTTGTATATTGGTAGGAACATGTCTTTTTCTATGGGATTAAACGTTCTTTTCACCATTCCAATTAATCTGTTGGCTTTCTTGATGTTATTGCTGCGATTTTCGTTTGAGTTTACAAAATTGCAATGACTTTTTTGCCGTTTGACGCGTACACATTGATCTGAAAATTTACTATGCGATGACAGCAATGTATTGATTACTCACAACAATTTTCAGACCGAACCAATTTTAAAACAATCGCGTAATTCATGCCGCTATGCCCCTTTGGCTGCATCGCATCCAAAATTATTTTCAATCGCGACATCGACACGAAAGGTGGCAATATGTCTTAGTAATGATTGCCGATTACTCACAGCAATTGCTGCAATACATTGCTGTCATCGCATTGTAAATTTTCAGATCAATGTGTACGCGTCAAAAGGCAAAACTCAAACGAAAATGATTGCAGCTATACTCGTTACATCGCAGTGAAAAATTGACAATTTTTGGTCGAAATGACCCGAAATTGAATGATATTTCAAAGCAAGTACGACTAAACAAAAGAGTTAAGTTCCCCTGCTATTTCGCCATTATCCAATTTATTGGAAGAAATTTCAGTCATTTCAACACTTTGAAAAATAATTAAAAATAGAGGGAATGGTCGGAATCGTCTGAAATTTGCTGTGAACATTCAGGACACATATAAGTATCCAAGGCACTGTTTTACTTACGCACCCCCCAACTTCCCGTAAAGCTATCGATTTGAAACTTGTTTCAGACAGGACACATATAAGTATCCCTCTGCCAAGTTTCAAATCGATAGCTTTACGGGAAGTTGGGGGGTGCGTAAGTAAAACAGTGCCAACAATTTGGCCTCGTAAATTACGTTACAATGTCCCGTTGATTTCAACTTTGATTTTTTCTGAAAAATCGAAAAATTTTATTACATTATTTTAAATTGTTCGTTAAAAAGTTGAAAATTGATATAAAATTGATATTCAAAGGGTTTCCTTATGTTTTCGTGGATACTATAGCACATTTTGTAATAAACTGTCCCGTAAATTACAGAATGGAATATCACACATTAATCTTTATTATTTAACTTTTATTTTCGATTTTAGCATGGCAAAATCAAAATCAGAAAGAATGAAGGAATACCGTGCACGTAAAAAAGCCAAATTGGGTGGTTAGAGCAAGAAAGTCGAAGAGTCAGAAAATATTATAAACCGGTTAATGAATTGAATAGGACAGAAAAGACTGAGAGGAGAAAAAAGGTGCGAAAGTATGTGACAGATTTTAGACAGAGAAAACGTACAGTACCGGAAGCAGACGACCAACCATCAACTTCTAGACCTCAGATAATAGGGAAAGATGAAAATGGTGTATCTTCGTCCACTACAATAAATGAATCAAATTCCGTTAAAACCCCTCTAATAGTCAAATTACCTACCCACAGATCAGCAGGGAAAAAACGTGTTTCTAGAGCTTTAATGAAAGCATATAGAGAATTGAACAAATAAAAATTGAAAAAAAGACTTTAACCAGGTCAGTAAAAAAGATCCAGAAACGTTTGGAAAGGACTAAACGACCAGTATCTGTAAGAAATCCAGCAACACCAAGAAGCAAAGTAGATAAATTCATTAGAGATCGGGATTGAGTCCGAAGAACATAAAGCCTATAAGAAAACGGTTGTTATTTGCCGAATGTTTAGTTGAAGAAGTCTAAATAGCAAAAGATGAAAACAAGACACACTCTAAAAACATCTGCAAAATTATTTCTGGTGGAAACACCAAAAAGTATAAAATGTTACAAGGGAAAAAATGAAAATAGCTCGTGGAAATTTTAAGCTGAAAACTACAGATAAATCGATCTCATTGGTAAAGAGAATTCGCGAACGGAAAGAAAAAGAGGAGGTCCGGCGTTTTTTAGAACGCGACTATAACTCTAGGATAATGCCGGGCAAGGCTGATGCTGTCAAAACGGGTACTAAACAAAAAACTCAAAAGAGGATCCTCAATGATTATCTTCATAATTTGTTTTTGAAATTCACCACAGAAAATAACTCGTAGCTTTTACAACTTTCTGTAAATATAGACCAAAATATATAATTATATTTAGTCAATTTCTCATCGAGAAGTATATGCTTATGTTCAAAGCATCTAGATTTTGCTATGACACTGAAATGTCTGAAGAATTTAAATGTGATGAACATCACCAGTCCAGATAAATTTGTAGAACATTATAGAGATGGTATTGATCAGATGCTTTCCAAGTTACATGATGATACAACTGTTTCGTTTAAAGAGTGGAAGAAGGTTAAATTACCGAATGGAGACGAGCGTTTAAGAGTAGTTGATACCTGTGTCAGTAGAGAAGAATTTGTGAAGTTGATGAAGGATGAGTTTACGAATTTCATAAGACCATACAGATAAGATTAAAAGTCAACATTCAGCATTCAAGAAGTTGAAAGAAACCTTACCAAATAATCAAGTCCTCGTACATATGGATTTTTCCGAAAATTATACATGTAAGCACTTAGAAGAGGTGCAATCAGCTTATTTTAGCACCACACAAGTAACTCTCCATCCTACTGTAATATATTATACCACAACAGACAATCCTCCAGTCCTTAAACATTTTAGTACAGTATTTGTATCAAATGTTTTACGTCACAACGCAACAATGTTACTTACTATTATCAAAAAATTAATCCCCATTATTGTACAAAGAATTCAAGATGTAAATTTTGTGCTTTTTTGGACAGATTCTCCGACTTCACAATACAGAAATAAAGCCATCTTTGATATTGTTTCTAGATTTGAAGAATTGTTTCATATGAAATGCTAGTGGCATTATTTCGAAGCTGGTCACGGGAAGGGGGCCTGTGATGGCATTGGAGAACAACCAAACGTAATGCAGATATGACGGTCGTTAAAGACTCGGTAGTTATTCAGGACGCAACGGATTTTTACGCTTGGGTTGTATCAAATACCCAAAGCCTTATCAATTATTCCTTTGTCTCTCAAATTGATTATGATACCTGCAAATAGAAGTAGAAGAGAGATCTAAAACAACCAAGGCTATAAAGGGTACAATGCCGTATTTGGAAAACCTGGAGAACATATCATGACGAGATCAACAACCTGCGTGCGTTCCGATTTCTTTGGAACCGATGGGTTCAACTGTATCTCAAACTGTCCCTGGAAATCACATGAAATATTTAAAAAACATAGGGGAGATATTTCTCAATCAGATCACACTCCAACTTCAGTTGAACAAGTAATAAATAATTCTGTCAACGAGGGTATCGAGAGAAAAACAGTAGCCAGTGTGTACAACGTGGAATCTTTCGTTATCGTCAAATATGAAGACCAGAACTTTATTGGAAAAGTTATTGATGTTGACCAAGAAGATGACGAAATAGAAGTTACTTTTATGGAGGTTTGCAACAAAGTCGAAGGAAAATATAAATGGCCTCTCAGGGAAGATAGAATCTGGATCCCGAGATCCGATATCAAGTGTAGCATTCCAGATCCTATTCCTACTGGAAAGACCAAACAACTTTTCGCTGTTCAAGACGAAATGTTAAAGTTGATGAAATGTAATTAAAAATGTAATTTACGGGACATTATTTAGCTCACCAGAAATGCAAGTAGTGTGTCACATATTTTAAAAATTGATAAATATTTTGTTTGTTTTAAGAGTTTGAATCGAAAATACTCGAGTATATTTGTTATTTTATTATTTCATTGATGTTTGTTGAAATTATTATTTTTCGCCAAAATTTCAGGCCTTTCAATGTTTAAGTTAACCTTAATGTTTACTTGTGTCTATTAATTCATTGCTCTTATCTTTGACGATCATTTAAATAATATTATTATCATGCAGGATTGTTCAAATCGACAAATTCCTTCAACTTTGAGATGTAATATACGAGTCTAAAAAACCTATCAAATATCGTAATTTACGGGACATGTGAAAAACTGTTATATAGAAGATTCTGAAAATAAGAGTAAATTGGTGGTAAAATTGTATAAAATACATGTCATATATGGTTCTGTGTATACATTGTAAACTGATTATTTCTTCAAAAATATTTGCTGTTTTTCAATTCAAAGAGTTAATTTTTAATAAAAGTTTTTGTTTGAAACGTAAAAACAAATTTGAATTATTACATGTAACTATCAGCTGTTATATTAAGCACCTGTGACACATCTTTAGCTCCAAAATTTCACAATTTAATACATGTCCACAAAACCAATCTGACCCATTGGTAATATATATATAATGCATATATCCCCTGTCCATAGCTAGTAAATTACGGAAGCATAAAATCCCTAGTTGGCTTTATCCGACCACAACTTCAACAATAGCACTATGAGGCTTGTGAAAATTGATCTTTATTTTCTACAAATGATACATATTCATATTGCAAAGTCAAAATGGATAAATGCATTCATTCAAAAAAAAAATTTCGTCTCCCGCTTTTACTGATTGAACTGAGAACGGGTGAATTATGTGCTAAAGTTTATTACTGTTTAAAACTGCGATCGTTCCTTTTCTTTGGGATGGTTTGGGCAATTTTGACTTTATCCAAGAAGGCGGACATAGAAAATGATATAACGAATTTCTGATATAACGAACTAATTCGTTCGGTCCCATATGATTCGTTACATTCACTGTACAGGAAAATGGAGAAGAAGAATACACAGCTTCCACAAGAAATCCTCGCTTTCCGTCTACTCAAAAGAGCCAACGTAACACCTGTTTTAAAAGGGATGGAACACAATACTGATAGATTGTACGAAGATGCAAAACAGTTTTTGAGGAAATTTAAAGGTGACACGTGTCCAGGTCAAGTAAGTCAGTGTAATCCAGCTATAAAACTTGAATCTGCCTGTGTAACTGGAAGTCGAAATGAAGAAGCTTTCTAGTCGATAATAGAGGCCTATTTAGGGAACCATGGAGCAGAGACGATCACTTGCATAGGTCGAGAAGTAATCCACCGGGTCACTTTTCCAGTGGAAGAGGAACCAGACATCCAATTTACCATAAAAGGTCTTTCTCGCAGACAAACAATCAAACCCAATCGACCATAATGGCAAAATTATGACATGTAAGTCCTGTGGATCATTTAGACATCTCATTGCTCAGAACAGTGCTGTGCTTGTTCCACTACTGTGTGTGGCAAAACATGGTTTGAAAATTATGTGAATTCCCTTGGTGATGATGAGAAGTGAAAAATCGTGAAGTCTAACGGAAGTAAGACATTTAAATTTGGTGAGGTACATGCCTGAAATCATTGGCAATGTACACCATACAGGCAACATTTGCTGGGCATAAGGTACTGATAAAAACTGATGTGGTTGAATCGGACATTCCATTGCTCCTATCCCGTAAAGCCATGAAAAGTGTTCAAGTAAAACCTGACTTGGAAACTGACACTGCGGTTATATTTTGTGAGGAAGTGATACTAAATTAGACCTTGTCTAGACATTATTGTGTTCCGTTTGATAAGTGTGATAAACTTAATGTAGAGCGCCAGTAAAAGGTAAAGGGAGGGAATCTCAGCAAGTCAGACTCAATTCATAACCAGTATTGATGGTAAACATTACATAGTTGTTTATTGACCAAAATACAAAATGTCGTTCCCTAGAGATGCATGGGTGAAGTGAGAATGAAGGGGGTCACTCTAACGACAGGGGTGCAGTGCGTCATCTGATACAAACGAGTTGGTTCGTTAAGAGCCTTTTACTAAATATAATCTATGGCGTGACTTTTTATTTTTTCCCTTTGTTTTCCCTTTACAAAAGCCATCTCAATCAAAGATCAGAAATTCAGGACATAATCCTGAAAATGTTTTGGAAGTTGTCGTGCACGACCTGACCTTCTGCTCTGTGGAGAACTTATAGGGAGTTCAAGATTATTGTCTGTTGTAGCTGCAGTGCCAATGGTAGATTCACAATGCATCGACTTATTTTGGGGACTGTCACCATCCGAGGGATGCATATGTGCCAAACTATCTACAGTTGACTCAATTGGAAATGGTTGAAGTAAAACTGGGGCAGCCCCTTTAGTGACTGGGGTGCTAGGGAATCGGGAACTGGAACTGATATTGGGTCCCAATCCCCATCTTCACCCTCTTGAGTATCAGGTTTTGGTATTGTATCTATGGTATCTCGTACTTTGTAACATTCTACCAACTTAACACGGTACGACGTCTTTCGTAGTTGATGACCAATAATTTTCTGATGTTTCACCATTGATCCTCAACGTTAGTTACTAGATATCCCGACTTTGCTACCATCTCCATGTAAATATACAAGGTCACCAATTTGTATGGACGAGGTGCGAAAACCTTGTTAGAAGGGGCTTTCGACTTTTCACTGTATTCATGGTTGAGTGACCTTGTTCGTTGCTTCTGGGTAACTCAAGATCAGATATGAGAAGCTGGATTGAAGAGAACTGATCCCTCTGGGTCCACATTTCTGTGGCTGACATACCGTTGGAACGAATTCGTATATTCAATCTGGCTGTAGCAAGCGTTAAAATCACTGTTGTGATCTTTCCTGGAACTGGTTGTTGGCGTAATATCTCAGTTTGTAATTCCTGTATGGCTTCATCTTCAACCGGGTTTTTTATTAGTATTTTTGATCCTTCCAATTTTAGGTGACAGCCTGAGATGGTGGAGAAATCTATCATTTTCCAGAGACTTAAACGCTGGAGCAGGATCACTTCGAATAACAGCCATTGGTCCATCAAGTGGTCGTAATTCAATGCATAGCTTTATTAAGGCTTCACCTATGAATTCAGCTGTCTCTTTCTCGATAAAGGTGCTTACAGTATATGATGTAACACATTCTCGAATTACAAGGATAAGTGGGCGTTCTCTATTTAATATGTCAGCAAAAAAGGAGGTCGTTTCGAGTGGGTCTGATGAAGACTGCGTAATGACTGTCGTTGGCGTGTGACGGAGTGAGGTACATTGATGACAGGAAGTTGTGACAACATGATTAGTTTTGTCCATAGCCAAGAACTGTCAGTCGAAAACCAGTTTAAGTTGATGATTTGATGGATGATCAAGTGTAGGGATGTTAACAAGCCACTAACTACACTTCTTGGTACCATAATACATTCCCTTAGGTTTTCTAAGGCGTGACTCTTACAAACTACCAATAAACCATCTTTGGCAATGGTAGCTATGTTTAAATATCGTTTGAGATCCTCAATATTTATAAGCTTTTTTGAAGGTCGGGTGCCTTGAGTGAGGCAAATGTACGTCGTAGATCTTGGCACTCATTCTAGAGTTCCTTCCATGTAGCTCTATTGGTATATGGTACTTTAAAGTCTTTAAGTGACGTTTTACGTACAACAGATCCTTCAAATTCTCATACAAAGGAACAAATTTGACAAATTGTTGATGTACATTCTGGTGCATTGCGACTTGAAAAGTCATAGGGTAAGTTAACAGATCCAGCTAATTAGCGAACGGATGCTTGGTATCAGCTAACAGTAGACAGGTAGGTGGAAATTCTTGGCTAACAGAGAATTCTCTCCGGCACAACTTCTCAAAAGCCTGTACACAAGGTTTACTGTCAGTCAGGATTCATGCTGTGTGCTTCGACTGAATAATATAAGGACTTAAGTGTCTTGTTGCTACGGATATTGTCAGTGCTTCTATTTCACAGGGTATCCAATCTGGTTTTTCGTGCTGAAAAATCCGGCTAGTAAAGTTTTGGATTGGCATGCTACATACAAATGTTGCTCCAATCCCATGATTCTTAACCTCACCATCAGTGACAATCCACAACCGATCATCAGGCCTTGGTAATACTATAGACTTGTTGAAACATAGAGCATGCTGAGCATGTTTAAATTTATCCACACCATCCTCTGTCCATTTAATTTTGTCTGATGACTGCTTTCCAGCTACTAAATCAGCCAGAGGACAAAGGAAGAGAGGAGTAGTTGAGTAACTTGTGCTTAACTTTATATGCACCGATAAATGATTTCATTGCTTGTACTGTGTCTGGAGGTGGACATGATGAAAGGGTAGCAACTCTATGTGGGCTTGCCTTTATGTAACAATTTGACCATATCCATCCTAAGAACGTTGTGCTGTTTGCACATATGATGATTTTGTTTGGGGATAGTCGTAATCCGTTATATTGTAAAGCTTCCAATACTCTGCTCCAGTTGTGTATAATCTCGTCTATACTATTGCCTCCACAATATAAATCATCAGCCAGTTTTGTGATGCATCCTTCTTCAAGGAGGAGTCCGAAAACTCTGCACATAAGCTATTCTAAAGCAGTTTCTGACCCTGGCAAACCCATTGCACAGCGAGTGTAAACCCGACTACCTTTGAAGGGAGTAGCCACACCACAATACTTCGTGGAATCTTTTTGTAAAGGTATTTGAAAAAGATAGCTTGCCAGACAAGGTAGCATACGCCCACTGGCAGCATTGAATTTGAAAAATAAATAGAGCAATAATTAACTGAATTAATATTGAAGTTAAGGGCAAAAACTCAAAAACTGTTCATGGAAAATTATCAAATTAGTTATCAAATTTGACCACCATCTTATCTATTTCAATACTCATACCAAGTTCTATCAAAAAATTGTAGCTTATTTTGCATCCACAAATATTTTTATACGCAATTTTACTAAGTCAAGGGCAATAACCCAAAAACCATTTGTTAAAAAAAGTCAGAAATTCAAACTTGACTAATGTCTTGTAAATTCTGATGCTTACAACAAGTTCCATCAACATCCTTTGAAAATTAAAGCTTCTTATTGCAACCACAATAGAATTTTTACGCAATTTTACTAAGCCAAGGGCAATAACTTAAAACAATTCATTGAAAAACTGTCAAATTCAAACTTGACTGAGGCCTAATCAATTCCAATGTCACACACCAAGTTTCATCAACATCCTCTGAAAATTGGAGGATTTATTGCATCGAAACTAAAAAAATTCTAAGTCAAGGGCAATAACTCAAAAACCGTTCATGCGATAATTTCAATTTTCGAACTTAACCGAGATATCATCAATATATACATGTATACCAAGTTTCATTAAGATCGGATAAAAACTGTAGCTTCTATTGTGGATACAACCCGAATTTGACGCGTTTTTACTAAGTCAAGGGCAATTACTCAAAAACAGCTCATGCAATAATTTCTATTTTCGAACTTGACCGAGATATCATATACATATACATGTATACCAAGTTTCATTAAGATCAGATAAAAAATGTAGCCTCTATTGCGGATACAACCCAAATTTGACGCGTTTTTACTAAGTCAAGGGCAATAACTCAAAAACAGCTCATGCAATAATTTTTATTTCGAACTTGACCGAGATATCATCAATATATACATGTATACCAAGTTTCATTAAGATCGGATAAAAACTGTAGCCTCTATTGTGGATACAACATTTATCGCGTTTTTACTAAGTCAAGTGCAATAACTCAAAAAACGTTCATGCGATAATTTACATTTTCGAACTTGACCGAGATATCATCAATATATACATGTATACCAAGTATCATTAGGATCGGATAAAAACTGTAGCCTCTATCGTGAATACAACAAATGTGGACGGACCGACGGACGGACGGACAGGGGCGACGGTAATATACGTCCACATTTTCATGTGGGCGTATAAAAAAGGCGCTGGTTATGTCAGTGGATATTATATACTTCCATTGAGATATCTGACGGAGAATGGAGTTGACGTTAGTCATTGATGATGGCTGTGGCTTTGCATATCATCCTACCTCTGCAAAAGCTGCAACAACGTGGAAACCACCACTTGCCTTTTTGACTTAGAAGGATGGATTTAGATAATGCCAAAAATCTTCAGGCCGAGTGAAAGCACCTTCGTTTTCGAGTTCATCAGACTTCTGTTGGAGTTCACGAAGCTTATATCTTGAATATTGAGGGACTCGTTTATTTCTTTTGGGTGGTTGTATTGGGCCCATATTAACCACCGCTTTAAAGGGTCCAGATGCTACATTGTAGCCTTTAAAGAACTTTTCGAATACCTTATTTGTAGAGAAGTTGTTTCATTCTTGAAATATTACTTGGTTGGAGAATGTTGTCTGGGTCGATCTTAACAAGGTTTGAATATAGTTCTATTGATGTTTTGTTGCAGAGTAATGAAGTGGGTGATAATGAATAGTGAAGATACCTTCAGCATCTGTATTCTTCGTATTGTTTTCTCCTGTTCATCTGTAAAAGTACATGCATTGGCTATGGTAAAATCATCTGGGGTAGGGTCCTTAGACTCGTTCTCTTCTAAGATATTAGATATCTGTCAAACCTTGGAGATGAATTTCTTGTCCTGCTCAGGGAGGTAAGGGCATGTACTAAAGAAGTGGTTTTGGTCTTTATTGCTGACTTGTTGACAGAGAGGGCAAACTTTAATTGGTAGTTTTTGTGGCCACTGTTGTCTTGTAGGTTGTTGAGGATATCGTTTGCTGTAGTTGGTTTGTGTACGAAAGGCTCTGGCATTATCAGACGTCTGAATTTCAAATAGAAGAGAATCTAATGCTTGGGATATTTCTGGTTTTATAGATGCCAGAGTGCGTGACCTTAATTCTGTTCCATACCTTTGTTTGATGAATCTGGGTTGGTCTGGGTTGATAAGACGGAAGCATGTTAGGACTATGAAGTTTTCCAGTGTTGGTGTTAGCTCTTTATCTTCTGTAATTGATATGCCATGATGCTTGATCTGACTGCCTGGTTGCAAAAGGTTATCTTCGATAAAGGCGGACAATCTTTGGAACAAATCTTCTGGCTTTTCGTCTGATTCTAAGTTGATATCTGAGAAATCAAAGAAGTGTGCACCTGTTGATTTGGAGCCATAATGTAATCTCATTTGTTGCCAGGTATCATTTATACAAGTGGAATTCTTTACGATGCTGTTGTGGGCAATCACTGGGCAATAATTAGCTATTTGACCCTGCATTTATTCCAAGGCAGTTACTTTCTGGCAAGCTGTTTTTCGCTGAGCCTCTGGCACTGTTTCTGCGTCGTCAGCGAAGCCCCTAAATGGTGTTGTGTGAGTTTTCTTCTGCCATGTGAAGTCATCGGAAAGGTAAGAAGAGAAGTTTTGGTCGAGGGATAGTGTGTAGATTTTTGCTTCCAATTCTCTGTATGTTATGTTATTAGTTTCGTTCCGTATGTTTTTATTAGCTATTGGCTTTGTACATAACCACTACATTACCACTCAGTTTTAACCAATAACATGGCTCCCATTCCATGCGAATGGATAATGTGACGCAAACAATTGGTGCATTCTGAGACAAGCTTATCAAGTCCGCTCAAATAGAAAGTAGAACAATGTGGCTGTTTCGTCAACCGCTGATAAATTATTTCTTTATTATGGATTCAATATAGACACCAAAGAAGGGTTATACTAAAAGAAATATGTGTTTGATATGTGGAATGGCATTTGTACCAGGGTTTTTCGTTGGCTCTATCAGTTCAAATTAAGTGGATCGGTTAAAACAGAGGTCATTAGGTTAATACTGAGTTAGGTCAAAGGTCGTTCGAACAGTCCGTATTGGGCAGTGTATCTAATAAAAACATTTGAAACGAAACTAATAAGATACGACGAAAGTTAGGTCTATATTTTGATTAGACTGTTGACCAAAATACAACATGTCCCCTGGAGATGTATGGGTGAAGTGAGAACGAAGGGGAGTCACTCTAACGACAGGGGTGCAGTCCTTTTTAAGCTATCTAATACAAAAGAGTTGGTTCGTTAAGAACCTTTTACTAAATTTTATCTATGGCGGAGAGTGTTTTTGCAATTAGAATTAACAAAAATGACTACAGATGTCAAAAAGAAGCACTGTTAAAACATCATAGGAAATTTGCCCACCAATTGATTAGTAGCTTTGTTGAAGGATGTCGGACGGATCATGGCGTCAGTGTTTCCTTGACGTACTAGAAGCTATATACCAGGAATGCGATCTGTGCAAGCAAGACACCCCCAAGACCAGTTGTGTCGATGCAATACTTGTATATTGAAGTATTGTGTATTTTCGCTTAGTTTATTATTATTGTGGGACTTTTCGGTTTGTCATTTCTTTTTTTTGCAGTGCGTTCTATCGAACGCACTGCTTTGTTTTCGAAATGTTTTTTTTTTTTTTTTTTTTTTTTTTTTTTCGAATTCTGGTCAGAGCGCCCAGCCAAAACTGCACATGCCACGCACATTCTGTTAACATTTCTCCCGAAAATGCCGCGAGACTAAATCTGATGAATGTATTTTGACGCCATTTTGACCTACAGGAAATGACGTAGCGCCGTCTACAGTTTTTCTTTGTTTTTCAATTTGCGGCTTTATTTTTTATCCGATTTTGATCGTTTTTTTTTAGGTAACTACATTGAATTTAGTTTTAAAAGATAGCAATTTAAGAATTATACATTTCCCAACTTTCTCGCTGACATTTTGAATTTAAAACTTTTTGCATTTTCTAACTTCTACAGTTTTATTTCGATCGATCTGAAAACTTATAGATATATAGACCTTTGGATTTCAAAGTATAATTAATTTTCAAAATTTCGATATCACTTCCGGTTTTGATGTTATTTGCTTTTAAAGTTGAACTTTGCACTTCCGGAATAATGAAGATATTAGAAAAATTTCTTTTGCAATTAGCTATAATTGTCTATTGAATGATGCTAAATTAAGAAAATTCGAACCGGAAGTAACGGATTTTCCGCCATCTTGATACGACTAAATTTTGTAAAACTGAAATAAGTTCTCAGGGATAAGTCTAATTTGCATAATTTTAGATTTTCTAGAAACATCAATTGATTGCGCAAAAAAGTATGGGAAGGAATTTTTGAGTTTCGATTTTGCTTTTCTTTTATTTCCGGTTGAATTTTTTCAGTAATTGTCAAAACTTTAACCGGTCATATTTCTTGACCTTGACCTTTGATGACCTTTTGACCCGAACAAAAGTTATTGCCCTTCATTATATCTGCCCAATGGTATCCCCACTTTTGTTGTCCGATGTTTACTTCCGGTTTTGCAGCCAATTGAAAATCACGTGACCCAATTTACATAGGACAGAATTTCTTACATATTCCTTTTACGCTTAATCTCATCTTTCTATTAATATATCACACTTGGTATTTTAATCAAAATTGCGCGTTTAAAAATTTCAAAATTTTGTAATTTCTTCTATACTAACTGTGCGTGTTTTCTTTAAATCGAAATAGGGTCTCGGGGGATAATTCGATTTGTGTTATTTTGATGTATATAGTATCTATAACCGATTTTTTAGATTAAACGACCCTCTATCCATTTTTATTGTGATTTTAACTTATTATCTATCTTAATTGATGATGAGGGCTAAGGATGGGGAGGGGCAAAGAGCGGAAAGGAGGAAAAGGGGGTATGGGAGCGTTTGTTATGAAATCAAAATCCATTTCTGATGCACATTTTTTTATTTTAATAAACCCTTTTTGTCTTTTGCTTAACGAACGAATCCCTGGATGGAACGCACTGCTTCAGTGCCGTTAGGCGTACGGCTCTAGTTGAAAACTTGTTTTCAAAATGACTATTTTTTTTCCCCCGATTCTAGTCAGAGACCACAGCCATAACTGCAAATGACACACATAATCTGACATGATAATCTAACATGAAATGTGTCATTAGTGGATGAATGTAAAATGATGCATTTGTGCCCAACCAGAAGTGACATACATGTACCCTAAAATACCCATTTTCGTTATTTTGCCTCTACCAATCTTATCTGAACGGATTTTGACCGCGTTTTTTTTATTCCATGTTTTAGGGATAATCGCTACATTATAGCAGTTTCGCAACATGAAAATTTTGACTTTTGTCGCTCTCTTTTTGTAATTTAAATTTAACATTTTTTTTAACTACTACAGTTTTGATTAGATCAAGTAGATAAACATTTTGTCTGTCAACATATATCCCGTTTTCAAAATTTCGACATCACTTCCCATTTTGATGTCAATCGACTCTAAACTTGAAATTTTAACTTCTGGAATTCTTAAGATATTTGAAATTTTATTTTTGCAATTAGTTATTATCAACCCATAATGATTCAATAATTAACAAAAATTGACCTGGAAGTAACAGGTCAGCCACCATCATTAAACCACTTACTTTTGTAAAACAAACAATGGGGCCTTAAGGGTTAAAAGGACAATTGTAATTTTGATGTCTATGTAATCTTCAATCGATTGCTAACAAATCTCAGGAAGCCGAATTTTGAATTTCGATTTAGCTTTCCTTTTTTTCACTAAGTGCCTAATTTTCGAAGGTCCATATATCTTGACCTAGACCTTTGGTGACCTTGTAACCTGCACAAAAGTTATTGCCATTATCGAGACATATCTATTGATGTCTTCATTTTTGTTGTGCAACTTCCTTTTTTACAGCCATTTGAAAATCGCAATTTTTAACTTTGAAGAGCTCTGTCATATGTGACCCAATTTACATACGTCAAAATTTCTTTCATGTGCTCATTGCACATAATCTATTCTTTCCAATGATGTATCACACTTGATATTTTGATCAAAATTGCGCTTTTTAATATTTGAAAATTTTGTTCTTAGTTCTATAGTAATTGTGTTTGATTTATGAAAAAGCACGTATTTTTTTAAATTACATATTATTAAGAAAGTCGTCAAATTCTTTTATAGATATGATAGAACATGACAAACAAAGAAAAAAAATGATAAAAGTAACAGAAGTAACAGTAACGCTATTATGAAATGACTAACTTTTGTAAATTGAAAAATGGGGACTTAGTCAGTAATTGGACAACTGTATTTTTGATATCCATGCAATCGTCAATCTATTGCTAACAAATCTTAAGCAGCCAATTTTCGAATTTCGTATTAGCTTTCCTTTTATTTCTGGTTCTATTTTGTCACTAAGTGCCTAATTTTCGAAGGTTCATATATCGTGACTTTGACCTTTGGTGACCTTGTGACCTGCACAAGAGTTGTTGCCCTTGTCGAGACCCATTCCATTAATGTCTTCATTTTCGTTGTGCAATGTCAACTTCTGGTTTTACAGCCATTTGAAAATCGCAATTTTTAACTTTGAAGAGCCCTGTCACGTGACCTAATTTACACTAAATTTCTTTCATGTCCTTGTTACACATAATTTATTCTTTCAATGGTATATAACACTTGATATTTTGATCAAAATTGCGCTTTATAAAATTCTTTGTTTCATAGTAACTGTGCGTGATTTTCTATTTTTGGTGGGAAACAGCACGTGTTTTTCTAATTATGTATTTTTAAGAAAGCAGACATATTCTTTTACAGATATGATAGAACATGACAAAGACAAAAAAGTGATAAAATCGGATCCAGAAGTAACACTTAAGGCACCATCATGAAATGACTAACTTTTGTAAAACGAAAAATGGAAACTTTGACGGTATTCAGACAACGGTAATTTTGATGTCTTTGTATTCTTCAATCGATTGCTAACAAATCTCAGACAGCAGATTTTGATTTCGATAAATAGTACCTATTATTTTGAGAAAGAAATCTCGTTATATATTTCCTCGTAAGTGAATATCATTCAATTCATTTTATCTAGTTTTATTAATTTATTTTAATATAGACTTTAATTTTATATTACTGTACTGTAATTGTTATATATTTTCATCAGTTTATTGTAAAGTGCACGTTAGTGTAAGGGTTCACTATAAATATGTTATATAATAATAAAATAATAACTAGAATTATGAACGTATTTCGACAACCTTAGAATATTATGGAGCTCAAATTTGCAATTGCCAACATCTAGGCAGTATATTGAGTTTCATATGACCTAGTTTTCAAAGTGATTAACTTATTAGGTCACACCTTCCGTAGCTGTTAAAGATGGCGACAAATATGAAAATTATCAAATTTTGCTATGTTTAAGTACAAATATCTCTGTGAATCTTTTAAGTAGGACAAATTAAAAAATACCTACATGTAGACAATATAATGAAGATTATTTGACCTAATTTTCAAGGTCAGTGGATCAACCCTTCCGTTAAAGTGACCTAATTTGAAAAAAAATCAAATACCAATATTTCGAAAAAAAATTCGAAATATATAAAATCCCTCTTCATAGAAATGTGGTCAATGATCAAATGTATCCATGTGCTAAATTTCATCGAAATATAGACTGGAAGTTAGGCGGTTTTTATTTAATAAGTTGGTTTACGGACAACAGCCCCAAAAAGTTAGGGTAGAAGGAGGCAAAAAAATTAAATTTAAACTTGATTTTTCCAGGTTTTTTTTTTACTTGGTTTACAGATAGTTATAGTTTCGGAGGGCAAAATTTAGCAGTAAATAATCACAGATAAATGCTTTGTGTATTAAATATTTTGAAGATATAAATTTGCTTATTTTCTGTTGTTAGCTGATATATTAAAAATTTGTTTTTGTGTGTTATTTAAATTCAATGATGCATGTTTGAATAGTGTTTTAAGATAATAATGATTATAATATTGTATTATATGACTTGGTTTCTTTACATGTTAAATACAAGATACACACATATACACTTAAACAGTCATTTCAAGTAACTGATCTGAACTTTGTAGTGTATCTTGTAATTTCTATATATATTAAACACGCATTGGAGTTTGGAAAAGCACATGTCAACAAAGACCGTTTCCGGTTCCTTCGTCATCGGCAATTATCGTAAAGATTAACGGATATTCCTTATATGTTGAGTTCGTAGGTCGTTTGAATAGAAGATTAAGGTCAATGAATATAAATGAGGGTTAGTAGTTCTTTGCGCATGAGTGGAAGTCAACAACTTCATGTTTTTGAATTAGCGGCTGTTTTTTTGGATATGCGATAGGCTAGTCGATATTGAAATGACTGATCGATTATCGCTGTCGGTACACTGCATAACTTCGATTTCGATATTTTATCATTATTCCCAGCACTATAAGAAACGTAAACACAAAAATACTGTTTAAAGATAAGATAATATAATTCTTTATTCGTACTACAGACCACATTTAAATAGTTAAATATTTTCTTAGTACATCGGTAAAAATGAGGTCGGCGGAAATAATTTTCAAAGACAAATTTGCGTTTATTTTTATTTGGATTATCGAAAATTCGGGTCGGCGGATCCGTAAACCAACTTATTAAATAAAAAGAGCCGGTACACATCAACACTTTGCATATTGACATCAAAACAACGCCATACTTATAGGCTTCTGTACATAGTACTCTAGTTTTTGGTTATTGGGCAATGGCAACGGGCAAAATTGCTTTCACTACATCTTTTGAAGGTCTTATCAGTAGATCCTTCATGCATTGATCTAATAAAGTTACCCATGTTGAAAAATTCTACAAACATGTCCTACAGAAACATTAAATAAAATATGATAAATGTTGTGAATCAAATCCATTGCGAATTTTTACTAAACATAATATTAATTCTCGAAAAACCTCCCTTTTTTCCAGGAATTTGACGTCTCTCACCGTCCCACAATTTAGTTTTCACTGCAGCAGGCTCTATCCATTCAAATATCCATTTTAAGAGTTAAACAATTGGCACCTCGGTACAATCAAAACAAAGTTTATCACAACTTAAAATGTTTTCAATGAATGGATTATAAACTTCAGTTTGTATTGATTTTTCACAATTTACATCACTTTCACATTGTTCTTCCAAGCTTCCTTTACTACAGTTGTCATCATCATTAAGAATATCAAACTTTGGAAGACTTAAATCAAGTGCTGCAACATCTGAACTATCATTAATAGTAGTTGTTTGTACATTTTCTACTAATACCAATAAGGGGCGTTTTCGTCTAGACATCAATGAACAACTGTCCCTTGGGCACTTCCTGCTTGATGTTGCCTTTTCAAATGGGGTGGCTGGTACAGGATCAGGTTGATCACTTAGGAAATGCTAAAATATACAGATAAATATGCAGGATAAGTTATCTTTATGAACCAAAACTTTAATAAAAAAAAATTAAAAAAGAATAGATAGTTTAACATTTTTCTCTGAGATGTCAATGTTAAACCCTTCAAGTTCATTTTAAGATTTAGGCCTAGCCCTAAGGTTGATAATTATTTGGAGCTAATAACAACAATGGTCAGGACGATGGAACAAGTAAGTAAAGATGCTTGGCACTGATAGTATAAATAGACCACCGTTTACAAGATGTTGGATTGTACCAGACTAGGCCTTGATAGAACTGTAGGCCCTACACATAACATATTACTAGTTTGGAATGTAGTCTACCCGGTAATCGCCTGTAATGTCAATAATAATACATTAATTTGCAAACACATATGCACCATATTTTATGGTGGAAAATAAGAACGTACCTTTGAACTGAACAAACGTAATGTGTATGACGCTTTATCAAACTTGGATTCAGCTGATTGAACGGACGTCCACATAACACAAGTTAGTCTTCGGCTTCGGAAATGGCCTAAATGTAACCCCATCCATGTGCGGTGCATTTTGGTATCTGCTGTCACTCTAACATTGACCCCAGGCACACCTTTTTGTTTTTGCATCTATGTACATTGAAGATTGGCTAGTTTATCGCTTCAGTGAAGAAAAACAATAGCGGCCATTTCTGCGCAGGTCGACGTCTGTTTGTACCTACATCACGTGACCGCAAAAGTGGAAAAACCCAGAATTCCGAGTTCCGGATAAGCTCTATAAATGACGGAGAAGCGACCACCTTCAATATGCGAACAGTGACCTATGTATTTACACTCCCAAGTAATCAAAATTACTCAATTAAGCAACCATGACACATTTGATTATCTCCCTAAACAAAGATCACATTCACGGGCCTCATAAGTGTTTATTTAAGGCACTGGTATTTCTACCATGGCCAACATATTAATACATAATATATACATAATATATACATCATTATACATATAAAATAAAATCTATATGAATTGTTGCAGTAATCTTACAAAGCAATAATATATTTACAAAACCATTATATAAGTGAAGTTAAAAAAAGAAACACACATAATAATTTAAAATAAAAGGGATTGACGTAATTTCCAGGCATGGAACAAATAGGTAGATAATTTAATAGTAAGCTTTTGATCAGTGCATTTAAGTAAGTCATAAAATTTTTGCATGTTAGGAAATTGAAAATAATATTGAGTTAGATAAGTTTGTCTTGAATGGTGAAATGGGCCTTTGAGATTCAGTGAGATTATTACTTATCAGTAATTTGATAATCTTCTACAGATTAATTTTTATAGATTAATATTGATAGATCTCATCGTATTGACAATTATTATAAAGTACTGTAATTAGTTTTTGGCAAAATTAAGACTACTGTTATAGTGTTATTACTATCCAATGGATTTATATATCCCTGTAAATATATATTATTAATGTAAACGTCAAATATTATGGAATTCACATAATGTATCATTTTTAGTTAATAATGTTAAATATCTAGTAGCTATTGTTTAGAGATAACTTAACATAAAATTAACATTGTTGGGTATTAATTAGACCCCTCCGTTATTAATTAGGTATACACCATTGGTGTTTAGATCATTATCTGCAAATGAAGTAATTACCTGTCTTAGGCACTGACCATATAGTAAATAATGTCAGCATGGTCCCTTGATAGGTTCCTTGAAATACCTAGATATCAATCTATAGTGACATATGTCTTAGGGAGTAAAGAGATTCTAATGAGCATGGGTCCTCCGACATGAATACTTTAATGTAAATTTAAGTTCTATTCCTTTACTTCAAGATGGCGACAGGTAGAAACAGTCTCTAACAGTGGATACAGTTTTTATCGATTTTCAATCAAATGGATTTGGTTTCTTCAAACTTTTTTGAGGGTAATATAGTGCAGATGTTACAGATTGTGTGTATGCTGTAAGTAGTCCCTCATCATTAGAACTTTTGTAGAAATTTAGCCATATAATCTGCTGTTAGAAATTGTTTTGATAGTGTCCTCGCCTGTCAACAGACGTGTATTACCTGTATTGACCTCAATTAGTTTCTAAATATAGAACAGGTGTACTATTAGTATTCAATATGAACGGCCATCAACATCCAGTTTATCAACCTAACAACCCGTCGGCGTATAGTCCCACTAGTTCTGGTCGTATATTACTTCCACAACCTACCAAAAATCCCTCTCAAAATTGGTCTATGGAATCTGTGATTTCTGATATTTATGCAAAACTTCAAAAACTTGATGTCCTGGATCAAATAAATAATAGACTGCACACTATAGAATCTAGATTTCTGTCATTGGAAACTGCCATGCATGATATGCGACAAGAAGTCTGCTTACACTCGGAAAAATTGAAAGATGTTGATTTTGACCATACCATAACGGATGAAAGAATATCGCGACTTGAAAATGAAAGAGATGATGCCAAAAGAGAGGGTGATACGTTGAAGGATCAATTTTTAAATCTTCAAGTTAGATCTATGCGAGAAAATTTGATATTCTCTGGTATCGCAGAAAAAGGTCCAGAAGAAAACGCTGAATCTAGTATTAAGTGTTTTATAAGTGAAGTCTTGCAAATAAACCAAAATATCGAATTTGAGGTAGCGCATAGGTTGAAGCAAAGGTCGGATGGTAAACCAAAAAATATCATAGCAAAGTTCGAAAAAAGAAAAGATAGAGATTTAGTTCTTAAAGAGGCAATACGATTTTTGAGGGGGACGGGTTTCGCTGTATTTGAGCAGTACCCCAGGGAAATTAGTGAACGCAGGCGTCTCCTTGTCCAAAAAATGAAGGAAGCTAGGAACAGAGGCGATAAAGCACAGCTAAGGCTTGATAAATTGTACATAAACAATTCCCTTTATCATCCAAATCCTGATGCCGGTAAAAGATAGGACAGACACGACCCCTTACAACCTCAAGTACCAAATCTTTTGAATTTTGTTGGATTAAACGTGTGTGGTCTAAAAAGTAAAATTGATCTTGGAACATTTGAAACTTTTACACATAGTTACGATTTTATTTGTCCGAGTGAAACAAAAACAAATCATATACATGAAAGTGATATAGAAGGCTTTACTCCGTACTGTTTGGAAACAAAAAATAATGACCATACCTATGGTGGTATCCATGGTATATGTATACTAGCTCGAAATAAGCATAAACAAAACGTTGAAGTTTTAAATGACTTCACATCTGAATCAGTTCGGTGGTTAAAGTTATACGATCAACTGATATTGGGATCTGTGTACATACCTTACGAAGGCTCTGTTTACCACAACTTTGATCGCTTTAATAACTTAACAAATGATATAACAAGGTGCAAAACTGTGTATGATTTACCTGTTCTATTAATCGGTGATTTTAACTCTCGGACAGGTGAATTGAGTGACTCTTTAGACATAGAATCTGAGGTTGTTCGATCGATTGGCATAAACAATATTGACACTGATGTTTTTGATAATTTACATACTGCTGACCTACCGCAAAGATGTAATCGAGACAAACGAACAAATAACAATGGGTTAAAACTTGTGGAGCTATGTAGAATCTTGAGCTTAACCATAGTAAATGGGAGATATGGCAGTGACGCTGGCATTGGTGATTTTACATGTTATAATAAAAACAATGGTAAGAGCACTATTGACTATGTGATCACATCAGCAGAGTTACTGCCACATCTTTTTGATTTCTGTATTGATAACCTTGACAAATGTTTATCCGATACACACTGTGCCATTAATGTTAAATTAAACGCATCATGGTCAAGCGTTCAAGAAAAATGTGAACCGAAACAAGCGGTGTGTCAGAGAATTAAGATCTCTAGATGGGACACTAATTGCTTAGAACCTTTCATTGAATCGTTTGACCAAGCTGCGTTGCATAACCTGCAATATAAATTAGAGAATATTAATGATAACCAATGTGATGTTAATACATTAACTTCAGATCTTTGTTCAATTATTTTAAAGGCAGCAGAGAACACAGGATTACATAAAGAGGTAACTGTAAAAACTAAAAGCCGTGAAAATAAACAGATTTGGTTCAATAAAGACTGCTTTCTAGCACGACGCTCTTACCTAACCAGAAAAAGAACGCTCAAAAATAATAAATCTCAAGAAGCTAAAACTGAAACAAAACAAATATCAAAGAAACTTAAGACATTTTTAAGAAAAACGAAACGAAGATACTTTAAGAAATTGAACCTAGATCTGAAGAAATTGAAAATTCATGAACCTAAAGAATACTGGAAAATTCTTAAAAGTGCTTCTAAGACGAAACCTATAGTATCTAATCTCTCAGTGATTGATTTTGAAAATCATTTTAAATTATTGGGTGTATAGGTACTATAAAGCCCTTGTATAAAAATAAAGGTAGTGTTCACCTTGCCGATAATTATAGAGGCATCACCCTCCTTAGTTGTCTTGGGAAACTTTTCACTTCTTGTATAAATTTTCGATTAACAACCTATGTCGAATCATGTGGGTTACTAGAACCGAACCAAGCTGCTTGTAATATTTTCTCGTGGTAAAGTTCGAGCATTCCCTGAATTTAAAATAGGTGATGAAAATATAGAAGTAGTACCTGATTACAATTACCTGGGTGTAGTATTTAATTATAATGGTTTATTCAATAAACAGATTAATAAACAGGTTGTACAGGCAAAGAGAGCACTTTATGCTCTAAATGTCAAATCTCAAAAACTAAACTTAGCCATCGACACGCGATTAGAACTCTTCGAAAAAATAATTAAACCAATATTAACTTATGGAAGTGAAATCTGGGGGTTATGCGATTCAAACCAGATTGAAAAATTCTATAGAAGTTTCCTTAGGAATTTATTGTCAATAAATACTAGAACTGCTAACTGTATGCCATATGGTGAAACTGGAACTTATCCAATCCAGATTAGAATTGATGTCAATATGGTCATGTTTTGTGTCAGATTAATTCAAGGAATGTCAGGTAAAATAGCATACACTATTCTAGCTCTTATTATGCAATTGTATAATAATGGAATTTTTAAATGTAAGTGGCTTTGCAAAATCAAATCAATATTAGATAATTGTGGCTTATCCTTTGTCTGGTATAATTTTAACGTTAATCCTAAGTGGATAAAAACTGAGCTTAAACGTCGTTTATGTGATATTTACAAACAAAACTGGACTAATGAAGTCTTTTCTAATAGTTTATGTTTGAATTACAGATTGATGAAATCTTATCAGAATTTTGAATCATATTTAACTAAACTTTCTTTCAAAGAGCGATCTATTATGTGTAGATTTAGGTGTGGGTCAAATTGCCAGGATACAAATATGATCTGTTCATTATGTGGCAGTGACTGCCCTGATGAGTATCATTATGTGCTGATTTGTCAGACCTTAAATAATGAACGTAAACTGTACATCAAACCCTATTATTATACTAAACCAAATACTGATAAATATAACCAATTATTCACTTGCTCTAGTAAAAGACAACTTTCAAACTTGGCTAAATTCATGCAATTGATAATTAGTCATTTATGATCCTTTTTTGCATTTATTAATGTTATTATATAATGTTTGTAATTGTGAAATTGTGTACTGTCGCCATCTCATCTAATTGATAACATTGTTAAACATGTTTGTATTTCTCATTTACCTCTTAACAGGGGTCGTATAAGAGAATAAACTATCTATCTATCTAAATTCCTTCTGTTGGTAATTAAATATATTGCATAATCAAAAGTATATACTGGCCCTATTCCCTAAGCATATCACTTTCGTTTTGACTTCATACTTGCAGGTAAGACTTTCTTCTAATAGTATTGATATTTTTAATTATTAATTTTATATTTTATGTTTATACTTTTATCCATTTCACATTATATTTACAATGTATCATCTTGCATGTTTTATTATTATAATTATTTTATTATGTATATTATTATGTATTAATTGTATATTAAATACACTTTCGTTTTGACTTCATACTTGCAGGTGTTATTATTTGAACTCATACTCTCTCGCCCCGAGTATTCTACAACCACTAGATATCTGTGCCTTAGGCTGTTCTACTTCCACGTCCCCATTGCTTAGTACCTTGATGGATTAGAACCCCGGGATCACCCCGAATATTCCCTAAGTCGGAATAACCTAGAGGCAGAATATACGGTCAACAAGTCCATGTTGACACTACCATAGATTTGATCAGAAAGCGAAAGTAGAGTGTACCAGATGTTGTTATAAAATAATATTAATTAGTGTGTCTATAAACGAAGACCTAAGACCTAACACTCTATAAAACGAAGACCCAACTATAAAACGAAAACCCATAGGACTATAAAACGAAGACCCAACTATAAAACGAAGACCCAACTTGAAAATTATGGTATTCTTTTAGATACAGTAGATAATAACTGCGTTTCCACTTGGAATTGTGAAGTAAAGCTAGCTTTAAAGCCAGCTCTATTGCCGAACACGCTGCGTTTCCACTGAGTTTTTCTGGTTCCAGAACCACTTTAGCCTCGATCAAAAAAGTGGTTGAAAGCGCGCGATATACAAGACTACCGAGACCGTAAAACTAGTACTTCTCGATTGCCGAACGAGAAAAAGACGGATTTTGGGATTTCCGCTTGTTTAAAGAGCTGGCTTTAAAGCTCACTTTCATTTGGCCCCCGATAAATTTCCGAACGAGAAAAGTGAGGTTTTCGGTTCCCGAACCGTAACGGTTCGGCAATTTAACAAGTGGAAACACACAAAAGCTAGCTTAAAGCCGGCTTTTTGCCCAAGTGGAAACACGGTTAATAACGCATGGTTTGTAGGCTAACATATAAGTGGCTATTTCAGAATGTAATCCGAATGTCTGAACTGTAAATGTATGATAATATCATTAAACCAACTAGAAAACTAGGAATTTAAAATATAACCCAACTATACAAGGGGCGTTCATTAAAGATTTCCCCTGACCTATTTACGATTATTATAATTATATTTTACTGAAATTGCACCTGAGTATTGTTACATTAGTGTAAAAATAATAATCCAGGACAAATTTCACATGCATAAAATATCTGCAAAAGTTGATTATTGTTCAAAGGCTCTTCTAGAGATCACGATCACGTGTTTTACATGCCTAATGTTTACTACCTTCGTGGCGGATTGGTTGCCTAAGAGCAGACGAAAATATTTCTTTGAACTATGCAGTTTGGTGCATAGGATAAATTAATATCGTAACTATTTGTATTGTAATATTTCATCATATATGTTTATGCTAGAAGTTGTTTAGTCTTCTACTTTGTAATTTGTTCCTTTCGGAAGGTTCAGATTTATGCATGCTAAGGTTATCTTGGGTTTTATTTTCACACTGAAATGACGAAAATATTTACTACAGGCTAAAATCATAATATTTTTATTATTATACCTTACCAATGAGCATCAAGATTAGATAAGCCTGTACTCATTCTGCCACGTATCCAAAAGATGATTATAATGTACAAACTATATATAATAAAAGATCTTGGTTAAAAAAGAAAAGAAAATAGTAACACAAACTTGTCTCTTCGTCAATCAATGCAGGGTATATTAATACATTTTTGATTTAATTATGGACAAATTGAGAATAGTATATACATTTGTTATTTGATATAAAAATATTAATTTTATCTTATCTGCAATTAAATGAATGGTCCACAGTCAGCCTTTATATGTGTATTTATGACAATTGTTAACATAAACTATAATTTATTTCTGCTATATTCACGTATTTGGTACTTTCAGAGAAAGAATAGAAAGGATCAGATAAAGTCACGCTACTACGTGAAAAGAGATAGTAAATGGGTGCACAAATTGAAGAATGTTGCGAGTGGAAGTGTTTAGATGTTAATAGATATTTTTCAGTCAAGAGTAATTTGCAGTTTATTTCTGTTTTGGCACAAGAATACCCAAATAATGCTTGAATTGAATACTTTATCTAATGCTAATACTGCAATATAGCAAACTTTACAAAAATATCCGAATTTTGCATAATGTTGATTGGTAATGAAAAAAAAATACATGTTATGTTTGAAATATTGAATATGTGAAAAAAGGTGAAAATTGTAAAATGAAAATATATTTTATTGATAAATTTAACATGAAAAGTACGTAGGAGAAAAGGATGATGGACAGCCACAGTTCATCGGCATCATCAATAGAAAAGGTTGGGAAATATTGAAATGCTTCACTGCTTCAGAGTCATTATTGAGGTATGCTAAATCCATAAATGAAGAAAGTGCCTTAAAATAGAAGACATCAACCACCTGACGTTATCACAGTAGTTGCACGAGAAACAATTCTCAATTTAATAATTGTAAAGGCAACACTGGAGTTTGATTTTTATATAGCAACGATGATTACAATAACTTATGTGTAGCATCTTTACTGAGTTAGCCTGTAGGCATACTAAGCCCGACAAATGTGGATGGGATATCGTCAAGTTTAGATCCAGAATTATAATGTCGACCTTCATGGGAGTTGTATGCTGACTTATTTTAAAGTCCTAGTTTTCTAGTTGGTGTAAATGATATTATTTACAGTTCAGACATTCAGACTACATTCTGAAATTGTTATACAAACCAGCCAATAATGCCCTCTCCGTTATTAACTACAGTGAATATCATGACCTGTACTTGTGTGATCTATTTTTTAACCACGTTTCCACAGAATGAAACATGTACTACAGAACATGCGGTTTTTCTATTTAAAAGAAAACCATTACTTTCTAGTTGGGTCTTCGTTTTATAGTCCTATAGGTCTTTTCGTTTTCTATTTGGGTCTTCGTTTTATAGTCCTATGGGTCTTCGTTTTATAGTTGGGTCTTCATTTTATAGTCCTATGGGTCTTAGTTTTATAGTTGGGTCTTCGTTTTATAATTGGGTCTTCCTTTTATACAGTCTTAGGTCTTAGGTCCTCGTTTTATAGACACTCTATTAATTAGGTGAAAATGGATTAATGCGTGTTACCTGATATTAAGTTAGCTTGCCAGGTAAAGTAATATACCCCCACTGGCAGCATTGAATTTGAATAATAAATTGGGCAATAACTCAAAAAATATTCAATGTCATTACTCTCACCAAATTTCATCAGATCCTTTGAAACCCGCAGCTTCTATGCATCCACAATACAATTTTTACTAAGTAATAACTCACAAACAGTTCATGGAAAATCTGAGCTATTTCAATGCTCATACCAAGTTTCATCAAAATCCATTGAAAATTGTTGGTTTTATTTTGACAAGATTTTAGTAAGTCAAGGGCAATACCTTAAAACTGTTACATTCAAAATAGTCAAATTCGAACTAAACTACTGTCTTATCAATTTCTATACTCATATCGAGTTTAATCAAAATTCATAGAAAATTGTATCTTCTCTTGCACCCACAATAAATTTTTTACACAATGTTACTTAGTTAAGGGCAATAACTTATATACTGTTCATCGAAAAATCGTCAAATTCGAACCACTGCTTTATCAATTCCAATGCCCATACAAAGTTTCATTAAAATCCATTAAAAATTGGAGCTTCTATTGCATCAACAATAAATTTTGACGTGATGTAACTAATTAAGGGCAATAACTCAAAAACTGTTCATCGAACTTGACCGCTGTCTTATCAATTCCAATGCTCACACCAAGTTTAATTGAAAATTGTAGTTTCAATTTGGACTACAACAAATATAGAGGCAATTACTCAAAAACAGTTCATCGAAAAATCGAACTTGGAAAGAAAAGATAGCTTGCCAGGCAAGGTAACATACACCCACTGTCAGCATTGAATTTGAAAAATAAATAGAGCAATAACTCAAAAACATTCACTGAATTAATATTGAAGTTAAGGGCAAAAACTAAAAAACTGTTCATGAAAAATTGTCAAATTGGAACTTGACCACCATCTTATCTATTTCAATACTCATACCAAGTTTCATCAAATCTATTAAAAAATTGTAGCTTATTTTAAGTCAAGGGCAATAACCCAAAAAGCATTTGTTAAAAAAAGTCAGAAATTCAATCTGGACTAATGTCTTATCAATTCTGATGCTTACACCAATTTCCATCAAAATCCTTTGAAAATCACAACCACAATAGAATTTTGACGCAATTTTACTAAGTCAAGGGCAATAACTTAAAACAATTCATTGAAAAACTGTCAAATTCAAACTTGACTGAGGCCTAATCAATTCCAATGCTCACACCAAGTTTCATCAACATCCTCTGAAAATTGGAGGATTTATTTTATCGAAACTAAAATTTTGACAAGATTTTTTTAAGTCAAGGGCAATAACTCAAAAACCTTTCATGCAATATTCCATTTTCGAACTAGGGAGAGGAGTGATATAGGCTCTGCCTGTTCTCCGATCCTTTTCTTGAATAAAATATTGTTTACAAAAAAAAAATTTTCGAACTTGACAGAGATATCATCAATATATACATGTATACCAAGTTTTATCAAGATCGGATAAAAACTGTAGCTTCTATTGTGAATACAACCCGAATTTGACGTGTTTTTACTAAGTCAAGGGCAATAACTAAAAAACCGTTCATGCGATAATTTCCATTTTCGAACTTGATTGAGATATCCTTAATATATACATGTATACCAAGTTTCATTAAGATTGGATAAAAAATGTAGCCTCTATTGTGGATACAACCCAAATTTGACACGTTTTTACTAATTCAAGTGCAATAACTCAAAAACCATTCATGCGATAATTTCCATTTTCGACCTTGAATGAGATCTGATCAATATATACATGTATACCAAGTTTCATTAAGATCGGAGGATAAAAACTGTAGCCTCTATTGTGGATACAACCCAAATTTGACACGTTTTTACTAATTCAAGGGCAATAACTCAAAAACCTCTCATGCGATTATTTCTATTTTCGAACTTGACCGAGATATCATCAATATATACATGTATACCAAGTTTCATTAAGATCAGATAAAAACTGTAGCCTCTATTGTGGATACAACCCAAATTTGACACGTTTTTACTAAGTCAAGGGCAATAACTCAAAAAACGTTCATGCTATAATTTCCATTTTCGAACTTGACCGAGATATCATCAATATTTACATGTATACCAAGTTTCATTAAGATCGGATAAAAACTGTAGCCTCTATTGTGGATACAACCAAAATTTGACGCGTTTTTACTTAGTCAAGGGCAATAACTCAAAAACCGCTCATGCAACTATTTCTATTTTCGAACTTGACCGAGATATCATCAATATAAACATGTATACCAAGTTTCATTAAGATCGGATAAAAACTGTAGCCTCTATTGTGGATACAACAAATGTGGACAGACCAACGGACGGTCGACGGACGGACGGACAGGCGACGGCAATATACGTCCACATTTCCATGTGGGCGTATAAAAAAGGATTTAATAGAAACAATAAAGGTCCATAAAAATCCTTCGAAAATTTAAGCTTCTAATTGCAACCACAATAGAATTTTGACGCAATTTTACTAAGGCAAGGGCAATAACTCAAAACCATTCATTGAAAAATTGTCAAATTCAAACTTGATTGAGGTCTAATTAATTTCAATGCTCATACCAATATTCATCAAAATCCATTGAAAATTGTAACCTCTATTGCACCCACAATAAAATAAAAGTCTAGGCCAGTAACTCAACAAAAGTTCATAAAAAAATCGTCAAATCGAAATTGACTGCCGTCTTATCATTTTAAATACTCATTGCATCAAAAATAAATTTTGACATGTTATGTAGGACTGGTGAGGTCATTAGCATGATGAGTCATAATTTTTGTAACTGTCTTTTTCTCTTCATTTTGTATTTAGCCCTCACTGAGGTAGCTCAATTGAATTTGAGGGAAACTTTGGAAAAAAATGTTTTTTTACATAACAGTGTTTTTTAATTGGATTTGACACATATTCATGTGGGTGTATAAAAATGCAAGTAAAGGATGATATTTTATTGATTTACGGTAAAGAATTTTAAAATTTAAAATCAGTCAAGAATTATACCTAATAACATGGCAATAACTCATTATAGATTTTCAGCATTTTTAATTGTTAAAAGGATTCACTCTTGGGTGATAACAAACAATTTTAACAAAATTCATCAAAATCCGTAAGGAATTGTGCCTTGGAAAAACAAGCAAAAACTGAAGGACAATAGGCAATAATTCATATTAAATATTTTGTGATAACTGATATTAAATTTTTTTCAATTTTACTGGTTTTCAATAGACTTCATCCTTGGGTGATAACAACTACTCAAGCAAAGTTTCATCAAAATCCATTAAGAATTGTTCTCTCAAGAGTGTTTACAAGCTAAAATTGAACGCGTTTTCAAGAACACGGACCGGCGGACAGACATGGGTGACGACAATATACGCCCCCCATTTCATATAAAAAGATAGCTTGCCAGGCAAGGTAATATACGCCCACTGGCAGCATTTATTTCAAATAAAAACTTTTCAGTAAGGTTACAAAAGTGGAATGAAATATTCAACCTTCCACCATATATTTTTTTCTAGGGTCTCTAGTTTCATTAAAAACTGTCAAGAATTGTACCTAACTCAACTCATTAAATATTTTTCGGTTTTTTTATGATTTGAAATAGGGTTCACCCTTAATAATATTTTGATATATTATTAATTCTTAATAAGGCTCATTCTTGGTTGATATTAAACAATTTCAGCGAGTTTTGTCAAAAATGAATGTTTAGAGTGTTCACAAGCCAAAAGTTGAAAGCGATTTTAAAAACAGGCCCAATAACTGACACTAAATATTTTTCGATTTACCTGATTTTCAATAGGGTTTATCCTTGTGAGAAAACAAATACGAAAGCCAAGCTTCATCAAAATCCATTCAAAATTGTTCTTTCTAGAGTGTTTACGAGTTAAATTGAACGCGTTTTCAAAAACAAGGGCAATAACTTGTACTAAATATTTTTCGATTTTCAATAGAGTTCATCCTTGGGAGACAACAAATACTCCAGCCAAGTTACATCGAAATCCATTAAAAATTGTTCTTTCTAGAGTGTTTACAAGCTAAAATTGAACGCGTTTTCAAGAACAAGGGCTATAACTGACACTAAATATATTTCTATTTATTTGATTTATAATAGGGTTCATCTTTGGGTAAAAACAAATACTCAAGCCAAAGTTAATCAAAATCCATTAAAAATAGTTCTTTCTAGAGTGTTTACAAGCTAAAATTGAATGCGTTTTCAAGAACAAGGGCAGTAACTCATACTAAAAAAATTTTCGATTTCGCTTTTCAATAGGGTTCATCCTTGAGTTATAACACACTCTCACACCAAGTTTCATCGAAATCCATCAAGAATTGTGCCATGTAGAGTGTTTACGAGACAAAAATTGAACGCGCTTAAAAGAACAAGGGCAATAATTCATATTAGATATATTTTAATAATTTTAATTTTCAATTAGGCTCATCCCTTGCGATATCCAACAATTTCAGTGAGTTTTGTCAACATTGGTCATGAATTGTACCTTCTAGAGTATTTATTAAAAAGTTAAACCGGTTTTCAAACACAAGGGCAATAACTGACACTAAATATATTTCGATTTATTTGATTTTCAATAAGGTTCATCCTTGGGTAAAAACAAATACTCAAGCCAAGTTTTATCAAAATCCATTAAGAATTGTTCTTTCTAGAGTGCTTACAAGCTAAAATTGAACGCGTTTTCAAACACAAGGGCAATAACTGATCATACTAAATATTTTTCGATTTAACTGAATTTCAATAGGGTTCATCCTTAGGTGATTACAAATACTCATGCCAAGTTATGTCAAAATCGCTCAAGAATTGTGACTTGTAGAGTGTTTACAAGGCAAAAATCCAACACATTTTATAGAACAAAGGCAATAATTCCTATTAAATATATTTCGATATGTGCTATTTTCAAAAGGGTTCATTCTCGGGTGATATTAAACAATTTAAGCAAGTTTCGTCAAAATCGGTCAATAACTGTGCTTTGTAGAGTGTTTACAAGCTAAAAATTGAACGCGTTTTCAAAAACAAGGGCAATAACTGATATTAATTTTTTTTCGATTTGACTGGTTTTCAATAGGCTTCATCCTTGGGTGATAACAAATACTCAGGCCAAGTTTCATTAAAATCCATTAAAAATTGTTCTCTCAAGAATGTTTACAAGCTAAAATTGAACGCGTTTTCAAGAACAAGGGCAATAACTCATACTAAATGTTTTTCGATTTCGCTGATTTTCGATAGGGTTTATCCTTGAGTTATAACATACTCTGACACCAAGTTTCATCAAAATCGGTCAAGAATTGCACATTGTAGAGTGTTTACGAGCCATTCAAGAACAAGGGCACGAACTCATACTAATTTTTTTCCGATTTCGCTGATTTTCAATAGGGTTCATCCTTGCGTGATCATAAACACTCATATTAAGTTTCATCTAAATCCGTCAAGAATTACACCGTGTAGAGTGTTTACGAGCAATTGTGGACGGACGGACGGACCGACGGACGGACGGACGGATGTGGGTGACGACAATATACGCCCCCCATTTCATGTGGGCGTATAAAAAACAGTTTTTGCCAGATAGCTTGCCAGACAAGGTAACATAAGCCCACTGGCAGAAATGAATTTGAATAATAAATTGAGCAATAACTAAAAAAAAATTCACTGAATATTGAAGTCGAGGGCAAAGACTCAAAAACTATTCATGGAAAATTGTCCAATTCAAACTTGACCACCATCTTATTGTGAAGAATATGGGTATTATATAATTTATATGTACGACTTTTCCCCACTTTACCCTATGTTTAGTTAGTTAGGTCACATGATCAAAGGTTATGACCTGATCTTTGGCGGGAATTTACCCCGTGCACTTGTATTAATGCTGAACTCCAAGAAGGAGGAATAAAGTTTAATGGCTATTCATTTCTTTCTTCGATTGATCCCAACCCCCTGGTGTATAGTCTCACAGATTATACGCCACATTATCTATTTCAATACTCATACGGAGTTTCATCAAATATATTAAAAGATAGCTTGCTAGGCAAGGGAATATACGCCCACTGGCAGCATTGATTATAAATAAAAAACTAAAGCCACTTGTGGCACAGAGTCGGACTTTGCAAATGTCGCAAAATTGCAACAGGCAGGCCGAAACATCTGATTTTCTAGGAGCATATGGCTAAAGCAACGAGGTATCCGTGTGCAAAGAATTTTTTGGAAAAATGTTATTTCCTACTGACGTAATTTGCTGACCTATATGAATGCTAAATTAAAAGTTTACCCGGATGTGCCACGCCCATCTCATTTTTTTTGCGTAAATCTGATAACATTCAAAATATATATTCACGGTACAAATTTGAAGATTGTACATCTAATAGATCACGAGATGTGCACAAATACATTTCAAAAAAGCAAAATGTGCTTTAATTCTGAAAGTGCAAAAATTAAATTTTCATTTTAAAAACTTTGGTTATACATCACTGGAAAGTGGACAAAGAATTAAGAATCTGAAAAAATTAACTATTAATTAGGTTACGCTCTAGAGCAGTCCTGTTTTCGGGCAGCTATAAACCAGTAGTGGACGTCAGAGGTCAAATGTCAAAGTATTAACTGATAAACAACATCAATGACATTTGACCTACTAAAGGTCAAAGTCACCAAAGGTCAAGGTCACTAGAAATAAGCTTCCAAAATTCGAAAAAAAATCAACCGGTTTGCTATTGTCGAGAAATTGCAACAAACAGGCCGACTCATCTGATTTTCTGGGATAAACTGGCCAAAGCAATGAATTATCTGTGTGTAAAGTACTTTTTTTAAAAACGCTATTTCCGACAGATGTAATTCACTGAACGATATAAAGGATAAATTAGAAATTTACCCGGACGTGTCATGCCCATTTCATTATTTTTAGTGTGAAACTAATCTCATTTTAAATGTATATTAGGCCGTGCAAAGTAAATTGTCTGTTTTACAGGCCTTTTTTTTAAAAAAATGGGGCGAGAGGGCGAATTTATTATTTATTATTTATAAGCGCTTTTTTTAATTTGGCACCAGAAGAAATCGGAGCGAGCGAAGCTATTTATTATTTATTTCCACAAATTTAAAAAATAGATTTAAATCACCATTCAGATGCAACTATTAGATGTTTTTGGGGGTTGAATGATAATAGTTGATAGAAATAACAGAACTTTTTTACTTTTCAACTTCACATAAACGTAATCATTCTAACATATTAACTACCTCTGACAATGATGCACTTAGGGTGCATCAGGGCTGATAATAATATGTCAAAACAATGTTATTCTACTACAGTACTAATCCATTTCTATCCATCTGTAAACTGTGTTTTAAAATGCCATTGTATGGAAATAATAACTATTATTGGAAATTTTGGAACAAATTGTTATACATCACATCACATGACTAGAACAAAACAATCTGATTAGATCGAACTTCTATTTTAATAATTTTTATCTAGGCCTATGTTACAAATGCCGATTTTTCGATAACTCGTACTAACGGAGTACTTCCGGTTTTAACTTGAGAAAAGCGGAATGTGTTGAATGATACCAATAATGAGAAAAACGATCATATTCGAATGTATAAAATTCGTATTTTCTTGTATTCGTTCCCATTTTTCCATAAATATTAACTTTTTCAAATCAATAGCAGAAAAGAACCTTGTGCATTCTTGTACTTGTAACGGGTCTTGATTTGTTCCACCATTATTATCCAGAAACGAAATTATCAAGATTAAGATTAATTTAATGTTTGGATTGTCCTCACGAAAGTGTGAATAATTTTCATAATTGTGCTTCCTTCAGCAAATAATTATATTTTCGAACGTTAAATTTATCAGAATCAATTTCAGTTTTAAGTTGTAGAAGAAAATCTTTTTATCGGTGATGAAAAACGCATTCTTAGCCACTTCCGGTTTTTCGTTAAACGTCAAGGGAGATAATTATGGTAAAAAATATTTTCGGGCACAGGGAAATAAATCTATTTAACACACAATATTGGAGTCGCGCGCGCATTATTTATTAATTATTCCAAAATGTCAATAAATAGTTTTGGAGCGCGGGGTATTTTACTGGAGCACGCGGGGCCTGTAAAACAGACAATTTTCTTTGTACGGCCTTAACAGTACAAATTTGAAGTCTGTACATCCAATAGATCATGCAATATACACACATACATTTCAGAAAAACGTAAACACGGCAAAATGTACTTGGAAAGAGGACAAAAAACAACTTAAGAATCTTTAAAAATTAATACTCTAAATTAATTAGGTCACACTCTAGAGCAGCCCAAAGTTGCGAATTTTGCTGTTTTCGGGCAGCTATAAAACCGGAAGTGGACGTCGGAGGTCAAATGTCATAGTATTAACTAATAAACAAGGTCAATGACCTTTGACCTACTAAAGGTCACAGTCACCAAAGGTCAAGGTCACAAGAAATAAGCTCCCAAACTTCGAAAAAATTCAACCGGATGTTGCAAAAATGCAAAAGCAAATTCAAAAATCGGCTCGCAATGTTTTTTTCGCAATCGAGTGAGGATGTCAGAAATGTAATTATCGCAGAAATTAGACATAACCCTGAGGCCCCATTTTTAGTTTTACAAAATAGTAACATTTCAAGATGTCGGCCAAAGTTTCACTTTCGGTTCGGAAATTCTTCTCTTCGTTTTTTTGTCTTCTAATTTAATTAAGACTGACATAAATTTTGTTGCGATACATCAATTACAGCACAAGTAGGTCAACCAGAAGTTTAAACCCTTTTTACGTTGAAACCGTAAATGAAGCAAAAATTTTGACTCTGCCAATGTTTTTCATATTTGTTACACTTGAAGGCACCCAAATTTTCAGATCAATCGGTCTTAAAATGGCAAATTTGCAAAAATGTGCAAAATACGGCAAAAAAATGTGTGCTACGAATTTTCTAATTTTGAAATTTTTAAAGTGCTATCTTGTTGGAAATTATTTCAAGTTTCCAAAAATGCAAACCCGACGAAAATCGATCCAAAAATGCGAGTACTAGAGCCACTGACCGACTTTTTAGGCATATTGCAATGCAGCACTTCCGGTTTTGCAAAAATGTTCCAATTTATATTTAATAGAAACGTCGCCACAACAGAAGGTTCAGAGAAGTTGTGAAATTGCTGCAACTATTGCAGCCTAGGCTGTGTGCTCTGTGTAAATTTCGAAAAAAAAAAAAAAAAAAAAAAAAGAATTGACAAACCGAAAACAAACTGGGACTTTCCTTAAAGCAAAGTCCCACAATGAAATACTCAACCATCAATTATATACTGTACTTCTTTTCTAGGGTGATAAATGTACAAAATTCCTAAGTTTCATCAAAATCTGTATGGAATTGTGCATTGAAAAGTGTTTACGAGCCAAAAAGTGAATACATTTTAAAGAACATGGGCAATAATTCATATTAAATATTTTGTGATATTTCTTATTTTCAACAGGGTTCATATCCTTGGGTGATAGAACAAGGGCAATAATTCATATTATACATTTCGATATTTTTAATTTTCAATAGGGTTCATCCTAAGGATGGGCGATGTAACGATATTTCGATATAAACCGGTATGAAAATTCTAGCAATCAAACGATATTGAAAGAAAATTATAGCCGGTATATCGCCAAACATATCGTCTAAGTGAAATATCACGATATTGTTAAAAAGAGTTGTCTCCCGTTAATATTTACCCCGTTCCCAATGTACGTATGATCCTACCACAGTAATTTTTGTGTCGTTTTCCTGAATTATCATATGTCATATATTTTATTTCATTATAATTTGTGTGTAAAAACATAGTTTAAGAAAAAAAAACGATAAATCAGAAAAATTAAATAATTATGATTAAAGAATTTTACCCTGTTCTTAAAGGCACGTGTCACCATGCGTCAACACTTTTTCCGACATGCAAATTACCAATAGGCCTAAGCCGACACATATTGATTTCGCTTTAAGAAACCTAACGGCGTAACGGAATTGACGATGGATTCATCAGACGATGAAATTTCTTCGCTGGCAAGACAAGTCGAGAATAATGCTGACGAAAGGCCTAACGATTCGCAGTTAAATCCACCAAACGATAGAAATAGAACAGTCGTAACAAATCTGGTGCCAAAAAGAAATAGTACAAGTGACGTGTGGTTGTATTTTGGGTTTGACGAAGTGGACGATTTGCAACAAACTATTTTATGCAGATTTTGTAAGAAAACGGTAGGAGCGAAGGGGGGCAATACAACAAACTATTTGGCAAAAGATATGGTACCAATATTTACTGTGGAAAAAACTGGTTTCCGAAACATGATCAAAACACTTGACTCTAGATATGTTTTGCCAAGTAGAAAATATTTTTCAAATGTTGCCCTTCCAGCTCTGTATAATACTGTTCATGATAAAGTATTGGATGAGATTAGGAGTAGAGACGTATGTTACTTTGGAGCAACAACAGATATGTGGAGTAGTAATTGGGATTTACTATACATTTCATAGATGCTGAATGGAATCTAAGGTCAAGGCATTTAGAAACTCTATTTTTTTCAGCAGATCATACAGCAGAGAATTTGCTGCTGGTTTAAGAGAAACAATTGCAGCATGGGGTCTCAATGAACCTGATATGGTCTGCATCACAACTGACAATGGATCGAACATAGTGAAGGCTGCCTCCTTAAATGATTATCTTCGTTTGCAGTGCTTTGGACATAGGTTAAATTTAGCTATAAATAACGCTTTAAAAGACCAAAGAATTGATAGGGCTGTAGCAAGCTGTAAAAAGGTAGTGTCAGCATTTCCTATTCATGGAAAAAAAAGCGCAGCGAACATTGGACATACCTGAACATTATCTTATATCAAGTTGTGACACACGCTGGGGCTCTCTTCAGGCTATGATTGGCAGGTATTTGGAACAAGAAAAGGCTATCACTCACGTCTTATCACTGCATCGCAAAAGCTTGTCATTCATCTTAAACTGGCAAACATTAAGTGTGTTAGAGTCTGTCAACAAAGCTTTAGTCCCTTTGGTAGATTTTGTGGATGCACTTGGAGGGGAGAATTATGTTTCGATATCATCAGTAGTACCAGTGCTTAATATATTGAACACAGAAATTCTGGAGGGTAAAGCAGGAGATACAGATATGACCAAAGAAATCAAAGCCAAAATTTTACGATATTTAAATGAGAAATATTCAGATGAATCTAAACTTATTTTACATATTGCAACAGTACTGGATCCAAGATATAAGGGTAATTATCTACCTATGGATAAACGAGATGAAGTGTACAGAACACTGGTTGATTTCATTCAAACATCAGATCACACATCTGGATCTACAAACCTTCCTCATACAGGCACAGTTGTGAACTCTCCTGACATTCCGACAAAAAAAGCTAAAGTGAATTTCGGTAAATTATTTAACATAGAGAGTCTGCAGAAGCTGATACACCACAGTTGTCACCTGGAGAACAAATTGTCAGAGAATTTGAGAGATATCTTTTGCTTCCAACCATAGAGTATGAACAAGATCCATTATCCTGGTGGAAAGAGAATCATAATTTGTATCCTTACTTAGCTTGTTGTGCTAGGAAATACCTTTGTTCCCCAGCGACATCATGTCCATCAGAGCGTTTGTTCAGTACATCTGGAAATGTAGTTACATGTTCAAGAATAAGGTTGAAGCCAGCAAAAGTTAACATGTTGGTCTTTTTAGCCAAGAATCTGGACAAAAGGAACTGTTAAGGAATATAAATATTTATTTTTGACTCGAAATCACTGGTTGTGATATATATATTTTGTATTTAAAATGTTTTTAAAGTTATAAGACATTGAAACCTTACTCAAAAGTAGGTCTACTGTTGGTCGTATTTTTTTTAATTGCGTGGCAAATAAAATTTGTCACGCTTTGTTTTCGTTCGGATTATTTTTTTTTTTTTTTTGGGAAGCTCGCTAGCCCAAACGGAAAAAGATAGACTATTTCTGTTTTCACCAATGTTTTTTATATGGGCTGGAATCAAAAATGAATATCTAACATGAAATTTTCGCTATACCGAAAGTGGCTAATTGCATAATATGCAAATAAGATTTCAAGCTAGCTCGGGCCCTAATAGTCGCATCGGTCTGAAATTTACAAGATATAGATAGATAGGCAGCGCAATTAAAACTACATCATCAAAATTTTTTGATCACTTCCGGTTTGGGCGTGGGGACTTCCGGTTTTTTCGTCTCATGTCGGGCGACCCTGCTTCCGATGTAATTCAAGATTCTAAACAAAATCAGTATATTTTAGCTATACTACATGATTTTAATCCCCTGAGATGAAGAAAAATTAAATTGAATGTTGCGCATGCGCAGTTTTCAAAATTGGCAAATTTTCTTAAAAATTTAATAAGTCCGCCAATTATTAACCGATTTTTATGATTTTGGTGTCTATCGAAACCTTGATACTTTATCTAAAAAATGTTGGGAACAGAATTTTGATTTTCGAATTTGAATTTTTTTTATGCCATTTCGAATTTTTCGAAAATTTAAAACTCTATATCTCGTGACCTTGACCTTAAATGACCTTGACATTTGAGATGTAGAATGTCATTGACCTCAGCTGTCTATAGATGTGCTGATATTGCATGACAAATATTAACTTCCGGTTTTATAGCCCACCGAAATCTGACTATTTTGCAATTTTGGACGGTTATGTTACACTTTCAGGCTCTAATGTTCGGATCGATCTGAAATTTACAGGATATAGATAGATATGCAACACAATTAAAAATATATCATCAAAATTTTTTGATCACTTCCGGTTTGGGCGTGGGGACTTCCGTTTTTTTTTTATCTCATTTCAGGCGACCCTACATCCCGTGTAATTCAAGAATGTAAGCAAAAACAGTACATTAGCTATACAAAATAATTTGCATCCCTCGAGAAGAAAAAAATTCCAATTGCTAATAAAATTTATTTATTTTTTTGTAAAATTTTTGCATACAAATTCAAAAAATATCTCATTATAAAGCTGTGAATTAGCAAATTATCACATAGCTTGAATTTTCTCTCTATGTTAATTACAACCAAAGTTACAAAATAATGTTTAAATTTGAATATAGAGAGTTTAAATTTCATGACAAATTGTCATCTTACTACCTACTTAAATTTTGGTTTGGAATTTATGTAAATATCCTACCGAAATCTTAGACATGTACAAAAATCTAATAAGGAACTGATAGTAGAAACTTATAGTAGAAAAAATTGCCTATATAGCGGAAAGTTTACGCTTACAATTGTAGGCTGAAAAGTACCGGAATTGAAAGCTAGCAGGTTAGAAGTTTCAAAATGTTCGAAATCCATGGGATAACGCATAGTTGCCACGCTCGGAGCTGTTCACAGTTCTAGTTTGCTTTACATTGTGACTTTTTGTAAACGACAGTGTGAAGGAAGATCAATCTAGTCTAAATATTATTTCTTAAACTCGATTTTTTCAAGTCATAAAGAAATGTTGAATGTTATGTCAACAAGAAATGAAGAAAATACATTTTTGCTAATTTTCTTTTTATTTACAACAAGATTATAATGAAGAAAGATGGTTTATGAAAAAAAACGTCTTTTGAGCAAGACAACCATTTCACTCGGGTTAAAATTTTTGTACCAGTTTCTCACCAAATTCCTCCTATGCTTATAATTCCTGTGAGGATATATGTAAATATTAAATAATCCCATTCCCTGTCAACAAAATTATATAATTCACATGTCCCTCATAATAAGTGTGAAAATATTTATAGATATCGTGATTATATTGCTAAAATAGTCCACGATATAATCGTCACAATATATCGTCATATCGTAATATTAAAATAAAAATATCGTGATATACAAAATTTCAATATCGCCCATCCCTAGTTCATCCTTGGGTGATAACAAATACTCAAGCCTAGCTTTGTCAAAATCTGTAAACCATTGTGCCTTCCAGAGGGATTACATACTAAAATTTTGATGTGTTTTCAAAAACAAGGGCAATAACTGATACTTAATATTTTTCTATTTATTTGATTTTCAATGGGGTTCATCCTTAGGTGATTACAAATACTCATGCCAAGTTCCATCAAAATCGCTCAAGATTTGTGACTTGTGTTTACAAGGCAAAGATCGAACGCACTTTATAGAACAAGGGCAATAATTCATATTAAATAAATTTCGGATGGACCGACGGACAGACATGGGCGACGAAAATATAAGCCACCCATTTCATGTGGGCGTATAAAAATTGTAGCTTCTTTTTCACCCACAAAAATTTCTGATGCAATTTTACTAAGTCGAGGGCAATAACTAAAAAATCATTGGTTAAAAAAAGTCAAATTTAAACTTGACTACCGTTTTATCAATTCCAATGCTCACACTAAGTTTCATTAAAATCTAGTGAAAATTGTAGCTTCTATTGTGTCTACAACAAATATAGAGGCAGGGGCAATAACTCAAAAACCGTTTATCTAAAATCGTTAAAATCGAACTTGACTACCGTCTTATCAATACCAAATTTCATTAAAATTTCCATAGAAAATTGAAGCTTACATTGTTTCACAACAATGAATTTTTACACAATTTTAATTAGTCAAGGGCAATTACTCATAAACTATTCATCGAAAAATTGTCAAAGTCGAAACATGACCACCGCCTTATCAATTCCAATGCTCATACCAAGTTTAATTCAAATCCATTGAAAATTGTAGCTTCTATTGCATCAACAATAAATTTTGACGTGATGTAACTAAGTCAGGGGCAATAACTCAAAAACCATTCATCAAATCTTCAAATTCGAACTTGATCGCTTTCTTATCTATTCCAATGCTCGCACCAAGTTTCATTAAAATTTATTGCAAATTGTAGCTTCTATTGTGTCTACAACAAATATTGAGGCCGGGGCGATAACCAAAAAACGTTCGTCGAAAAATCATCAAAATCAAATGTGACTGCCGTGTTATTAATTCTAATGCTCATACCAAGTTTCATTCAAATCAATTGAAAATTGTAGCTTCTCTGTAACGTCTACAACAAATGTTGACTGACGGACAAGGGCGACGACAATATACGTCTACAAATTCATGTGGGAGTATAAAAATAAATTAGTTTTGCAAGTTGTCCATATTGTAAGAGATTCTGTTACATCATGAAACCAGGTGGTTTCACTGATAAATATAAATATACTCTTATTGAGAACTAAAATTTTATGTTCATGCTAAGACCCAGTATCCCTTTAATAACAAGTTACATAACATTTCAAAATTTACATATGTCATTATCTTATGATTAGCTTCTTTATTGTGGGACTTTGCTACCGCAAAGTTCCAGTTTGTTTTCGGTTTGTCTTTTTTTTTTTTTTTTTTTCGAAATTTACACACCTCACACAGCCTAGGCTGCAGCAGTTGCAGCAATTTCACAACTTCTCCAGACCTTCTGTAGTGGCAACGTTTCTAATGAATATAAATTGGAACATTTTTGCACAGCTGATATTTGCACATTGCAAGAAACCTAAAAAGTATGGAAGACCATGACTATCTAAATTCATCATTATGTCCGCTGTTTTCAATTATGTTTGATTTTTCTACATTTGATATGAAATTTCGACATTTGTAGACTTCAATGAACATTTGTTTATTAATATCGACATTTGTACTCCCAAATGGACATTTGTACCGCGAAATCAGTAACTTGTCGGATTTAACAAATGTTGAAAAACAAATCATGAAATACAAATCTAGAATAACAAATCTTCAAAAACATTTCTTCAAATGCAACTTCAGAAAATTAGTATACCATCATTATGACGTCAGGAGGCGCTGTAAGTCGTTTGACTTCCAGCCTCCTGAATATAAGTTTTAAAATCGAAAGTAGAAAACGCCTAAGTTCTTAGTGATAATTGTGTCGGGGTAATCATCTAGTTATTTCTAATATTATAATAATGATAAGCCTAATCCGATTCAATTTCCTCGATCAATAGTAATAGGAATATTGAGAAATACTTGGGTATTCAGTTTATTTTCTTGTCATTAAAATTGAGCGATGTGGGTACGAAGTGGTCAACAGGGTTCGAAACGGGGATCAATTATCCAATCACAGCGGGACTGTCTATTTGCCACTCGTGGTAATTTTAGCAAGGTCGCTATAGGCTTCATTGAAAGAATAAGTGGCACGTTTTTAATATACCACGTGATTTTTAAAAACGGACTTTTATGATGATTTCTATGTTTGAAGCTACTGTGTTGGTGAAATAAATGTATTCAAAGTGTAAAATATTAATGCAGATTCTGTGTTTGTTTCGCTAGGACTTCAGAAAAAAAGCAAGCGGTGAAATTTGTCAGCCATTTTCTAAACGATTCATGGTTATTTTTATCCTTCTCCTAAATGACCACGTGGCAAGGCCTGAATATCATAGAGTAATTCTATCAGTTCTCCTTTACACTGAAATTATTATTATTAGCCAATCCCTTTTTTGTGCGATTACCAACTACTGTCGAGGGTCGAGATTATGTGACTCCCATGGAACATCTGCGAGGGTTCTCCTCTTTCCATAGAAAGATAAGAAAAAGGACTAATTTTGTGCATTTTGAAAGTTTGGTCGTATACTCGCGTCACCTTCGTTCGTTCATCCGTCCGTCGATTCTCCTACCATTGTCTGTTAACACTCTAGAACAGGGGTTCCTAATTAATTTGTCATGTAGGTCAGATTAAAAAAGGATTTTGGTTTCAGGCCACTGAGTACAAGCCTTACATTTCCCCGTTTCTTTATTTAGATACTGTTTCCAAAAAAGCATGTTTAACACTTTGAAAAAATCGAAATCAAAACTTCTGTGGGCCGAATGGAATCTTTTCGATAGGGCCGGGTCGTATCTGGGCAGCAGGCCGAAGTTTGGGAACCCCTGCTCTAGAAGGTACAAATTTGACGATACTGTATTTTCATTTTGCAGAACGCGACATGGAACGGAACACAGAAAACAGATTTATACCTCTAATCTGATTTTTGTGGCACGGGACAAGATTATAATCTCCGTTACTTTTCATTAAACCAGTCTACTCATCTTGAAACAAACTTCTGCAATTCAAACACTCGCATAAAAAATGCCGTGACTAGGGTCTACTCTTAGGGCCTAGACCCACTTTTGGCTGTCACACCAACGAGATTGTAACCGACTGCGTAACCAGACTAGACGGGAAGAAAACAACAACTGTAACAGACGTTTCGGCCAGAATATTGTCTGCCAACGATATACATAGATTATCTTTTCCCGTTTCGTTCCCCAAAATACAGATAAGGTGCATATGTACTTTGCGGAACGGGACAAGAATACAACCTGTTCAGTTCCGTTTCGTTCCAAAGAATACAAATAGCCCTACATCCCACCATTGGTTTATGTAGGCCCATAATATGAAACAAAATAGTCCTATTGTCTTTACTATTTTATACTTACTCTGTTGTGAAAATTCCTGAAAAGAACGAGTTTATGGATAACGGTATTAACTACAGGCATTGATATTTATCTATATAATCACTAAACACTAACCTATTATTACCTCAAGGGGCTCCTTCCTCGGGCATTTTCTACATAAACCCCTAGATCCAGTTTTTAGTTTATTTAGCAGTCAAGATTCATTTTTCCAAAATGCAATGACGATTTACAACCTCATGACAGTTGCGTTAATCTTTTCACACCTCCTTTTTATATAACAAAACTTAGTTATTTCCAGTCTTTCAGATGATGAACTTACGTAAATTGCCTGTCCGTAAGAATCTCTTACCGTAGCATTCTGATAAATTTAGAGCATTGAGGTTTTGTTGAAGTTATGGGCCGCTTTCGTTAATCATTAAAGATTTGTATTCTAGTAGGCCTATGTAGTATTGTTTGTGCTTGTTCGCTTCTTTGTAGTCACTAGTTGGTGATGTGCATACACGAGGCCTCTTAATTCAGAGAAAAAAAAATTATTATGGCATGCTAAATTTAATAAGGCCCGGTCAATTCGATATGATATATAAACATCACATTGCGTCCTTGAGGTCTAAACTGACCCTGACCTTCGAAATCCTACTTTCATTTTATAGTTTATTAATATTTAGTTTTAGCCGTCATTTACTGGAATATTTATATGGGTTTAACAGTAATAATGATTAAAATGCATGCCCGAAAAAGTTTGTATTCCAAACTACTCATTTTATGTAATTTTAATTTTTACCACGCGTGGCATATAGCCATTTGAACGGCATTTAGCTATTTGCCACTAGTGGTAAATATCTCTTGCCATCACAGCGAACGTTATATATAAACAAATACTTTCTTGTATAAGGCCAACTTTCCTGTACTACACCTAGTCCTAATGGATCCCCCAAAGAAAAAAGCAGCATTGGAGTTGATGAAGAAGGCAGCCGACTTGTTGATGGGTAAGTAGGCCTAGACCTATATTCATGTACAATTTCTACTTTCGATTTTGAAATTTATAGTCAGGACGCTGAAGGTTAATTGACACACAGCGCCTCCTGACGTCACAATGATGGTATACTAATTTTCTGAACTTGCATTTGAAGAAATGTTTTTGGAGATTTGTTTTTCCCGATTTGTATTTCAAGATTTGTTTTTCAACATTTGTTAAATTCGACAAGTTACTGATTTCGCGGTACAAATGTCCATTTGGGAGTACAAATGTCGATATTAATAAACAAATGTTCATTGAAGTCTACAAATGTCGAAATTTCATATCAAATGTTGAAAAATCAAACATAATTGAAAACAGCGGACATAATGATGAATTTAGATAGTCATGGTCTTCCATAAAAAAGTAGCAAAATGGCTCTAGATGTCGCAATTTTTAATCGATTTTCTTCGGGTTTGCATTTTTAAAAACGTGAACTAGTTTCCAACAAGATAGCAGTTGAAAAAATTCGAAATTCGAAAATTCATAGCACACATTTTGTTGCCGTATTTTGCACTTTTTTGCAACTTTGCTATTTTAAGACCGATTGATCTGAAAATTTGGGTGCCTTCAAGTGTTATGAATTTAAAAACATTGGCAGAGTCAAAATTTTTGCTTCATTTCCGGTATCAACGTAAAACGAGTTTAAACTTCCGGTTGACCTACTTGTGCTGTAATTGATGTATCGCAACAAAATTTATGTCAATCTTAATTAATTTAGAAAACAAAAAAACGAAGAAGAAAAAATCCGAACCGGAAGTGAAACTTTGGCCGCCATCTTGAAATGTTACTTTTTTGTAAAACTCAAAATGGGGCCTCAGGGTTATGTCTAATTTCCGTGATGTTTACATTTCTTGTAGCTTCAGTCGATTACGAAAAAAACTGTGGGAGCCGATTTTTGAATTTTGCTTTTGCATTTTTGCAACATCCGGTTGAATTTTTTCAAAGTTTGGAGGCTTATTTCTCGTGACCTTGACCTTTGGTGACTTTGACCTTTGGTAGGTCAAAGGTCATTGACCTTGGCTATCAGTTGATACTTTGACCTTTGACCTCTGACGTCAACTTCCGGTTTTATAGCTGCCCGAAAACAGTAAAATTCGCAACTTTGGACTGCTCTAGAGCGTGACCTAATTAATTTAGAGTGTTAATTTTTTTAGATTCTTAGATTGTTTTTTGTCCTCTTTCCAACGATCTATAACAAAAGTTTTTAAAATGAAAATTGAAATTTTTGATTTTTGAAAATAAAAGTACATTTCGCCGTATTTACGTTTTTTGAAATGTATGTGTGTATATCTCGTGATCTATTGGATGTACAAACTTCAAATTTGTACTGTGAATATACATTTTGAATGTGATTAGATTTACGCTGAAAAGAATTAGATGGGCGTGGCACATCCGGGTAAATTTTCAGTTTTCCAAATATATGGGTCAGCGTATTACGTTTGTAGGAAATAAGTTTTTTTTTAAAATTACCTTGCACACAGATACCTTATTGCTTTGGCCAGTTTATCCCAGAAAATCAGATGTTTCTGTCTGTTTGTTGCAATTTGCGACGTTAGCAAAGTCCCACTCTGTGCCACGTGTGGCTCTAGTGATATCATTGTTATGTTTACTTCTTTATTGTGGGACTTTGCTACCGCAAAGTCCCAGTTTGTTTTCGGTTTGTCAATTCTTTTTTTTTTTTTTCGAAATTTACACACCTCATTGCGCCTAGACTGCAATAGTTGCAACATTGTCTCAACTTCTCTAGACCTTCTTTAGTGGCGACATGTTGCATAAATATAAAATGGAACATTTTTGCAAAACCGGAAGTACTGCATTGCAACATGTCTAAAAAGCTGGTCAGTGGCTCTAGAACTCGCATTTTTGGACCGATTTTCGTCGGGTTTACATTTTTGTAAACTTGAAATAATTTCCAACATGATAGCAATTTCAAAATTTCAAAATTCGAAAATTCGTAGCACACATTTTTTGCCGTATTTTGCACATTTTTGCAACTTTGCTATTTTAAGACCGATTAATCTAAAAAAAATTGAGTGTATGTAGGCTATGGAATGATTTCCAAAAAGTAGGTCAAAATTTTTGCGTCAATTCCGGTTTTCGCGAAAAATGGAGTTTTACGTCCGGTTGAATAACTTCCGTTTTTTTTAGCCATTAGCCATACAAAAAACGAAGAAAGTAAAATCAAGGCCGCATGCGCAACTTTCGCCGCCATTTTGATTTTTCTGAAATTGCACGAATTTAATTCAGACATTATGGCTAGTCCGATTGAGATGATTTTGGTGTCAAATGAAAGAACATAAAAATTGTAACAAAACATTGCAAGTCGAATTTTGAATTTCGCTTTTGCATTTTTGCAGCTGTTGAATTTTTTCGAAGTTTGGGGGCTTATTTCTCGTGACCTTGACCTTTGGTGACCATGACCTTTAGAGGGTCAAAGGTCATTGACCTTGGCTATCAGTTGATACTTTGACCTTTGACCTCCGACGTCTACTTCCGGTTTTATAGCTGCCCGAAAACAGCAAAATTCGCAACTTTGGGCTGCTCTAGAGCGTGACCTAATTAATTTAGAGTGTTAATTTTTTCAGATTCCTAAGTTGTTTTTTGTCCTCTTTCCAATGATATATAACAAAAGTTTGTAAAATGAAAATTGAGGTTTTTGATTTTTGAATATAACAAGTACATTTTGTCGTGTTTACGTTTTTTTGAAATGTATATGTGTATATTGCGTGATCTATTGGATGTACAAACTTCAAATTTGTACCGTGAATAAACATTTTGAATGTGATTGGATTCACGCTAAAAAAATGAGATGGGCGTAGCATATCCGGGTAAATTTCGAATTTACCCTTTTCATAGGTCAGCGAATTACGTCTGTAGGAAAAAGCGTTTTGCTTTGGCCAGTTCATCCAAGAAAATCAGATGATTCGGCCTGTTTGTTGCAATTTCTCGACAATAGCAAACCGGTTGATTTTTTTCTAATTTTGGAAGCTTATTTCTCTTGACCTTGACCTTTGGTGACTTAGAGGGTTATTTTTTTCAGATTCTTAAGGCGCTTTTTGTCCACTTTCCAGCAATGAATAACAAAAGTTTTTAAAATGAAAATTTAATTTTTGCACTTTTAAAATTAAAGTACATTTTGCTTTTTTGAAATGTATTTGTGCATATCTCGTGATCTATTAGATAGATGTTCAAGCTTCAAATTTGTACCGTTAATATACATTTCAAATGTGATTAGATTTACGCCAAAATAAATGAGATGGGCGTGGCACATCTGGGTAAACTTACAATTTTTCATTTATATCGGTCAGCGCTCTACGTCTGTAGGAAATAACGTTTTTCAAAAAGGTACTTTGCACACAGATACCTCGTTGCTTTGGCCAGTTTCTCCCAGAAAATCAAATGTTTCGGGCTGTTTGTTGCAATTTTGCAACGTTAGCAAAGTCCCACTCTGTGCCACGTGTGGCTCTAGTTTTTTTTTTTTTCGAATTATGCTCAAAGCGCCCAGCCAAAACTACATGTGCCACGTACAAACTGTTAACATTTCTCCCGCAAATGTCGCGAAACTAAATCATATGAATATTTTTTTGCACCCATTAGGAAAGACAGGACCGACGGAAGGGGTGGTGGGGTTGCTCTTTTTATCAGAAATACTTTTTTTATTAAACGAAGAAAAGATCTGGAAACCGACAATACAGAGGCCGTATGGATTGAAACTAAATTTAATAAAATAAAACTTTTAATTGGCACATTTTACAGACCACCAAATTCCAGAAATTCAATCAATAATTCCATATTAAATTCGATTTCACTTGCAGCATCTGACCAAATTGACAGAATATTCATTTTTGGCGACTTTAACATTGACTTTTTTTACTATAAACGATTCTTTCCTCCACACATCAATAAACTTATTTGACATGAAACAAATTATAAACGAACCAACGCGCATTGACACAAAATCAAACACCCAAACATTAATTGACTTGATAATAACAAATTGCCCAGGCTTGGTGCTTGAATCGGGTTGTCTTGATAGAATTTGTGGTGACCACCGGCCTGTGTATTGTCGTTTACATTTATTAAACCAAAATTATCATCCTTCAAAAGACTGATTTGGGACTACAGAAACCTTGACGATAACACTATAGGACTGCGACATGACGTACTGGGTACAAGTTGGGATACCATTGTAGACAGGAATAATATTGATCTATCAGTTGTATCCTTTACAGGTGAGTTGATGAAGATAGCCAAGAGAAATATTCCAAACAAATTTGTAACAATTAGACCAAGAGATAAACTTTGGATGAACAATGCGATTAGAGTCATGAGTAGAAAAAAGAACAAAATTCATCAAAAGGCGGTCAGAACGAATTCTGACAAAGATTGGGAAGATTTTAGATTAATCAGGAACAGGTACATCAAACTTATTAGAACAAGCAAAAAGGAATACTTTGAGAAAATTGATAACAAAATTAATAATCAGAAAAATTATGGATCCAAAGATTGGTGGCAACTCGTCAAATCATATGTAAAGGATCAAAATTCCTCCACTTGTCTGCAATGGTGTCGTGGCTTGTACTGCCTTGGAAAAAGCTGACTGTTTGAATGAGTTCTTTATTAACCAATCACAATTAGATACAATGAATGCACAACTGTCTGACCTTCCACAGTGCCAAAATTCACTCACTCAAATAGTACTAACACCTCAGGAAGTTAGAGATATGCTCCTAAATATCAACATATCAAAAGCATCAGGACCAGATGAAATAAGCGGAAAATTATTAAAAGCAGTTTCAAACGAAATATCTATTCCACTATGTAACCTCTTTAACCTTTCTTTAGAAGTTCAAAAAGTACCCGTTCTTTGGAAATCAGCAAACGTGACAGCTATTTACAAAAAAGGCGATCCTTCTGAATGCAGTAACTATAGGCCTGTGTCTTTACTTAGTATCATAATCAAAATTTTTGAGAAATGTATCTACAAGCATGTCTTTAACTTCCTGAAGGCTAACACTATAATAACTAACATGCAAAGTGGTTTTCTGCACGGCGATTCAACTGTCTTTCAACTAATAGATCTTGCGCACTTCTTTTGTCAAGCCATCGATCAAGGTTCATACACAAGGGCGGTGTTCTGCGACATAAGCAAGGCTTTTGACAGAGTCTGGCATGACGGACTCTGTCATAAGCTAGGTGCAGCTGGAATAAGAGGAGACTTACTAAATTGGTTTATAAATTATCTATCTGATAGAAAGCAAAAAGTTGTTATAAGTGGAGTCTCCTCTTGTCCCAGAACTGTACCAGCTGGTGTTCCGCAGGGCTCCGTCCTTGGTCCCTTATTATTTCTGATTTATATAAATGATATTGTTAACAACATAGGATCGAACATAAGACTATTTGCGGATGACACAAGCCTGTACTTCAAAATTGATGACCCAACAGCAAGTGCAATTGTCCTAAATGAAGATCTAGAAAGAATAAGTACCTGGGCGAAGACGTGGCTGGTGTCCTTCAACCCGAAACTGAAACACTAGCACTTTCTACTGAACAAACTCCTGTTCTGCCTACACTAAAATTAGACGACGTGCCTATCCAAGAAGTGGATTTTCATAAACATTTAGGTCTTATTTTTCAAATAAACTGTCAATGGGATAAGCATATAAATGAGATTTTAACAAAAACTGGAAGGGCTGTTAACTGTCTTAGATCACTAAAATATCGTCTTAATAGGAAATCATTGCAGACTATGTATTTTTCATTTATTTTACCTATTTTCGATTATTGTGACGTAATATGGGATGGGTGCACTGCAAAACTAAAAGATTTGTTAGAAAACCTCCAATTAGACGCACTCATTACTATATGTGGGGCTGTTAGGGGTACCAGTCACAGGTTATTATATCAAGAAACGGGTGTAGTAACGCTACAAGAAAGACGACACCGCCATAAACTAATCATGATGTACAAAATTTATCACAATCTTACTCCGAATTACCTTACTGATCTGATACAAATAACTGATACACCATACAACTTGAGAAATACCAACAATTTGAAACAATATAAATGTAGTACTGAGATTTTTATAGATCATTCATACCGTCTGGAATTAAGAGACTGGAATAACCTTTCTAGTGATTTAAAAATTCTTCCTTCAATAAATTCTTTTAAAGCAGCTCTTAAATCTAATGACATCCTGATACCCACATCATATTCATTTGGCTCTCGAAAAAATCAAATTTTGCATGCTCGCCTTCGTCTTTCTTGTAGCGACCTAAATGGACACAGATTCCTTCGACACATTTCGGACAATCCTACCTGCTCTTGTGGTCACTCTTTCGAAAATCCTGAACACTTCTTACTATATTGTCCCATACATTCAGATGTACGAAAAACTACTCTCGACCTCTTAAAACCTACCGACCTATCCATAAACATACTTCTTTTTGGAACAGCTTGCCAACAATCAACTTTAACCATATTTGAACAAGTGCATAATTTTATCGAACGCAGTAAAAGGTTCTGAACAACTCTAACACTCAATATCACCAGCAAAGAGGTGTATATATAGCTATGTATAAATGTTTAATTGTTTACAATGTTGTTTTCATTATCTTAATTTATTATTATTCGATTTTTGTATATTAAAATATGTACATTGTTTAGGGAAAGGGGTGATATAGGCGAAAGCCTGTTCCCCAATCCTTTTCATTATTATGAATAAAATATTGTTTACAAAAAAAAAATATGAATATATTTTCACGTCATTTTGTCCAACCGGAAATGACGTACGACGCTATTTCAAACTTTTTCGACATTTGCAAAGTCCCACTCTGTGCCACTAGTGGCTCTAGTTGTGGGACTTTGCTACCGCGCAGTCCCAGTTTGTTTTCGAAATGTCTTTTTTTGCAGTGCGTTCTTCGAACGCACTGCTTTGTTTTCGAAATGACTATTTTTTTTTTTTTCCGATTCTAGTCCGAGTCCACAGCCATAACTGCAAATGACACACATAATCTGACATGATAATCTTACATGAAATGTGTGTCATTAGTGGATGAATGTAAAATGACGCATTTGTGCCCAACCGGAAGTGACGTACCTTAAAATACCCATTTTCGTTTTTTTGCCTCTACCGATCTAATTCTAAACCGATTTTGACCGCGGTTTTTTTATTCCATGTTTTAGGGATAATCGCTACATTATAGCAGTTTCACAATATGGAAATTTTGACTTTTGTCGCTGACTTTTTTTAATTTAAATTTAACACTTTTTTAAACTTCTACAATTTTGAATTGATCAAAATAAAATTTTGCAGGTAGATAGACATTTTGTTTGTCAACATATTTCCGTTTTCAAAATTTCGACATCACTTCCGGTTTTAATAATAATAAAAATAAACTCTTTATTTTACATGGGTCAGAATTAGGCCCAATACACAAGGACATGGTCCTGTCTCACATTCAGCCCATGGGGCAATACATTGGAAAAAAAAAAAAAAAAAAAGAAAATAAAATCGAAAATACATAATATGTCAATATACAATTCTTCTGAAATACTAAAAATACACAAGTACATGTGTATCAAATGGACAGAGATATATGTTCCGGCGATCAAGTACATGACCACAAATAAATATACAATACTCCACGTACAATTTGTTTAAAAATACACAAGTACATGTGCATGAATGGACAGATTTTCAACCTACAATTTGTTTATAAAATGGATGTAATATATAGTTCCCGCGGCCATGCACACGACCGCAAAAAATCACGTATTATTTCAACGTACAATTTATTTTCAAATACACAATTACATGTGTAAATAATGGACAGATTTATCTTCCGGTGATCAAGTACATGACAGCAAAAACCATATATCATTTCAATGTACAATTAGTTTTAAAATACACAAGTACATGTGTATAAAATGGACAGATTCATCATTCTGCGATCAAGTACATGACCAC
>CM060200.1:15299287-15314441 GCA_030562195.1 Nipponacmea schrenckii | reverse complement strand
AAATAATTAATCCAATCTATTTGAGTGACTAATGAATTTTTATTTGCTTGATTTAGTGTTCATTTTTAACTGATAATTTGAATGGCAAAGGGAGGTAAATTTTTCATCTAGACCACTGTTAACTGTCAATTTCAAAAGCATAGGAGACGAAAGATTATGATACATTTGTCACCTCTCACGATGTAGAAGAGTATTGTTGTTGAAATAAGTATAAGTACACAGCAGAATATAAATGTTGGAGCCTGGTATGATATGAAATTTATTCTGATTTAATAATAATAATAGAACTAATAATATTAGCAGTGATAATCAAAATCTATGTAGGGGCCTAAATGGCAGAGGGCATCTTAAACCATAGCACTTAACATTTTATTCTTTCTGGAAATGATGTCAAAAAATTTCACCCACATTTTGAGAATTTCGAGCATTCATATCATAAAATTTTTAATGTCTAAAGAGATCATATTTGTCCTCCATTTTAAAAATTCCATAAATTTGTGAAGATTTGTCTAGTTATTTACTAAGGGAATTCCTTATTATTCTCAATGAGATTGTGTGTGTATGCTGCTGTGTGTGTGGTTTGAGAGGTTATTTGAAAACAGGACTTAATGAGTTCCAATTTATAAAAACAAAGATGAACTAGAACTGTGAACAGCTCCGAGCGTGGCAACTATGCGTTATCCCTTGGATTTCGAACATTTTGAAACTTCTAACCTGCTAGCTTTCAATTCCGGTACTTTTCAGCCTACAATTGTAAGCGTAAACCTTCCGCTATAGAGGCAATTTTTTCTACTATAAGTTTCTACTATCAGTTCCTTATTAGATTTTTGTACATGTCTAAGATTTCGGTAGGATATTTACATAAATTCCAAACCAAATTTTAAGTAGGTAGTAAGATGACAATTTGTCATGAAATTTAAACTCTCTATATTCAAATTTAAACATTATTTTGTAACTTTGGTTGTAATTAACATAGAGAGAAAATTCAAGCTATGTGATAATTTGCTTATTCACAGCTTTATAAAGAGATATTTTTTGAATTTGTATGCAAAAATTTTACAAAAAAATAAATTTAATTAGGGTTATCAGATTATATCATTAGATTAATTTACTCTTTGGCCACCTGTGTGCGTTGAACCGTGACTAAAGTGGTCAATAGTTCATCTGTGTTTTATAAGACTTATATGTCTGCTACTCTTCACATGACTGTATTTGACATTTTTTTTATAAAATAATTTTTATTTAAGATACGAACAAAATTCGAACTGATCAATGACAAGCGAATTTACTTCTTTAACTTGATGCATGTTTTGAATTTGAATGGAAATATTTTAAGAAATTACATAATCAGATTAATTTGTTCCCCAGCTCAGTGATTTGACAAGTAGGTGTGAAAATTTAAACCACCAGTTTTACTGACATGTTATATAACAGCCTAGGGATGGGCAATATTGAAATTTTGTATATCACGATATTTTTATTTTAATATTACGATATGACGATATATTGTGACGATTATATCGTGGACTATTTTAGCAATATAATCACGATATCTATAAATATTTTCACACTTATTATGAGGGACATGTGAATTATATAATTTTGTTGACAGGGAATGGGATTATTTAATATTAACATATATCCTCACAGGAATTATAAGCAAAGGAGGAATTTGGTGAGAGACTGGTACAAAATTTTAACACGAGTGAAATGGTTGTCTTGCTCAAAAGACGTTTTTTTTCATAAACCATCTTTCTTCATTATAATCTTGTTGTAAATAAAAAGAAAATTAGCAAAAATTTATTTTCTTCATTTCTTGTTAACATAACATTCAACATTTCTTTATGACTTGAAAAGATCAAGTTTAAGAAATAATATTTAGACTAGATTGATCTTCACACTGTCGTTTACAAAAAGTCACAATGTAAAGCAAATTAAAAAAAATACAACCATCAGTAGACCTACTTGAGTAAGGTTTCAATGTCTTATAACTTTAAAATCATTTTAAAACACAAAATATAACTATCACAACCAGTGTTTTCGAGTCAAAAATAAATATTTATATTCCTTAACAGTTCCTTTAGTCCAGATTCTTGGCTAAAAAGACCAACATGTTAACTTTTGCTGGCTTCAACCTTATTTTTGAACATGTAACTACATTTCCAGATGTTCCAAACGCTCTGATGGACATGATGTCGCTGGGGAACAAAGGTATTTCCTAGCACAACAAGCTAAGTAAGGATACAAATTATGATTCTCTTTCCACCAGGATAATGGATCTTGTTCATATTCTATGGTTGGAAGCAAAAGATATCTCTCAAATTCTCTGACAATTTGTTCTCCAGGTGACAACTGTGGTGTATCAGCTTCTGCAGACTCTCTATGTTTAAATAATTTACCGAGATTCACTTTAGCTCTTTTTGTCGGAATGTCAGGAGAGTTCACAACTGTGCCTGTATGAGGAAGGTTTGTAGATCCAGATGTGTGATCTGATGTTTGAATGAAATCAACCAGTGTTCTCTGCACTTCATCTCGTTTATCCATAGGTAGATAATGACCCTTATATCTTGGATCCAGTACTGTTGCAATATGTAAAATAAGTTTAGACTCGGATTCATCTGAATATTTCTCATTTAAATATCGGAAAAAGTTTGGCTTTGATTTCTTAGGTCATATCTGTATCTCCTGCTTTACCCTCCAGAATTTCTGTGTTCAATAAATTAAGCACTGGTACTACTGATGATATCGAAACATAATTCTCACCTCCAAGTGCATCCACAAAATCTACCAAAGGGACTAAAGCTTTGTTGACAGGCTCTAACACACTTAATGTTTGCCAGTTTAAGATGAATGACAAGCTTTTGCGATCCAGTGATAAGACGTGAGTGATAGCCTTTTCTTGTTCCAAATACCTGCCAATCATAGCCTGAAGAGAGCCCCAGCGTGTGTCACAACTTGATATAAGATAATGTTCAGGTATGTCCAATGTTCGCTGCGCTTTTGTTAGTTCACGCTTTTTTTTTCCATGAATAGGAAAATGCTGACACTACCTTTTTACAGCTTGCTACAGCCCTATCAATTCTTTGGTCTTTTAAAGCGTTATTTATAGCCTATGTCCAAAGCACTGCAAACGAAGATAATCATTTAAGGAGGCAGCCTTCACTATGTTCGATCCATTGTCAGTTGTGATGCAAACCATATCAGGTTCATTGAGACCCCATGCTGCAATTGTTTCTCTTAAACCAGCAGCCAAATTCTCTGCTGTATGATCTGCTGGAAAAAATAGAGTTTCTAAATGCCTTGACCTTAGATTCCATTCAGCATCTATGAAATGTATAGTAAATCCCAAATAAGGTTCCATATTCCTACTACTCCACATATCTGTTGTTGCTCCAAAGTAACATACGTCTCTACTCCTAATCTCATCCAATACTTTATCATGAACAGTATTATACAGAGCTGGAATGGCAACATTTGAAAAATGTTTTCTACTTGGCAAAACATATCTAGAGTCAAGTGTTTTGATCATGTTTCGGAAACCAGTTTTTTCCACAGTAAATATTGTTACCATATCTTTTGCCAAATAGTTTGTTATAGAGTCGGTGATGGTTATCCATTTTTTGGATTTTTTATCATAAGGAAAGGAGTCTTTCAGTAACATCTGTGAACTCTGGTTAGAAGCAGTGCTACTGCTGATGGAATGAGTAGGTGTATTGGTAGAGCCAGCTTTTATTATATCAACTTTTAGTTTACAAGAGGAGTATGTTGTTGGGTGATGCACTTTAAGGTGTTGATAGAGGTTGGTTGTATTGCCCCCCTTCGCTCCTACCGTTTTCTTACAAAATCTGCATAAAATAGTTTGTTGCAAATCGTCCACTTCGTCAAACCCAAAATACAACCACACGTCACTTGTACTAGTTCTTTTTGGCACCAGATTTGTTCTATTTCTATCGTTTGGTGGATTTAACTGCGAATCGTTAGGCCTTTCGTCAGCATTATTCTCTACTTGTCTTGCCAGCGAAGTTATTTCATCGTCTGATGAATCCTTTGTCAATTCCGTTATGCCGTAAGGTTTTTTTAAAGCGAAATCAATTTGTGTCGGCTTAGGCCTATTGGTAATTTGCATGCCGGAAAAAGTGTTGACACATGGTAACACGTGCCTTTAAGAACAGGGTAAAATTCTTTAATCATAATTATTTAATTTTTCTGATTTATCGTTTTTTTTTCTTAAACTATGCTTTTACACACAAATTATAATGAAATAAAATATATGACACATGATAATTCAGGAAAACGACACAAAAATTACTGTGGTATGATCATACGTACATTGGGAACGGGGTAAATATTAACGGGAGACAACTCTTTTTAACAATATCGTGATATTTCACTTAGACGATATGTATGGCGATATACCGGCTATAATTTTTTTTCAATATCGTTTGATTACTAGAATTTTCATACCGGTTTATATCGAAATATCGTAATATCGCCCATCCCTATAACAGCCTTTAACACCCTGACTGATCAATTTGAAACAGATTTTATGAAATAAAAAACCCAAAATTGGTATTTATTTTGTTAATTTATCTAAAATTAATGCTTAAATTTTCATGGTAAAACGACCATGTCGCATATCATTTAATAGACAATTTAAAGGGATAATAAGCTTTGTAAATTTGTGATAGGCTTGGATGAAATGGACATATTGTAAAGTTTTTTTTTGTTGTTACTATTTTATTTTGTCTAATATTTCAAATTAAAATCAATAAATTCCAATACCTGGGGGCCGCCATCTTTGTTAGGAACGTCACGTAGCATGACGTCACGTCGTAGATAGAATATCAAAATGGCGGAATGTCCAGCTCGGGTATGCCTTTACAATAAGTAGAGAAATAAAGACGTAAGCTATTAACGAATACCAGATCCCACTAAGAATCTACAAAAGAGCTCAACAACATCGGTACAGGTTCGACATTGGATACGTTTCATTTCTCAACAAATAAAGTCGTGTGTGAAAAACATATTCTACCGGCCGGCTTCGAAGTCGGTAAACAAAACCGCTTTGGTCCTGGTATTGCACCCGTTGGTAAGTTGCTGAAAGAAACAGATTTTCCTACCGTTTGCGTCCACAGGAAACTACTCACAAAGGATGGACGTATTTGCCGTCTACAAAAACGATAAAAAAAACGAGAAATGCGTGAGGTGAGGTGAGTCAATAATATAATTAGCATTAATAGGGGTTAGAACATCGACACTAGACAAATTAAGCCAAGGCCGCCAGCGGCTAAAACTACTTTTCTATACCTTGCAAGGCAGGTGACATTGAAGGTACACACTAGGTTCGATAAATAAAATCCTTAGAGGAGGTATGTACTCGGGTAATCTGTTCGAATTGATTCCTTATTAAAAACGTGTAAGCCGAAAGAAATTGTGAATTTCGACGAGGCCTACTTCGCTGTCTCTTTTATTTACAACCTGTACCGTTCGGTCTAGATATGATATATACTAAATTTGTTTCCGGAATATCCAGTCCTTGTAATGTAGATTATGGCATGCTATTGTTAGTCCTGATTGTCAAGATTGATTGCGTTCTGGCTCAAATTGATCGGACTGAATGTCAGCAGCCATGTTTGTTTACCTTTCTATCTACGACGTGACGTCATAATCTCGCATATTCACGATCATAAAGCCATCAATGGCGGCCTCCATAAAATCACAATTTCAGTCGAAAATCGCGTAATATTTAATTTTGACGGTGAATATGTGTCATTTTATAGTTTGGACGTAATTATAACATGTCTTTTTACCGGAAAATTGTATTATTGACATAAAGCTTATTATTCCTTTAATTTGGAGTCCAATGATGTATACCACATTGATGTGGGATGAATATATTTTATGTTAGTACTGGAGTTGTAAAATTTAATTTTGCTTTTTTAAAATATGCTTCTGCACTTTTGGCATATATCCTTTATTGAAGAGTTTTGAGGCTATTATAAAACAGAAAATCTCAAGTCAATGTGTTCATAAGGAAATGTAATATTGCCGTTCAAAGTTTCAAAAATGTCAGAATTCGGTTGGCTATAAAACCCAGAAGTTGATATTTTTCATTCAATATTGTCATATCTATAGACAGCTGAGGTCAAGGCCATTCTATATGGAAAATTTCAAGGTCATTGAAGGTGAAGGTCACAAGATATAGAATTTCAAATTTTCAAAAAATTCAAACGGGCATAAAATAAATTTATGTTCGAAAATCAAAATTCTGTTTCAAACATCCTTTAGATAAGGGAGCAAGGTTTTGATAGATACCAAAATCATACAAATCGGATAATAAATGACGGACTAATTAAATTTTAAAGAAAATTTGCCATTCTGGGAAAAATGGCGCATGCGCAACTAGCAATTGGAATTTTTTCTTCTCGAGGGATGCAAATTATTTTGTATAGCTAATATATACTGTTTTTGCTTACATTCTTGAATTACACGGGATGTAGGGTCGCCTGAAATGAGATAAAAAAAAAACGGAAGTCCCCACGCCCAAACCGAAAGTGATCAAAAAATTTTGATGATATATTTTTAATTGTATTGCGTATCTATCTATATCCTGTAAATTTCAGATCGATCCGAACATTAGAGCCCGAAAGTGTAACATAACCGTCCAAAATTGCAAAATAGTCAGATTTCGGTGGGCTATAAAACCGGAAGTTAATATTTGTCATGCAATATCAGCACATCTATAGACAGCTGAGGTCAAGGACATTCTACATCTCAAATGTCAAGGTCATTGAAGGTCAAGGTCACGAGATATAGAGTTTTAAATTTTCGAAAAATTCGAACGGGCATAAAAAAAATTCAAATTCGAAAATCAAAATTCTGTTCCCAACATTTTTTAGATAAAATATCAAGGTTTCGATAGACACCAAAATCATAAAAATCGGTTAATAATTGGCGGACTTATTAAATTTTTAAGAAAATTTGCTATTTTTGAAAATTGCGCATGCGCAACATTCAATTTAATTTTTCTGCATCTCAGTGGATTAAAATCATTTAGTATAGCTAAAATATACTGTTTTTGTTTAGAATCTTGAATTACATGGGAAGCAGGGTCGCCCGACATGAGACGAAAAAACCGGAAGTCCCCACGCCCAAACCGGAAGTGATCAAAAAATTTTGATGATGTAGTTTTAATTGCGCTGCCTATCTATCTATATCCTGTAAATTTCAGACCGATGCGACTATTAGGGCCCGAAAAAAAAAAAAAAAAAAAAAAATCCGAACGAAAACAAAGCGTGACAAATTTCATTTGCCACGCAATAACCACTGGTAGATTTAATGGGGTTAAAAAACAACGACAGGCTTTCTAACACATTTCTTCTTTTCCTTTGCCTTTCCTTTTAGATTTACCTTATCCCAGTCCCTTCCATTTATCTTTACAGTTACTACTCTTCCATTTTGAATTAGGATCATGTAAAAATTGTTCTGTTCTCTCAATGCCAACACATCCAAAATGATGCCAGCAGTTACAAATGTCACAAGCAATACTTTCCAAACTTGTATATTTTGGTTCCCATTCACATGGTTAATGGCGCAAATTACATAGGTAAACACTAGTACTTTCAGCAGCATCTTTAGCAACAGATCTATGTTTTTTTCAGCGGGCTCACTTTAGTCCTCTAGACTCTCCTTGTTTAAAGTTAATTTCATCACAAGTTTCTATAGAGGTTTGATCAATTTCACTTTCCTTAATTTGAAGCTCTATTACTAACAAGAAATGAGTTAATTGTTTTCAATGCTGCAGTCCAATCTGTTTTTTTTTTTTCTTTTCACATGTTTGGACAACAACAAAATACAAGACTTCAACATGTTCCGTGAATAAATCTCGATTTCCTGGTATGCTCTTCACATAATTTGTTTCACTATTATCCTTAAGGAAATCATTTATATCCCTAGGACATGCCCTTTTTCAATGTTCGAAAACTGGTCTTCTTCATGCTGAGACTATCACCAGAAAATGTATTGACTGTTTGATAATAACAATTATATACTTCTTCTGGATGTTTCAGTTGTGCTGCTGAATCATTATAATTCACAAGTCTTAATCCTAATATATTAACAGCTCTTCCTACAGCAACACCAATTTGTCCATGGGAAAAGAAAGAAAGGCAATCAATTTCTACATAGGGGAGAGTTTGACCCTGTGCCCGGTGTATAGTTAGAGAAAATGCTGTTTATCATATACTGTATTACAAATTTTACACAAGGAATATGAAAATTTTTTTTATTAATGGTTACAACTATTTCACTATCAGTCATTTTCTTTATCACTCCACGTGAACCATTGAATATTCTGCCTTCTATGTTTCTAATCATTATGACTGGAGCACCAACTTTCAACACAAGCATTCTGTTTGCTGGACTCTTTCTTTCTATCAATTCAGAATATGTGTATTATCATACAATGAACAATAAAAGAAAAAAAAAAAAAAAAGCATACCTGAAGACCACCAAACGCTAAATCATTTTTACTTTTACGCAAAAATCGACAGACAAATTCTACAGTTTCCAGTACATTTTTTGACATCATTCCAATATCATCAATAACAAGAACATCTGCCTTGGTTGTTCTATCTTTTGGTGGTTGAAATTCACCATCACTGTCAAATAAAACCTTAAGTTCACTCTGATTATGTCGACAATCTAAAATGCCTAACCAGTGATGCATGGTGGTGGCCCCTTCATGTAACTGTAAGCTGGCGATGCCTGTTGTAAAAGTGACTGCAACTTCTTTGTTTTTCTTTTTAAGCTCTTTGATGATGTGTCCGAAAAAAAAGGGAAATTAAATTGTTTAACCATTATTTATGTTAACCGTTTCAGGTTGGCATGCCACTACAGACAAAAAGATGAAAGCAATGATAAAGAGAACTATATCACATTATCTTCCATATATGAAGCTTGTTCTAGTTTTTTTAAAACATGTGTAAAATCTGTCCCATCAACACGTATGGTACAAATTAGCTTCGAAAGTATTTTTCATCCAAAATCAATGAAATTAAATTATATGGTAAAGGGATATTCACGGGAGTGAAAGCATACACCAATATAACTACCAGGGGAAGTGAACTAATAACTATAGATGATTTATCCTGTGAAGAAATTAAAGTTTCCCTACCACTAAAAAATTCACTACAAAACCTTTCTGCTGAAATAAATTTCGGAAACCGCACGACAAAAATCAACATAGAACACATCCAACTGGATTTAGCTTATAAAATTATTCCATCTGAAGAAACAATAACATTATTATTTGATTTACTACAAACATTACAATTTTGCAGAGGAATAAAAAACAATGATGATACAAGTGATACCGGGACAGACAATGCTAGAAAAGGTAAATGAACACTACTAACAAATTGGCCTCGATATTCGTCTTCCACTGATTATTGTCAGTCATGTTCAAATGCCATCTGATACAGAAAACGAAAGATAGACAACTCTGAGGAACCAAATGCAAAAAAGGTAAAACTGGACCCAGGCACAAAAGTAAGCCAAAACTAGAACTGTGAACAGTTCCGAGCGTGGCAACTATGCGTTATCCCATGGATTTCGAACATTTTGAAACTTCTAACCTGCCAGCTTTCAATTCCGGTACTTTTCAGCCTCCAATTGTGGAACAAGCGTAACAATATTGTTATATCTATAGACAGCTGATGTCAAGGCCATTCTATATGGAAAATTTCAAGGTCATTGAAGGTGAAGGTCACAAGATATAGAATTTCAAATTTTCAAAAAATTCAAACGGGCATAAATAATAAATGACGGACTAATTAAATTTTAAAGAAAATTTGCCATTCTCGGAAATATGGCGCATGCGCAACTAGCAATTGGAATTTTTTTCTTCTCGGGGGATGCAAATTATTTTGTATAGCTAATATATATACTGTTTTTGCTTACATTCTTGAATTACACGGGATGTAGGGTCGCCTGAAATGAGATAAAAAACCGGAAGTCCCCACGCCCAAACCGGAAGTGATCAAAAAATTTTGATGATGTAGTTTTAATTGCGCTGCCTATCTATCTATATCCTGTAAATTTCAGACCGATCCGACTATTAGGGCCCGAGCTAGCTTGAAATCTTATTTGCATATTATGCAATTAGCCACTTTCGGGTTAGCGAAAATATTATGTTAGATATTCATTTTTGATTCCAGCCCATATAAAAACCATTGGTGAAAACAAAAATAGTCTATCTTTTTCCGTTTGGGCTAGCGAGCTTCCCAAAAAAAAAAAAAAAAAAAAAAAAAAAAAAAATAATCCGAACGAAAACAAAGCGTGACAAATTTTATTTGCCACGCAATAAATCCAACCATATTGATCTCGAACACGATAAAATGAACATTTACAATCAGTAGTAAAATTACTAGAGAAAACTACAGTTGCTGAACAATGTTTATCTTTATTCCATGATCAACTTAAAAATTCGAGAAATAATGGCCATCACCGCTGGGATCCTAAAATAATAAATATGTGTTTTGGAATGTACATAACATCTCCAAAAGATTATGACAACCTGAAACAGAGCAATATGCTAAAGATGCCCACAACAAGATTGTTATAATACTATAAAAATGTTGTCAAACATACCACTGACATAAATATGATAAATCTCCTCTGGATGCAAAAAGAAGCTGAAAGACAAAGAGTAAATGGTTTTGGGATGAAAGGAGGATTAATCAATCCAGGATGACTTACTTATTCAACGTAGAGGTGATGGATGGAACTTGATAGGAGACGTTGATATGGAGCAATTAAACAACAACTTTGATATAATAAATACGGGGGAGGGGGGCTAAACTGTAACTGTAAGCTGGCGATGCCTGTTGTAAAAGTGACTGCAACTTCTTTGTTTTTCTTTTTAAGCTCTTTGATGATGTGTCCGAAAAAAAAGGGAAATTAAATTGTTTAACCATTATTTATGTTAACCATTTCAGGTTGGCATGCCACTACAGACAAAAAGATGAAAGCAATGATAAAGAGAACTATATCACATTATCTTCCATATATGAAGCTTGTTCTAGTTTTTTTAAAACATGTGTAAAATCTGTCCCATCAACACGTATGGTACAAATAATTGTCTTCGAAAGTATTTTTCATCCAAAATCAATGAAATAAAATTATATGGTAAAGGGATATTCACGGGAGTGAAATCATACACCAATATAACTACCAGGGGAAGTGAACTAATAACTATAGATGATTTATCCTGTGAAGAAATTAAAGTTTCCCTACCACTAAAAAATTCACTACAAAACCTTTCTGCTGAAATAAATTTCGGAAACCGCACGACAAAAATCAACATAGAACACATCCAACTGGATTTAGCTTATAAAATTATTCCATCTGAAGAAACAATAACATTATTATTTGATTTACTACAAACATTACAATTTTGCAGAGGAATAAAAAACAATGATGATACAAGTGATACCGAGACAGACAATGCTAGAAAAGGTAAATGAACACTACTAACAAATTGGCCTCGATATTCGTCTTCCACTGATTATTGTCAGTCATGTTCAAATGCCATCTGATACAGAAAACGAAAGATAGACAACTCTGAGGAACCAAATGCAAAAAAGGTAAAACTGGACCCAGGCACAAAAGTAAGCCAAAACTAGAACTGTGAACAGTTCCGAGCGTGGCAACTATGCGTTATCCCATGGATTTCGAACATTTTGAAACTTCTAACCTGCCAGCTTTCAATTCCGGTACTTTTCAGCCTCCAATTGTGGAACAAGCGTAACAATATTGTTATATCTATAGACAGCTGATGTCAAGGCCATTCTATATGGAAAATTTCAAGGTCATTGAAGGTGAAGGTCACAAGATATAGAATTTCAAATTTTCAAAAAATTCAAACGGGGATAAATAATAAATGACGGACTAATTAAATTTTAAAGAAAATTTGCCATTCTCGGAAATATGGCGCATGCGCAACTAGCAATTGGAATTTTTTTCTTCTCGGGGGATGCAAATTATTTTGTATAGCTAATATATATACTGTTTTTGCTTACATTCTTGAATTACACGGGATGTAGGGTCGCCTGAAATGAGATAAAAAACCGGAAGTCCCCACGCCCAAACCGGAAGTGATCAAAAAATTTTGATGATATATTTTTAATTGTGTTGCGTATTTATCTATATCCTGTAAATTTCAGATCGATCCGAACATTAGAGCCCGAAAGTGTAATATAACCGTCCGAAATTTCAAAATAGTCAGATTTCGGTGGGCTATAAAACCGGAAGTTAATATTTGTCATGCAATATCAGCACATCTATAGACATCTGAGGTCAAGGACATTCTACATCTCAAATGTCAAGGTCATTGAAGGTCAAGGTCACGAGATATAGAGTTTTAACTTTTTGAAAAATTCGAACGGGCATAAAAAAAATTCAAATTCGAAAATCAAAATTCTGTTCCCAACATTTTTTAGATAAAGTATCAAGGTTTTGATAGACACCAAAATCATTAAAATCGGTCAATAATTGGCGGACTTATTAAATTTTTTAGAAAATTTGCCATTTTTGAAAACTGCGCATGCGCAACATTCAATTTAATTTTTCTTCATCTCAGGGGATTAAAATCATTTAGTATAGCTTAAATATACTTTTTTTGTTTAGATTCTTGAATTACATGGGAAGCAGGGTCGCCCGACATGAGACGAAAAAACCGGAAGTCCCCACGCCCAAACCGGAAGTGATCAAAAAATTTTGATGATGTAGTTTTAATTGCGCTGCCTATCTATCTATATCCTGTAAATTTCAGACCGATCCGACTATTAGGGCCCGAGCTAGCTTGAAATCTTATTTGCATATTATGCAATTAGCCACTTTCGGGTTAGCGAAAATATTATGTTAGATATTCATTTTTGATTCCAGCCCATATAAAAACCATTGGTGAAAACAAAAATAGTCTATCTTTTTCCGTTTGGGCTAGCGAGCTTCCCAAAAAAAAAAAAAAAAAAAAAAAAAAAAAAAAATAATCCGAACGAAAACAAAGCGTGACAAATTTTATTTGCCACGCAATAAATCCAACCATATTGATCTCGAACACGATAAAATGAACATTTACAATCAGTAGTAAAATTACTAGAGAAAACTACAGTTGCTGAACAATGTTTATCTTTATTCCATGATCAACTTAAAAATTCGAGAAATAATGGCCATCACCGCTGGGATCCTAAAATAATAAATATGTGTTTTGGAATGTACATAACATCTCCAAAAGATTATGACAACCTGAAACAGAGCAATATGCTAAAGATGCCCACAACAAGATTGTTATAATACTATAAAAATGTTGTCAAACATACCACTGACATAAATATGATAAATCTCCTCTGGATGCAAAAAGAAGCTGAAAGACAAAGAGTAAATGGTTTTGGGATGAAAGGAGGATTAATCAATCCAGGATGACTTACTTATTCAACGTAGAGGTGATGGATGGAACTTGATAGGAGACGTTGATATGGAGCAATTAAACAACAACTTTGATATAATAAATACGGGGGAGGGGGGCTAAACTGTAACTGTAAGCTGGCGATGCCTGTTGTAAAAGTGACTGCAACTTCTTTGTTTTTCTTTTTAAGCTCTTTGATGATGTGTCCGAAAAAAAAGGGAAATTAAATTGTTTAACCATTATTTATGTTAACCATTTCAGGTTGGCATGCCACTACAGACAAAAAGATGAAAGCAATGATAAAGAGAACTATATCACATTATCTTCCATATATGAAGCTTGTTCTAGTTTTTTTAAAACATGTGTAAAATCTGTCCCATCAACACGTATGGTACAAATAATTGTCTTCGAAAGTATTTTTCATCCAAAATCAATGAAATAAAATTATATGGTAAAGGGATATTCACGGGAGTGAAATCATACACCAATATAACTACCAGGGGAAGTGAACTAATAACTATAGATGATTTATCCTGTGAAGAAATTAAAGTTTCCCTACCACTAAAAAATTCACTACAAAACCTTTCTGCTGAAATAAATTTCGGAAACCGCACGACAAAAATCAACATAGAACACATCCAACTGGATTTAGCTTATAAAATTATTCCATCTGAAGAAACAATAACATTATTATTTGATTTACTACAAACATTACAATTTTGCAGAGGAATAAAAAACAATGATGATACAAGTGATACCGAGACAGACAATGCTAGAAAAGGTAAATGAACACTACTAACAAATTGGCCTCGATATTCGTCTTCCACTGATTATTGTCAGTCATGTTCAAATGCCATCTGATACAGAAAACGAAAGATAGACAACTCTGAGGAACCAAATGCAAAAAAGGTAAAACTGGACCCAGGCACAAAAGTAAGCCAAAATGAATCCAACCATATTGATCTCGAACACGATAAAATGAACTTTTACAATCAGTAGTAAAATTACTAGAGAAAACTACAGTTGCTGAACAATGTTTATCTTTATTCCATGATCAACTTAAAAATTCGAGAAATAATGGCCATCACCGCTGGGATCCTAAAATAATAAATATGTGTTTTGGAATGTACATAACATCTCCAAAAGATTATGACAACCTGAAACAGAGCAATATGCTAAAGATGCCCACAACAAGATTGTTATAATACTATAAAAATGTTGTCAAACATACCACTGACATAAATATGATAAATCTCCTCTGGATGCAAAAAGAAGCTGAAAGACAAAGAGTAAATGGTTTTGGGATGAAAGGAGGAATAATTGTAGATGAAATGTCAATCCAGGATGACTTACTTATTCAACGTAGAGGTGATGGATGGAACTTGATAGGAGACGTTGATATGGAGCAATTAAACAACAACTTTGATATAATAAATACGGGGGGAGTGGGGCTAAACGAGTCACACTCGCTATTCATGTGCTACAATATGTTTTTCATGGTTTTGGTGGGTTTCGATGGTGGGTTTCCAGCCACAACACACCAGATATATACTACATTTTGGGAATGTATTGATAAACTTGATGACAATGGCTTCGGAGTAGAATACATTATGCTAGATGGTGCCTTAACAAATAAATCTTTTATTTCCATGTTGTTTCCCGGACCACCAAGAGACAACAACTACAAAT
>CM060200.1:15247361-15298787 GCA_030562195.1 Nipponacmea schrenckii | reverse complement strand
TGTCATTCATTGTGCAAATTTGAAGTAAAATCACAAGGTACAAAAATGTTTACGACGTCGTCAAGTAGATGACGTCACCAAACAATGCCATCTTTGAAAAAGAAAGCCTTTGCTGGCATACCACAAATTGAAACTTAAAAATCCTTTGAATGATCACTATATAGATGTTGATTACAGTTCCTCCTTATCCTTGAATGTATTGAAAAAACACTGGTTATAAAAATCTAACTGAATTCTCTACTTTCGTAAATAAAATTCACTAAAACTAGAGTGGCTTTAGAAGGTCGACTGCTTGACGTGACGTCATCTGCATCTCTGTCAAGACCTTTCTATTGACGTCATTCAACTTGAAAAACCATCTTCCGGAATTATTAAGATATTTGAAATTTTTTTTTTGCAATTAGTTACTATTAACTCATAATGATTCAATAATTAACAAAAATTGACCCGGAAGTAACAGGTCAGACGCCATCATTAAACTACTTACTTTTGTAAAACGAAAAATGGGGCCTAAGGGGTTATTCGGACAATTGTAATTTTGATGTCTATGTAATCTTCAATTGATTGCTAACAATTCTCAGGAAGCCGAATTTTGAATTTCGATTTTGCTTTTCCTTTATTTCCGGTTATATTTTTTCACCAAGTGCCTAATTTTCGAAGGTTAATATCTCGTGACCTTGACCTTTGGTGACCTTGTGACCTGCACAAAAGTTCTTGCCCTTGTCAAGACCTTTCTATTGATGTCTTCATTTTTGATGTGCAATGTCAACTTCCGGTTTTACAGCCATTTGAAAATCGCAATTTTTAACTTTGAAGAGCTCTGTCACGTGACCTAATTTACATACGTCAATGTTTCTTTCATGCCCTTATTACACGTAATCTATTCTTTCCAATGATGTATAACACTTGATATTTTGATCAAAATTGCGCTTTTGAGAATTTGAAAATTTTGTTCTAAGTTCTATAGTAATTGTGCGTGATTTATAAAAGAGCACGTGTTTTTCAAAATTACGTATTTTTACGAAAGTCGTCAAATTCGTCAATAGATATGATAGAATATGATAAAGAAAGATAATAAAGTGAAAAACACTTAAACCGCTATCATGAAATGACTAACTTTTGTAAAACGAAAAATGGGGCCTAAGGGGTTAATCGGACAACTGTAAATTTGATGTCTATGTCATCTTCAATCGACTGCTAACAAATCTCAGGCAGCCGAATTTTGTATTTCGAGCTCTGTCACGTGACCTAATTTACGTACGTCGAAATTTCTTTCATGTTTTTATTACACATAATCTTTTCTTTCAAATGATGTATAACACTTGATATTTTGATAAAAATTGCGCTTTTTAGAATTTGAAAATTTTGTTCTTAGTTCAATAGTAACTGTGCGTGATTTTTGGCGGGAAAAAGCACGTGTTTTTTTAATTGCATATTTTTATGAAAGTCGACAAATTCTTTTAAAGATATGATAGAACATGACAAACAGAGAAAAAAAAGTGATTAAAACGGATCCGGAAGTAACACTTAAACAGTAATCTTGGTATCAGCAACTTTTCTTTAAATAAATATATTTCACCAAGTCATCATCCGATTTGCATTATTTTGATGTCTATAGAGTCTTTAGTCGATTGCTAACAAAATTCTAAGATTGAGTTTTTGAATTTCGATCAGGATTCGTTTTTTGTTTCCGATAAATAATTTCAGAAATGTCAAAATCTTCTATAGCCCATACCTCATGAATACCGGTACCTTGTTTTGTTTTCGATATAGATAGTACGGTACCTATTATTTATGATAAAGAAATCTCGGTATATATTTCGTCATAAGTGTATATCTTATAATGTCTCATTTATGTTTACGAATCAATGTGTCTCAATTCGTATTACAAATAAGTCTGGCTAGTTTTCTCCATATTTAAAAGATTATACGTCAATCCAAAGACGACTAGGGAGATAACTTAATATTAAAACTTATGAAATTATTTGGAAAATTATTTAATTAAGCTTATTTATCGAACTCTGAAATATTTTATTAATTGTATAATGTTGTCAATGTTAACAAAATGCCCTTGTTTGATATTCTAAATTGATTCGTTTGTCTTTTGGTAATTTATATGTAATTTATTAATTGACCAGTCGTTTATTTTTATCAAAAATAAAGTAGTCTAACGATTGCTATACAGGTTGATATAACTTGAAAGATGCGAACTTTGAATCTGTTCTACAATAGAACAGGCATCGTTGTTAATCTTTAATCATGATTAATATATCTGCTGTCCATTGAAAATTAACAGCGGTTAAAAAGGGACACGCACTGCATCAACACCGTTCACGGTTCTAAATTAAAGTACATTTTGTTTTTTTGAAATGTATTTGCGTATATCTCGTAGTACACATTTTTTTGCTCTAGAGCGTGACAAAATTAATTTAGAGTGTTAATTTTTTCAGATTCTTAGATTGTTTTTTGTCCTCTTTCCAATGACATATAACAAAAGTTTGTAAAATGAAAATTGAAGTTTTTGATTTTTGAAAATAAGAAGTACATTTTGCCGCGTTACGATTTTTGAAATGTCTGTGTGTATATTGCGTGATCTATTGGATGTACAGACTTCAAATTTGTACTGTTAACATACATTTTAAATGTGATTAGTTTCACGCTAAAAATAATGAAATGGGCGTGGCTCATCCGGGTAAATTTTTAATTTACTTTTATATCGGTCAGCGAATTACGTCTGTCAGAAATAGCGTTTTTAAAAAAAAGTACTTTGCACACAGATACCTCATTGCTTTGGCCAGTTCATCCCAGAAAATCAGATGATTCGGCCTGTTTGTTGCAATTTCTCGACAATAGCAAACCGGTTGATTTTTTTCGAACTTTGGAAGCTTATTTCTAGTGACCTTGACCTTTGGTGACTTTGACCTTTAGTAGGTCAAATGTCATTGACCTTGTTTATCAGTTAATACTTTGACATTTGACCTCCGACGTCCACTCAGGTTTTATAGCTGCCCGAAAACAGCAAAATTCACAACTTTGGACTGCTCGAGAGCGTAACTTAATTAATTTAGAGGGTTATTTATTTCAGATTCTTAACGTGCTTTTTGTCCACTTTCCAGCGATGTATAAACAAAGTTTTCAAAATGAAAATTCAATTTTTGCACTTTCAGAATTTAAGTACATTTTACTTTTTTGAAATGTATTTGTGCATATCTCGTGATCTATTAGATGTACAAGCTTCAAATTTGTTCCGTGAATATATATTTTGACTGTTATTAGATTTATGCAAAAAAAAAAAATGAGATGGGTGTGGCACATCCGGGTAAACATTTAATTTAGCACTTATATAGGTCAGCGAATTACGCAAGTAAGAAATAACGTCTTTCCAAAAAATTCTTTCCACACGGATACCTCGTTGCTTTAGCCATATGCTCCTAGAAAATCAGATGTTTCGGTCTGTCTGTTGCAATTTTGCGACATTTGCAAAGTCCCACTCTGTGCCACAAGTGGCTCTAGTTTTTTTTTTTCGAAATTTACACAGGGCACACAGCCTAGGCTGCAATAGTTGCAGCAATTTGACAACTTTTTCTACACCTTCTGTTGTGGCGAAGTTTCTATTAAATATAAATTGGAACACTTTTGCAAAACCGGAAGTGCTGCATTGCAACATGTCTAAAAAGTCGGTCAGTGGCTCTAGAACTCGCATTTTTGGACCAATTTTCGTCGGGTTTGCATTTTTGAAAACTTGAAACAATTTCCAACAAGATAGCAATTAAATAATTTCGAAATTCGAATTTTCATAGCACACATTGTTTTGCCGTATTTTGCACATTTTTGCAACTTTGCTATTTTAAGACCGATTGATCTGAAAATTTGGGTGCCTTCAAGTGTCACGAATATGAAAAAATTGGCAGAGTCAAAATTTTTGCTTCATTTCCGGTTTCAGCGTAAAAAGGGTTTAAACTTCCGGTTGACCTACTTGTGCTGTAACTGATGTATCGCAACAAAATTTATGTCAATCTTAATTGAATTAGAAGACAAAAAAACGAAGAAGAAAAAATTCGGACCGGAAGTAAAACTTTGGCCGCCATCTTGAAATGTCACTTTTTTGTAAAACTCAAAATGGGGCCTCTACGGTAAGAGCGATTTGTGTGATGTTTATATTTCTATAAAGCTTAGTCCATTGCGATCAAAATGTTGGTAACCGATTTTTGAATTTTGCTTTTGCATTTTTGCAACATCCGGTTGAATTTTTTCGAAGTTTGGGGGCTTATTTCTCGTGACCTTGACCTTTGGTGACCATGACCTTTAGTAGGTCAAAGGTCCTTGACCTTGGCTATCAGTTGATAATTTGACCTTTGACGTCTACTTCCGGTTTTATAGCTGCCCAAAAACAGCAAAATTCGCAACTTTGGACTGCTCTAGAGCGTGACCTAATTAATTTAGAGTGTTATTTTTTTCAGATTCTTAAAGTGCTTTTTGTCGTCTTTCCAACGATGTATAACAAAGGTTTTTAAAATGAAAATTGAATTTTTTGATTTTGAAAATAAAAGTACATTTTGCCGTATTTGCGTTTTTTGGAAATGTATGTGTGTATATCTCGTGATCTATTAGATGTACAAGCTTCAAATTTGTAACGTGAATATACATTTTGAATTTGATTAGATTCACTTAAAAATAATGAGATGGGCGTGGCACATCCGGGTAAAATTCCATTTTACCATTTATATGGGTCAGCGAATTACGGCTGTAGGAAATAACGTTTTAAAAAAAAGTACCTTGCACACAGATACCTCATTACCTCATTAGATTTACGCCAAAATAAATGAGATGGGCGTGGCACATCCAGGTAAACTTCCAATTCTTCACTTATATCGGTCAGCGCTTTACATCTGTAGGAAAAAACGTTTTTCAAAAAAGTACTTTGCACACAGATACCTCGTTGCTTTGGCCAGATTCTCCCAGAAAATCAAATGTTTCGGGCTGTTTGTTGCAATTTTGCAACGTTAGCAAAGTCCCACTCTGTGCCACGTGTGGCTCTAGTTTTTTTTTCGAAATTTACACACCTCACTGTGCCTAGGCTGTAATAGTTGGAAATTTGTCTCAACGTCTCCAGACCTTTTTTATTGGCGACGTTTCTAATGAATGTAAATTGGAACATTTTTGCACAACAGGAAGTGCTGCGTTGCAACTTGCCTAAAAAGTAGCAAATTGGCTCTAGCTGTCGCAAGTTTTGATCGATTTTCTTCGGGTTTTCATTTTTGTAATCTGCAAGTAACTTCTGATCAGATAGCAGTTAAAAAATTTCAATTTTCATAATTTCGTTGCACACATTTTTTTGCCGTATTTTGCACATTTTTGCAACTTTGCTATTTAAAAACCGATTGATCTGAAAATTTTGGTGCCTTCAAGTGTCATGAATATGAAAACATTGGCAGAGTCAAAATTTTTGCTTCATTTCCGGTTTCAGCGTAAAAAGGGTTTAAACTTCCGGTTGACCTACTTGTGCTGTAACTGATGTATTGCAACAAAATTTATGTCAATCTTAATTGAATTAGAAGACAAAAAAACGAAGAAGAAAAAATTCGGACCGGAAGTAAAACTTTGGCCACCATCTTGAAATGTCACTTTTTTGTAAAACTCAAAATGGGGCCTCTACGGTAAGAGCGATTTGTGTGATGTTTATATTTCTGGAAAGCTTAGTCGATTGCGATCAAAATGTTAGTAACCGATTTTTGAATTTTGCTTTTGCATTTTTGCAACATCCGGTTGAATTTTTTCGAAGTTTGGGGGCTTATTTCTCGTGACCTTGACCTTTGATGACCGTGACCTTTAGTAGGTCAAAGGTCCTTGACCTTGGCTATCAGTTGATACTTTGACCTTTGACCTCCGACGTGTACTTCCGGTTTTATAGCTGCCCAAAAACAGCAAAATTCGCAACTTTGGACTGCTCTAGAGCGTGACCTAATTAATTTATAGAGTTGATTTTTCAGATTCTTAAAGTGCTTTTTGTCCTCTTTCCAATGATGTATAACAAAAGTATGCAAAATGAAAATTGAAGTTTTTGATTTTTGAAAATTTAAGTATATGTGATTAGATTCACGCTAAAAAAATTGTGATGGGCGTGGCACATCCGGGTAAATTTCGAATTTACCCTTTTCATAAGTCAGCGAATTACGTTTGTAGGAAATAGCGTTTTTTAAAAAAAAGTACTTTGCACACAGATACCTCATTGCTTTGGCCAATTCATTCCAGAAAATCAGATAATTCGGCCTGTTTGTTGCAAGTTTTCGACAATAGCAAACCGGTTGGTTTTTTTCTAATTTTGGAAGCTTATTTCTCGTGACCTTGACCCTTGGTGGCCTTGACCTATAGTATGTCAAAGGTCATTGACCGTGTCTATCATTTAATACTTTGATATTTGACCTCCGACGTCCACTTCCGGTTTTATAGCTGCCTGAAAACAGCAAAATTCACAACTTTGGACTGCTTTAGAGCGTGACCTAATTAATTTAGAGTTTTTTTATTTTCAGATTCTTAAGGCGCTTTTTGTCCACTTTCCAGCAATGTATAAGAAAAGTTTTTAAAATTAAAATTTAATTTTTGCACTTTTAAAATTAAAGTACATTTTGCTTTTTTGAAATGTTTTTGTGCATATCTCGTGATCTATTAGATGTACAAGCTTCAAATTTGTACCGTGAATATATATTTTGAATGTTATTAGATTTACGCAAAAAAAATGAGATGGGCGTGCCACATCCTGGTAAACTTTCAATTTAGCATTTATATCGGTCAACGAATTACGTTAGTAGAAAATAACGTTTTTCCAAAAAATTCTTTGCACACAGATACCTCGTTACTTTGGCCATATGCTCCCAGAAAATCAGATGTTTCGGCCTGTCTGTTGCAATTTGCAACGTTAGCAAAGTCCCACTCTGTGCCACGTGTGGCTCTAGTTATGTTATTGTTATGTGTATATTTGGACGAATTGTATATTGAAGTATTGTGTATTTTCATTTTTTTGCTCAATGTACTGCCCTATGGGCTGAATGTGAGACAGGATCATGTTCTTGTGTATTGGGCCTAATTCTGACCCATGTAAAATAAAGGGTTTATTATTATTATTATTATATTATTATGTTTACTTCTTTATTATGTCATTATGTTTACTTCTTTATTATATTATTATGTTTACTACTTTATCATGTTATTGTTATGTTTACTACTTATTATGTCATTGTTATGTTTACTTTCTTTATTATGTTATTACTACTATGTTTACTACTTTATGGCTTCCCCTTGCTGTGCTATATATTCCCATGTTTATCAATCCATTCTTCATTTCATCTGATGATGACACATGCAAATTGTGCTATTGAAATATTATGTACCTTGTTATTAAAGAAGTGTGTTATACGATAACTTATTCCTGTTGATTCTAAATTAATCTCAATAAGATTTAGTTTGTGTATATTCCAATATTTGAATTTGTTTCCCTTTAATTGCTTTGTTGTTATCTAAAGGTGTTGTGCAGCAAGTCTTGTGTTTGCTCTGAATTGTCTCCCCTGCAGGAAATCTATAAGTCACATTTTCTGTTGAAGATAAGTTTGTTTATATGAAGGAAATGAGGCCAAAACGTGTCTGTAAGCATTATTTAGTTAGTTTTTCAATGTGAGAAAATATTTTTTAAGTAGTACTGGGTATGTTCTACAAATGTCAGTTATGAGCAATTGATGTATGTTGATAAAACTCGTTGGTCAAATTTATTATATCTGAGCCTGACAACATGATGCAATCAGTAAGCCCACGTGTAGGTCTCAATTCGCTAATTTAGCATAGATTTAATAGATTTATAGCGTGCTAAGAATATTTATTTGTATGTTTCAGAAATCACTGCAAACTGACACCGATACTGTTAATACTGATGTCCATATTAGTTTTGATAATAAATAGTGCAGAGCATTTAGACGTTAAGCCTGATCATATTGCCCCAGTTCAAGAAGAAAATTAATGGATAGGCAGTTATAATCCCCTTGTCCCTTGTTATAATTACCAGCAACTTCTAAATGTTGAAATCCTGAAATAGTCTACAGTTTTCATCAATATTTTCAGTATCAAAATTGATACTTATTCCTTAATATCAACTATTTTGTTAAAATTCAGGTTAACTTTAAATTCTATAATGTAATTTTACAAGGTATGGACAGAACATATGACCACAATATACCAAGAACACTTTTTTTGGAATTCAAATTAATTTACCTTCAAAACCAGCACTTTCCAAACTATTTAAGGAGTACCATATCATAGGTCTATTACCAATAGGCAGTACTGCCTTATAACATTTAGATGTTAAATCTGTCATACGAGATCCTTTGCCCCCAGCCATTACTACTGCTTGAAACTCCATATTAGCTTCTGTTAATATTCACCAATCAATTAGGGCTTGTATAAAATCCTTTAAAATAAATTACAGCATTAGTTAATTTTAGTCTGAAGATGATATAAAAACGCCCAATGGCAGCTTTGAGTTTAAAAAGATAGCTTGCCAGGCAAGGTTACATATGCCAACACATAAGCTTGTTAAATCATTTTTATACGCCCACATTTAATGTGCACCATGAAACTAATAATAATGATTGAACATCCAAACCAGTCATGAAGATAATGGTGATCACAGTTTAAATTAATAAGCTGGATTCTAATGACAGGATACAAAGTGAGTCAAATCCAAATTAAAAGATAGCTTGCCAGGCAAGGTAATATACACGCCCACTGGCAGCATTGATTATGAATAAAACCTAGGCTTACAATGATCATCATGAAAATCAATAGGGATCAATTTCATAAAGACACTCCCCAACAAAATAAAAATCAAAAGAATCCATAAAGAATTGTAGCTTGAAGAGTGAGCATGAGTTGCACCCTATAGCTAATGAAGTGAAAGTCAGATGCGATATTTCGGTGAAAAATTATCCGATCATCATGAAAATCAATAGGGATCATCTTCATAATGACACTGACCCATAAAATAAAAATCAAAAGAATCCATAAAGAATTGTTGCCTGTAGAGTGAGCACGAGCTTCACCCTATATGTAATGGGGTGAAAAAGGCTAAGTCAAACGCGATATTTCGGTGAAAAATTATCCGATCATCACAAAAATCAATAGGGATCATCTTTATAACCACACTGACCCAAATGAAAAATCAAAAGAATCCTTGAAGAATTGTAGCCTGTAGAGTGATCACGAGGTAAATGTGAACGGACGGACCAATTGACGGACCGACAGGGCGATTACAATATACGCCCATTACTTACGCATAAAAACGATCAGAACATTATCATACGAAAGAGTGACAAAGGCAGTTGCTGAATCGCGAAGACTATATTTTTTAATTAGAGAAAAAATTGAGCAATGTTAATCTGTAACCGTGTACTTGATCAACCTATTTTCATGAAAACTGCGCAAAAGATAAACACTATTTTAAAAATTTTAGTAAACAAACAATTTATATCTGATTCCCAATATGATTATCTTTCAGCAAAATCCGAAGTCCGGCAACTTCACATTTATACTTTACCAAAGATTCATAAAAACCAAGAAAATGAATGGTCTAAGCCATTAGGATTTCTAAAGGCAGACCTATTATCTCAGATTGCGCGGGCGAATCCTACTGAGTATCAGAATACAATGACCATTTTTTACTTCCATTAGTGTGTAAGCATCTGTCATATCTTAAGGATACCACTGATTTTGTTGAAAAAATTAAAAGCTTGAATATTCCTCCAAACGCAAGATTTATCTCATTAGATGTTACGAGTATGTATACAAATATTGATAATAAAACCAGTTTAGACGCTGTCCGAAAAGCCTTTCTTCGAAATCCCTGCGTAGATAGACCAAATAAAGAAATATTAGAACTTATGGAATTATGTCTAACGCGAAATGACTTTGTTTTTATTGATAAAATTTATCTCCAGACTTCAGGCACCGCGATGGGCAAAAGATTTAAGCCGAGCTATGCAAATATCTTTATGGCTGAGTGGGAACTGGAAATTCTTCTTTTAACCTTTCTTCTATGGATGGTTTCTTGACGATATTTTTATTATTTGGACTGAGTCGTTAAAAAATTTTTGGCAATACTTTGAAATTTTAAATAATCGCCACCCTTCTGTAAAACTCACTGCGAATATTTCTGAACAAAGTATGAACATTTTGGATAATACAGTATTCAAAGGACCAAGTTTCTCTCAAACAAATAAATTAGACAACAAAGTATTTTTTAAACCAACGGATACACACCAACTTTTATATAAAAACTATTTTCACCCAAAACATACTTTTACGGGAATAATCAAATCACAAATTTTGCGTTTTTTTGGAATTTGCACTCAAAAAGTAGATTTTGTTGCAGCTTGTAGACTAGTTTTCAGTAAATTAAGAGATAGGGGCTATTCCAAACGATTGGTATACATGTACATATTGATGATATCACGGTCAAGTTCAAAAATGGAAATTATCGCATGAACGTTTTTTTAGTTATTGCCCTTGACTTAGTAAAAACGCGTCAAATTTGGGTTGTATCCACGATAGAGGCTACAGTTTTTATCCAATCTTAATGAAACTTGGTATACATGTATATATTGATGATATCTCGAGGATATATACTGTTATTGTCCAAATTTGAGTGAAATTAAATTTTTATGTTCCTTCTTACGCCTATTGTCCCTTTAATCTTTAGAACGTTATTTCCTTTTCCATCTTTTGATATTGTCCAATATTCTCTATTAATCTTTGCAGTTGTTAATTTCAAAAATCTTACGGAAAAAATTACTGATTTTATTTTCTATCTTCAAAGGAAATAATATAGTAATAACCGCTTCATTACTATTTGATGATTTACTCACTTTGCCGGCAGGCTGGAGGGGATTAACTCTATGGTTGAGTGATTAATGAGATTAATGGGATTAAAGAGGTGACCAGTGTTCACATGTCATCTGAACATATTAATGAGAAGTATTCAATATATATAACAACCCTTTATGATATAAATAAATACATGAAGGTGAATATTGTTCAATTCCATGAATATATAAATACTGGGTTGTTATTTTGAACCACAATGCAAAAATGGCAAATGCACCAGTAAACGTTCAATTCATACCTAACACTCGAGGTGGACAGAATCTAGTTTATGACGACCACAAGTACAGAATCAAGTCAAGAAGAGTAGATATAGTGCATTGGAAGTGCTGTAAAGCTGGATGTCCTGCCACGATCAACACCAAAAACAACCTCATCACTACCTACAGGAACATTCACAACCACCAATCTGATCCAGTGTCAACTGAAGGGGTGTCTGTTTCATTATAGACAGGCGATTTGGAAGAATGCCCAGCGGTTTGGATTACAGGTGCCCTTCCAAAATGACCAAAACATCAAACAGTTTGTGCGTCGTGCTGCAGCCCTCCCTCTTCTAAGATTGTGTGACACTGAGGACTTTTGGTTCAATGCACTAGAAGACATCGACTTAGATTATCCTGGTGTTAGGCAGGTTGCTGATTATGTGACCGAGCAGTGGGTAGAAGGTGGGGATAGACAGATGTGGAACCATTTCAACACAGATGGCCCAAGAACCACTAACCATGTCTAGGGGTGGCACTCCAAGATATCAAAGATCACAGCCTGTCACCCCAACATGTACAAATTCATCAACTTGATGAAGAGCGAACAGAACTACACAGAGATAACCATCCTGCAGCTCGAGAATGGTGGCAGCATGAGACCAAAGAAGAGGAAGTATCGCCAACTAGAACAACGACTTGACACAGTGAAGAGGCAACGGTTGAATGGTACCAAGACAGCAATTGAATATGGTGATTCGGTTTCACATCTGGTTGGAATCTAAACTGTTTCGTTTGTACATAATATATATTTAGACTTGATATGTTAATAAAAATGGTGTTTTATGTCTAAGAAACATTTTAATCCCTTTTTAACCTTAATCCCTGGGATTACCCCCGAACAATAAGTGCCTGCAAAGTGAGGGTACCCCCTATCTGATGAAGTGTTTGATGGTTTTCTAATTGGTTTTTACAATCGTTATCTAGTACAGCTAATCTTTGATGTAAACTTTTAGTTGTTGGAGTTAACCTTTATTTATTGCATCTTTTTTTCGTTCAGGAAATCTTAAATTAGTCATTTTGAAATTATTCATATCTATATCACCTTGAAGTGTGTCTCTTGTTTGATCCAAAAAATACAGTTGGAATTTATTTATCGATAATGTAGGAGCTTTTTAAGATTCCTAACCAAATATATTTGCCATTTTTTTAATCAAGATTTATAATATTTTGTTCAAATGGTTTATCTAAACTTAATTGATATAAAACCCAAAGAGAAAGTTAACCACAAAATTTATCTCCTGGTCTTTGAATTTGAAAAGGAGAACATTTTATTGGACGATAATTTAAATCAATTATTTCTTTAGTTGGATCTAATCCATACGAATCGAAAAATTCAGTGAATCCCCTTTGAATAAAGCAGAATGGTGAACGCCTTTTTGATCTGAAGTATGGATATTAGTGATAGCATAGAACTTTGTTTGATTTTTCATCGCGCATACAATATTAAAAGGTTTTATGTTTAATTCTTCTGCCCATCAGATTAATTGAAAATTTGTGGTAGTATCTGTAAGTCAGTTTTTTTAATTTCATTTGGATAAAATCTACCCAAGATTTCTTCGCCGTGTAAATGTACTAAAATGTAAGTTGGTGGTGAAGTTTTATTAACTTTCTCAATATAAAGATTTCACTCATCCAATTCAACATAACGTTTTTCGAATTTACTTTTATATTTTAAATACGCACTCGATTTCCAACTTTAAATTTGAGTTTAATATTTAAATTTTCACAATTGTTTTCTGTGTTAATTGATTTAAAATATTTGTATTTTTGAAGCTTCTGTAGGAGTAACTTTTATAGATGAATGAATTTTGTAATTATACTTATCGACAAATAATAGGTAATATTTTAAGCCATTTTTGAGAATTTAATTCAGTGAACTTTTTGAATAATTTGTTTTTCAAAGTTCTGTTAAATCTCTCAATTACTACAGCTTTACCTTCATTATATGAACTGTAAATTTCAAACCCTAGAGATTTCATATTTTTATTATAAAACTCTGTTCCTTGATCTACTCACAACTTTTTTGGTTTTCTGTGTTTCATTATTGTTTCAAATGCTTTGTAACAGTCAGATATCGGTTTTGTTTTTTATCTTGTATATAAATCTATAACTTATAAGCAATATTTATAACCTCTTTCTGGGCATATATTAATTAAATTAGCTGACCATATATCATCTTTAGGGAATAAAAAATGTTTATAGTTTTTGAAGTTTTTTAAAGAAGGGTTCCCTTATATTCATATATATGTTACAGTCAATGTCTACAATCAGGCAATGTGTACAATAGCTGAAAAAGTCAGTCAATGTGTACATTGCCTGATAAGGCCAGTCATTGTGTACATTAGCTAAAATTTCGAGAAATTGTGTACATTGCCTGATTAATTTGTCCAATTATTGTAGACATTGACTGATTCTTTAACTAGGCTAAGATGTGGGAAGGGATCAGCAGAGGTGTTGTTATATGAGTGTATATGACACAGTGGTGCTTATTCTTTAGGTGAGATTGACTGATTCGTGAGCAGTACACTGATAGTGACCAATATCAAAGGTGAATTGACTTTCATAGACTATGCCAGCAATAATAATATAAGATAACAAGTACAAACAAATCAACAATTTAAACAAATCAACAACCTTTGTTTTGGTGGTTCAAAGTGTTGTGGTACCTGCTGTTCCACAACACACTAGACTTGAAGCATTTGCACTTATTTGTTGCACACTGCTTTCAGCTCTTTGAACATTTACATCATTCACACTTAGATTCACTTGGAACAGCTTGTCTAAGTCCAGTTCCCTTCTCTGTTGAAATGTCACTAATGGTATAAAGTTTCTACGGGCAGAGGTCGAATTGAACTTTCAGGACACCAGCTTTCACACTAATTCTATCCATGTCATTTTCAATGGTCCAATACAACCCCCATAATATTGCGTGGGTCACCTTTGCCTTGATCAACTATGGGGATTGGGACAATCACGTTATCGCCAGGGTTGGCAGCAGCATTGCTCACACGACTGCGCTTAATCATTCTCTCAGCTTGGTTCAGCATTCCATAAGCAGCTCTCTTTCTACATGACATGATGTTGGAATGTTGTATCTCAAGATGGTCGGCATCACTCGGTGTCAGGCTCAGGTGCTGATGATGTCTCAGGTGATGGGGTGGCAGACTCAGGTGCTGATGATGTCTCAGGTGATGGAGTGTCAGGCGCAGGCAATGATGTCTGCGGTGTGGTGGTCTCAGGTGATGCTGTTTTTGGGAATATCTGCAGCTGATTTCTCTGCTGGGGCAGTTGAATGAAGAGCTTATAGATCATCTTCTGTCACAAGTCATTGTAAGATCTGATCAGGTAGTGGCAAGGAGCGCAGTCCAACTTTGGAGTTAGAGCCAAACAAGGACTTGAAAGGTGACGTCTTGATGGTTGAGTGGTAACTACTGTTCTTCTGAAATTGTACAATTTCAATCCTATCAGGTGTTATTGTCCCCTAACCATGCTACAAGCATGTCTTTCACGTCACAGTTCAATCTCTCAACTGATCCCTGACTCTGAGGATGTCTAGGTTTGTTAAGTCCGACCACATGGCCTTCAATTCAGTAATGACAGTCGCAGTGAATTCTGAACCATTGTCACTCTGCAATAATTGGAACACCGATGAACAAGAAAATGTCCATAAGCTGATAGGCAACTTCACATGCGTTCTTAGATGGACCTAAATGAAACATGGTATGTGAATTGGAATTCATAAGGTGGTGGTCAAGTTTGTCGCCCCTGTCTGTCCTTCGGTCTGTCCATTGGTCTGTCCGTCGGTCTGCCAACATATGTTGTAGACACTATAGAGCTACAATTTTATATGGATCTTAATGAAACTTGGTATGAGCATTGGAATTGATAAGATGGCGGTCAAGTTCGAATTTTGAATTTTCAATAAATGATTTTTGAGTTATTGCCCTTGACTTAGTTACATCACGTATAAATTTATTGTTGATGCAGTAGAAGCTACAATTTTTAATGGACTTGAATGAAACATGGTATGTGAATTGGAATTGATAAGGCGGTGGTCAAGTTTTGAATTTGACGATTTTTCGATAAACCGTTCTCGAGTTATTGCCCTTGATTTAGTCAAATCGCGTCAAATTTTATTGTGGGTGCAATAGAGGCTACTATTTTGAATGGATTTTGAAGTGTAAGTATTGAAATTGATAAGATAGCGATAAATTTCGAATTGGACAATTTCTCGATGCATGTCTTGCAAGTAATTGCCCTTAACTTTGTAAAATCCTAGCAAAATTTTATTGTGGGTGCAATAGAGGCTACAATTTTCAAGGGATTTTGATGAAAATTGGTATGAGCATTGAAATTGATAAGGCAGTGGTAAAGTTCGAATTTGACAATTTTTGGATAAACAGTTAATGAGTACTTGCCCTGGACTAAGTAAGATAGCTTGCCAGGCAAGGTAATATACGCCCACTGGCAGCATTGATTTTGAATAAAAAAAATTTCAGTAAGGTAACAATTGGTGGACTCAAATATTCAACCTTACGCCATATACTTTTTTTCAAGGTATTCTAGTTTTATTAAAAAATGTCAGGAATAGTACCTAATAACAACTCATTAAATATTTTTCTGTATTTTTATGATTTGCAATAGGGTTCACCCTTGGGAGAAAACAAATACTAAAGCCAAGTTTCATCAAAGTCCATTCAAAATTGTTCTTTCTAGAGTGTTTTCAAACTAAAATTGAATGCGTGTTTAATAACAAGGGCAATAAACTTGTACTAAATATTTTTTCGATTTAGCTGATACTCAAGCCAAGTTTTATCAAAATCCATTAAGAATTGTTCTTTCTAGAGGGTTTACAAGTTAAAACTGAACACATTTTCAAAAACAAGGGCAATTACTGATCCTAAATATTTTTTGATTTAACTGAATTTCAATAGGGTTCATCCTTAGGTGATTACAAATACTCATATCAAGTGAAGTAAAGATAGCTTGCCAGGCAAGGTAATATACGCCCACTGGTAGCATTTATTTCAAATAAAAACTTTTCTGTAAGGTTACAATAAGTGGAATGAAATATTCAACCTTCCACCATATATTTTTTTCTAGGGTCTCTAGTTTCATTAAGATAGCTTGCCAGGCAAGGTAATATACGCCCACTGGCAGCATTTATTTCAAATAAAAACTTTTCAGTAAGGTTACAATAAGTGGAATGAAATATTCAACCTTCCAACCTATTTTTTTCTAGGGTCTTTAGTTTCATTAAAAACTGTCAAGAATAGGACCTAATAACAACTCATTAAATATTTTTCGGTATTTTTATGATTTGAAATAGGGTTCACCCTTAATAATATTTTGAATTCTTAATAAGGCTCATCCTTGGTTGATATTAAACAATTTCAGCGGGTTTTGTCAAAAAGGAATGTTTAGAGTGTTCACAAGCCAAAAGTTGAAAGCGTTTTTGAAAACAGGTGCAATAACTGACACTAAATATTTTTCGATTTACCTGATTTTCAATAGGGTTTATCCTTGTGAGAAAACAAATACTAAAGCCAAGTTTCATCAAAATCCATTCAAAATTGTTCTTTCTAGAGTGTTTACGAGTTAAATTGAACGCGTTTTCAAAAACAAGGTCAATAACTTGTACTAAATATTTTTCGATTTTCAATAGGATTCATCCTTGGGAGACAACAAATACTCCAGCCAAGTTACATCAAAATCCATTAAAAATTGTTCTCTCAAGAGTGTTTACAAGCTAAAATTGAACGCGTTTTCAAGAACAAGGGCTATAACTGACACTAAATATATTTCTATTTATTTAATTTATAATAGGGTTCATCCTTGGGTAAAACCAAATACTCAAGCCAAAGTTAACCAAAATCCATTAAGAATAGTTCTTTCTAGAGTGTTTACAAGCTAAAATTGAATGCGTTTTCAAGAACAAGGGCAGTAACTCATACTAAAATTTTTTTGATTTCGCTGATTTTCAATAGGGTTCATCCTTGAGTTATAACACACTCTCACACCAAGTTTCATCGAAATCCATCAAGAATTGTGCCATGTAGAGTGTTTACGAGACAAAAATCGAACGCGTTTAAAAGAACAAGGGCAATAATTCATATTAGATATATTTTGATATTTTTAATTTCCAATTAGGCTCATCCTTGCGATATCCAACAATTTCAGTGAGTTTTGTCAACATTGGTCATGAATTGTACCTTCTAGAGTGTTTATTAGCCAAAAAGTTAAACCCGTTTTCAAACACAAGGGCAATAACTGACACTAAATATATTTCGATTTATTTGATTTTCAATAAGGTTCATCCTTCGGTAAAAACAAATACTCAAGCCAAGTTTTATCAAAATCTATTAAGAATTGTTCTTTCTAGAGTGCTTACGAGCTGAAATTGAACGCGTTTTTCAAACACAAGGGCAATAACTGATACTAAATATTTTTCGATTTAACTGAATTTCAATAGGGTTCATCCTTAAGAGATTAGAAATACTCATGCCAAGTTATGTCAAAATCGCTCAAGAATTGTGACTTGTAGAGTGTTTACAAGGCAAAAATCCAACACATTTTATAGAACAAGGGCAATAATTCCTATTAAATATATTTCGATATGTGCTATTTTCAAAAGGGTTCATTCTTGGGTGATATTAAACAATTTCAGCCAGTTTCATCAAAATCGGTCAATAACTGTGCTTTGTAGAGTGTTTACAAGCTAAAAATTGAACGCGTTTTCAAAAACAAGGGCAATAACTGATATTAATTTTTTTTCGATTTGACTGGTTTTCAATAGGCTTCATCCTTGGGTGATAACAAATACTCAAGCCAAGTTTCATTAAAATCCATTAAAAATTGTTCTCTCAAGAGTGTTTACAAGCTAAAATTGAACGCGTTTTCAAGAACAAGGGCAATAACTCATACTAAATGTTTTTAGATTTCGCTGATTTTCGATAGGGTTTACCTTGAGTTATAACATACTCTCACACCAAGTTTCATCAAAATCGGTCAAGAATTGCACTTTGTAGAGTGTTTACGAGCCATTCAAGAACAAGGGCACAAACTCATACTAATTTTTTTCCGATTTCGCGGATTTTCTATAGGGTTCATCCTTGCGTGATCATAAACACTCATATTAAGTTTCATCTAAATCCGTCAAGAATTACACTGTGTAGAGTGTTTACGAGCAATTGTGGACGGACGGACAGACGGATGGACGGACGGATGTGGGTGACGACAATATACGCCCCCCATTTCATGTGGGCGTATAAAAATCCATTAAAAATTGTTCTCTCAAGAGTCTTTACAAGCTAAAATTGAACGCATTTTCAAGAACAAGGGCAATAACTCATACTAAATGTTTTTCGATTTCACTGATTTTTGATAGGGTTTATCCTTGAGTTATAACATACTCTCACATCAGGTTTCATCAAAATCGGTCAAGAATTGCACGTTGTAGAGTGTTTACGAGCCATTCAAGAACAAGGGCACAAACTCATACTAATTTTTTTCCGATTTCGCTGATTTTCAATAGGGTTCATGCTTGAGTGATCATAAACACTCATATTAAGTTTCATCTAAATCCGTCAAGAATTACACCGTGTAGAGTGTTTACGAGCAATTGTGGACGGACGGACAGACGGACCGACGGACGGACCAACGGATGTGGGAGACGACAATATACGCCCCCCATTTCATGTGGGCGTATAAAAATCAGATGCAAACTATAGCTTCTATTGTGTACACAAGTAAATATTAATGTTTTTTCATTTAATCAAGGGCCATAACTCATAAACCGACATCTGGAATCGTGCCATTTTCGAACTTGTCCGAGATGTTATTAAGATGAATACACATACCAAGTTTCATTCAAATCAGATGAAAACTACAGCTTCTATTGCATACACATGTAAATTTTAACGTTTTTCCATTTAATCAAGGGCCATAACTCATAAACCGACATCTGGATTCGTGCCATTTTCAAATTTGTCCGAGATATTATCAAGATGAATACACATACCAAGTTTCATTCAAATCGGATAAAAACTCTGGCCTATATCGCGTATACAAGTAATTGTTGAAGAAAGGATATATGGGCCATATCTTCTTCAAATTTTGATCAATGTCTGATGTAACTAAATCAAGGGCAATAACTCAAAAACAGTTCGTCGAAAAATTGTCAAATTCGAAATTGACCGCCGTCTTATCATTTCCAATGCTCACACCAAGTTTCATTAAAATCCATTGAAAACTGTAGCTTCTATCGTGTCTACAAATATTGAGGCAGGGGCAATAACTCAATAACTCAAGTCATCGAAAAATTTTCAAATTCGAACTTGACCGACGTATTCATATTCATATTCATGTGGGCGTATAAAAAGGTTCATCGAAAAATCACCAATTTCAAACTTGTTCGAGATCTCATCAATATAAATGATCAGAGCAAGTTTCATTCAAATATGTTGAAAACTGTAGTCTCTATAGCGTTCGCAAAGCAATTTTAACACACTTTAACTAAGTCAAGGGCAATATCTCAAAAACCGATTAATCAAAAAAATAGCCAATTTTGAACTTGTCCAAGATCTCAGCAACATAAATGATCACAGCAAGTTTTATTCAAATTCGTTGAAAACTGTAGTCTCTATCGCATTCACAAGCCAATTTTGAAAAAAAATTGCCAATTTCAAACTTGTCCGAGATGTCATCAATATAAATGATGGCTGGTTGTGCTAAAGACTTGGTTCAGATGAAGAAGAGTTCTTCTTAAAGGGTGGTTTGGTAATACTGTAATTTTACATTGATGGATGGATAAAACTATCCAACTCAGAGACTACGTTTGAAGGTAAACGCTTGTTGACCTTGCTGCTGAAGGGTAAGGATTACCAAATGATGGAGACACAGAATACCTTAACAAAGGGTTCTTCCTCCTTATGAGTTGGAACTGATTGGCATCTGTGGGTTGGTGGGTTTCTGATTTTGGTGAGGTCGGTTGTTATCTTTGGATTGGTAGGCTTTGATGTAGTTAGTCAATGGTTATATTTGGATGGACAGGGTGTGTTGTGGATTGGTTGGTGGTAGGGTGGGATATAAATGGCTGGATTGGTTGGTTGTCAGCGATTGGTAGGTGGTAGAGGCCTAAGGAATACTGGACCGTTATAGGGTATGTCATCTTTATTAACTTGACACAATGATATGGATAACAATTACTTTAATAAAGGTACTTCCTTCTTTATCAAACATGATACAAATAAACCAGTGTAATGGGAATATATAGGAGGAAGGGGATAAAGAACATAAGCATAACAAGGTTAATCCTGGTGGGTACTAATTACCTGTGAATTGGGAAATGGTTGCATATGATTGGTATGAAAGATGATTATATTGTTAATTAATCACAAAAAAGGACCAAGGGGATAAAGACATTAATGCATCAAATAGAAGGGAAATGAGAAAAGAGGCCATAAATAACATAAAAACATAAAAGAGAAGGTACCACACCCCAAAGGAAAGTGAAAAAAGTAAAATTAATCAAATGGAACAATGAATTATAATATGATGAGGGGGTCATATGCAGGGGGGGGGGGGGATATAGAGACCTGTGTCTCTGTTAAGCTGATGTTAGATGGCTTCATTCATCTGTCTCATTTTCTTATTGCTTTAGTGTTTTGTCAGAGCCTTGATGTTTTTTTGATTTTGATTCTTGTATTGTTTTTAAGGTTCTCTGATACTGCTGATGTTTGGGTCGGGGCTAAGGATAGATGTGCCTGTGTTCTAGCATTGAGTGGGCACCTGGTTTTACCAATATATTCAGCACTGCAGGAACAGGTTATTTGTAGACACAGCTTTTGGGCTGGAGTTTACAATTGGTGTGGAGGATGTCCTTAATGTTTGGCCCAGATGAAAATGCTGTTTCAATCCCAACGGATTGTTTTAGGATTCTTCTGATCTGGTAGGATAGTTTTCCAATGAAAGGAAGAAAGGTTCGGATTGATGATACGGGTTTGGGTACTGCTGGGATGTCTTGGTTATTCAGTGTTTGGGTGATGATGTATTTAGTAAATAATTCAGGGTAGCCATTGAAGTTGGTAAAGACATCTTGTAGGTGTTTAAGCTCATTTTCAAGATTTTTGGGAGGATTACAAATATTAATGGCACGACAGGTGAGGGTGGGTACAATGCCTTTCCTAACCCGGTTGGGATGATTTGAGTTGAAGTGGAGGTATTGGGAGGTATTGGTCGGTTTACGGTGCACATTGGTGGATAGAGTGGTGCCCACTCTTTTGATCTGGATGACTACGAAGGACAGCTGACCGTTGGCCTCAGTTTCAATAGTAAATTTGATACGATTTTCTCTGCTGTTAAAATAATTAAGTAGCTGGTGGGGATCATCAGTTTCCTTTAACATGGCAAAAACATCATCAACTTTGTGGAACCAACATATCGGTGAAATAGGCGAAGTGAGTAGGGCTTGCTGATCCAAATTGGTCATATATACTTCAGTGATGAGAGGAGAGAGGGGGCTTCCGATGGGTAAACCATTGAGTTGTGCGTAAAGTTAAAGTGAAGTAGGTAGAGTCTATGCACCTCTGTACAAGTGTGATGATGCTATTGGTGGTTAGTTTAGTATCTAGGGGGTCTGGTAAATTCTGGATTCGGTCTTGGAGATGGCATCTTGACGTGGTATATTGGTAAATCGATCAACTACGTCATACGATACTAAGCATCCAGCTTGGTTGCTGTCTTTAATGTTCTTGCAAAATCCTTTGGAACCTTTAATGAAGGACGGTGACCTAGTGTTGAAAGAAGCTTGACAAGGTATTGAAAGTGTTGTATAATACAGAGTCATGAGAGCATACAAGAAGTCTGGCTTTAATGGGATTTTTGTGTGTCTTGATGGTGGTGCAGGCATAAGGTAGTCGTGGGTGAGAGGGTTTGAGGAGAAAACATTGGTTGCTGGTAAGTTTGTCTTTTTCGACTAGGGTGTTGAGGTAGTCTTTATGTGAGGTCGTTAGGGATGATGTGGGGTCTTTGCGTATGTGACGGTAGGTTGAGGTATCTTTCAGTAGGTTGTTGACTGTCTCTATGTAGTCATCGTGTCATAATTACCGTGGACTTGCCTTTATCTGCTGGAAGAATAGTGATATTGTTCTTGAATGGCAGTTCTTTCTTGTTTATTGAGGTTTCGTTTTTCTGGCTTAGCTTTGGAAATAAGGTCTGTGATTTGGTGACAAAGGAATTCTATGTTTCCCCCAGGAGCAAGTTGACGTAATCTGCTTTCAATATTCACAATGAAGTTGTCATAATTTTTGGGAGTTTGTACTGGGGTAAATTTGAGGCCACGAGAGAGAATATTGACTTGGTCGTCTGTAAGTTGGTGCTCGCTGAGGTTGTTTACTGTTTTGGAGAGGTACTCGTCCTTGTTTGGTTGGTGGAGGATTGTCTTGGTTGCTGTTTTAGGTTGTGGAATTTCCAGAGTTGTCTGGCTTTAATTTTGTCGTTGAGTCTGTTGTTTGACTCTGTTTATCTTGTATGGTTTGGTAGTTGTCCTGGTTAACACTACATTATAGTTGAAGTTGTGGGTCTTCTATGGACTTCAGGATACGTTGTTTATTGTTCCTGAGGTGCTGCATTCTTTCACGAATCACTGCTTCACTGTCTTTGAGGAGTATGTTATAAGCTGCCTAAGATTCAACTGGGAAATTAAGGGAAAGGAATTGGGGACAATTGGTATGTCATGTTGGTTTGATTGGTGATTAGTATTGCAATGTCTGGCTTCTTGCCAGTAGATTGCTGTTGAAAATGAAAATAAATCTAGGTTAGACGGGGAATGTTCAGGTGTAATTAAATATGTTGAAATTTAATATGCAAGCGTAAAAGAAGACAAATTGGGTGTGGGAAATAAATAAGATGAAAATATGGGTGAAAAATGCCAAAAAATATATTTATATTGAGTTAAATAATGTAATACAATGTAAAAAATTAAAGATAGCTTGCCAGGCAAGGTAATATACGCCCACTGGCAGCATTTATTTCAAATAAAAACTTTTCAGTAAGGTTACAATAAGTGGAATGAATTATTCAACCTACCAACCTATTTTTTTCTAGGGTCTCTAGTTTCATTAAAAACTGTCAAGAATTGTACCTAATAACAACTCATTAAATATTTTTCGGTATTTTTATGATTTGCAATAGGGTTCACCCTTAATAATATTTTGATATTTTTAATTCTTAATAAGGCTCATCCTTGGTTGATATTAAACAATTTCAGCGAGTTTGTCAAAAAGGAATGTTTAGAGTGTTCACAAGCCAAAAGTTGAAAGCGTTTTTGAAAACAGGCGCAATAACTGACACTAAATATTTTTCGATTTATCTGATTTTCAATAGGGTTTATCCTTGAGAGAAAACAAATACTAAAGCCAAGTTTCATCAAAATCCATTCAAAATTGTTCTTTCTAGAGTGTTTACGAGTTAAATTGAACGCGTTTTCAAAAACAAGGTCAATAACTTGTACTAAATATTTTTCGATTTTCAATAGGGTTCATCCTTGGGAGACAACAAATACTCCAGCCAAGTTACATCAAAATCCATTAAAAATTGTTCTTTCTAGAGTGTTTACAAGCTAAAATTGAACGCGTTTTCAAGAACAAGGGCTATAACTGACACTAAATATATTTCTATTTATTTGATTTATAATAGGGTTCATCCATGGGTAAAAACAAATACTCAAGCCAAAGTTAATCAAAATCCATTAAGAAGAGTTCTTTCTAGAGTGTTTACAAGCTAAAATTGAATGCGTTTTCAAGAACAAGGGCAGTAACTCATACTAAATTTTTTTTCGATTTTGCTGATTTTCAATAGGGTTCATCCTTGAGTTATAACACACTCTCACACCAAGTTTCATCGAAATCCATCAAGAATTGTGCCATGTAGAGTGTTTACGAGACAAAAATCGAACGCGTTTAAAAGAACAAGGGCAATAATTCATATTAGATATATTTTGATATTTTTAATTTTCAATTAGGCTCATCCCTTGCAATATCCAACAATTTCAGTGAGTTTTGTCAACATTGGTCATGAATTGTACCTTCTAGAGTGTTTATTAGCCAAAAAGTTTAACCCGTTTTCAAACACAAGGGCAATAACTGACACTAAATATATTTCGATTTATTTGATTTTCAATAAGGTTCATCCTTGGGTAAAAACAAATACTCAAGCCAAGTTTTATCAAAATCCATTAAGAATTGTTCTTTCTAGAGTGCTTAAAAGCTAAAATTGAACGCGTTTTCAAACACAAGGGCAATAACTGATACTAAATATTTTTCGATTTAACTGAATTTCAATAGGGTTCATCCTTAAGTGATTAGAAATACTCATGCAAAGTTATGTCAAAATCGCTCAAGAATTGTGACTTGTAGAGTGTTTACAAGGCAAAAATCCAACACATTTTATAGAACAAGGGCAATAATTCCTATTAAATATATTTCGATATGTGCTATTTTCAAAAGGGTTCATTCTTGGGTGATATTAAACAATTTCAGCAAGTTTCGTCAAAATCTGTCAATAACTGTGCTTTGTAGAGTGTTTACATGCTAATAATTGAACGCGTTTTCAAAAACAAGGGCAATAACTGATATTAATTTTTTTTCGATTTGACTGGTTTTCAATAGGCTTCATCCTTGGGTGATAACAAATACTCAGGCCAAGTTTCATTAAAATCCATTAAAAATTGTTCTCTCAAGAGTGTTTACAAGCTAAAATTGAACGCGTTTTCAAGAACAAGGGCAATAACTCATACTAAATGTTTTTCGATTTCGCTGATTTTCGATAGGGTTTATCCTTGAGTTATAACATACTCTCACACCAAGTTTCATTAAAATCGGTCAAGAATTGCACTTTGTAGAGTGTTTACGAGCCATTCAAGAACAAGGGCACAAACTCATACTAATTTTTTTCCGATTTCGCTGATTTTCAATAGGGTTCATCCTTGCGTGATCATAAACACTCATATTAAGTTTCATCTAAATCCGTCAAGAATTACACCGTGTAGAGTGTTTACGAGCAATTGTGGACGGACGGACCGACGGACGGACGGACCGACTGACGGACGGACGGACGGACGGACGGACGGACGGACCGACGGATGTGGGTGACGACAATATACGCCCCCCATTTCATGTGGGCGTATAAAAAGCAAAACAAAAACTGACATAATTGACATGAACCAGTTTTCGAAATACTGTTTTTTATCAAGTGTCAAGAAATGGTAACAAGCGGTTGCCTAGCAAGATACGTCCACTTAAAAATATAGTTTCTGTTTATTTAGGTCTAATCCAAGGTCTCATCAATATAAATGTTTACACCAAATTTCATTCAAATCAGATGAAACCTAGTCTATTGCATTTACTAGCTTATTTTCATGTTATTGTAAAGGGCAATAACTCAAAAGATAGCTTGCCAGGCAAGGTAATATATGCCCACTGGCAGCATTGATTATGAATAAAAAATGAAATATTCAACCACCATCATATACTTCTTTTTTAGGGTGATAAATGTACAATATTCCTAAGTTTCATTAAAATCTGTCAAGAATTAAACCTAACAACAAGGCAATAACTTGTTAAACATTTTTCAGTATTTTTCACTCTTGGGTGATACCAAACAATTTCAACAAAATTCATCAAAATCTGTATGGAATTGTGCCTTGAAAAGTGTTTAAGAGCCAAAAACCGAACACGTTTTAAAGAACATGGGAAATAATTCATATTAAGTAGTTTGAGATATTTCTTATTTTCAACAGAGTTCATCCTTAGGTGATAATAAACAATTTCAGCAAGTTTTGTCAAAATCTGTAAAGCATTGTGCCTTCTAGAGGGTTTTCAAGTTAAAATTTTGACGGGCAATAACTAGTGATGTCACGATTATCGCCAAAGCGACTAATCAATTCCCATTCGAAAGTCGGCGACATCATTGAAAATTTTAAAAAAAAAGCGTCATGTGCACTTCTTAACTCGAAACCAGCAGAGGTGATTAGATTTTATATGAAAAATAACTTTTTAAATGTCAACAGATTTGTTTACTTTTATATCGTGCAAATTTTACTTTGATCCTATAGTTATGCCATTAAATTTTAATCGGTCATTATTCACAGATATTATTGTATATCTTATATCTTATATTTTATGATAATTATCTTCCGATCATCAGTACATGGCGAATAAAATGTCAGCTCTCACAAATAGAATTCTTGACGATGATAGTTTGCCGGTCATTGAGAATTCTTCTTTTAAGAGTTATACAGAAAGTTCAATTAAATGTCACTAGCAAGTTATTTACTATTGAAATTTTACTATTCCTTGCAAAAAATACACCGTCGGTGTTGGACAAAAATATTTAATTACTGCAGATATGAAGATCAGATTGTTTTGTTATTGTGATGTGATGTATGTGATGTATGACAGTATGTTCAGAAAGTTTAGTTCCAATTCTGATAAATATACAGTGAAACCTCGTTATCTCGACATCGGTAACCATCAATGTTCCGTTTAACTCGAGGTCCTTGCGCGGTCCCGGCAATATCCTTCTATAATCCCTTTAAAAAAATACGTTAATCTCGAATTCGGGAAACTCGATTAACTGGATATGTCAACCTAATCTCACGGTCCCATCAAAACATTATCAATTAAATCACTATCTCCACGTCATCATCTTACCGATAATACACGTATGAATAATCCTTTGTTATTCATTCACTCGCAACAATCAACATAATTAACACCAAATAAATGGCTGATTAGTATTACTCTGTAGCTCTATAAAACGAAACAATGTCTCTCAATGGTCATTTTCATGTCTCATCATGTCTTTATTCGAGCAATCTAACATAACAACTACATGTGATGTCATGAAGTCCCTTGAAACTTTAGACAGGTGGATTGCGATGACCGAGTGCACAGACGATCTTTTCCCTATTGTTGATACACTTAGAGAACGAATAGGCACCGAGGATTTAAAAGCTCGATTTCATGTTCAGAAAACGATTAGTAGTTTTTTCCAAAAAATGTAAATAACTTGTAAGATTGAAAATTATTGTTTTATTATTAATATTAATAGTTATTGTTATATAAATTGTTGAATAATGAATAATACATGTAGTATAAATAAAATTATCATTGATACATATTGATCTCGTTATATTTTTTATACAAGGAAATAACTCCACTTAATAGATTTCAAGATGGCTGCTACATCCCATGATCGTTTGTCTAGAGGTACTGCTTATCTCGAAGTATAGCACCAACGACTTCGAGATAACAAGGTTTTACTGTAAGTAAATATTCATGGCATTGAAAAACAGTTTACAGTTGAATATTAGTTGAATAGTGGAGCATATTTTTGGCATCAACAAAACATTGTTTAAAATATGTTCGCTTTGGAAAGAAATAAATCTACAGCCCTGAAATTGACATAAACATGTTTCGATTATTAATCAATGATATAATCGATTATGGGGCGCCAATTATTCTGATTAATCGATTATATTTTTTTTCTGATTGCCTAACACTAGCAATAACTAAATATTTATCTATTTATCTGATTTTCATTTCGGTTCATCCTTAGGTGATTACAAATACTCATGCCAAGTTACGTCTCAATCGCTCAAGAATTGTGACTTATAGAGTGTTTACAAGGCAAAAATCAAACACATTTTATAAAACAAGGGCAATAATTCATATTAAATATATTTCGATAAATATGATTTTCAATCGGGTTCATTCTTTGATGACATTAAACAATTTCAGCAAGTTTTGTTAAATTGGTCAAGAAATGTACTTTGTAGAGTGTTAACAAGCCAAAAATTTAATTCATTTTCAAAAACAAGGGCAATTACTGATACAAAATATTTTTCGATTTTAACTGAATTTCAATAGGTTTCATCCTTAGATGATAACAAATCCTCAAGACAAGTTTTGTCGTAATCAGTCAAGAATTGTGACTTGTAGAGTGTTTACAATGCAAAAATCGCACACATTTTAAGGAACAAGGGCAATTATTCATATTAAATATATTTTTGATTTTCAATCAATTTCAGCAAGTTTGGTCAAAATCGGTCAATAATTGTGCCTTGTAGAGCGTTACAAGCCAAAATTTGAAAGTGTTTTCAAAAACAAGGGCAATAACTGATATTAAATTTTTTCGATTTAACTCGTTTTCAATAGGCTTCATCCTTGGGTGATAACAAATACTCAAGCCAAGTTTCATCAAAATCCATCAAGAATTGTTCTTTCAAGAGCTAAAATTGAATGCGTGTTCAAGAACAAGGTCAATAACTCATACTAAATATTTTTTGATTTAGCTGATTTTCAATTGGGATTATCCTTGAGTTATTACATACTCTCACATCAAGTTTCATCAAAATCATTAAAGAATTGCATATTGTAGAGTGTTGATGAGCCATTCAAGAACAAGGGCAAGAACTCATCGAAATTCTTTCCAATTTTGCTAATTTTAAATAGTGTTCATCCTTGCGTGATCATGAACACTCATATCAAGTTTCATCTAAATCCGGCAAGAATTGACCTTCTAGAGTGTTTACGAGTAATTGTGGACGGACGGACGGAAGTTTCATCAAAGTCCATTAAAAATTGTTCTTTCTAGAGTGTTTACAAGCTAAAATTGAACGAGTTTTCAAGAACAAGGGCAAAACTGACACTAAATATATTTCGATTTATTTGATTTATAATAGGGTTCATCCTTGGGTAAAAACAATACTCAAGCCAAGTTTAATCAAAATCGATTAGGAATTGTTTTCAATAAGCTTCATCCTTGGGTGATAACAAATACTCAAGCCAAGTTTCATCAAAATCCATTAAGTAAGGGATAGAGGCCGAAAACTGTCTATTATGTTAGAGAGAGGACAGTTTGTGAGGGGCGTTAGTTTTCTGGGAGAAACTGGCCAAAGCAACGAGGTATCTGTGTGCAAAGTACCTTTTTGAAAAACGTTATTTCCTACAGACGTAGAGCGCTGACCGATATAAATGAAAAATTGTAAGTTTAACCGGATGTGCCACGCCCATCTCATTTATTTTGGCGTAAATCTAATCACATTTGAAATGTATATTAACGGTACAAATTTGAAGCTTGAACATCTAATAGATCACGAGATATGCACAAATACATTTCAAAAAAGCAAAATGTACTTTAATTTTAAAAGTGCAAAAATTAAATTTTCATTTTAAAAACTTTTGTTACTCATTGCTGGAAAGTGGACAAAAAGCGCCTTAAGAATCTGAAAAAAATAACCCTCTACATTAATTAGGTCACGCTCTAGAGCAGTCCAAAGTTGTGAATTTTGCTGTTTTCGGGCAGCTATAAAACCGGAAGTGGACGTCGGAGGTCAAATGTTAAAGTATTAACTGATAAACAAGGTCAATGAAATTATACCTACTAAAGGTCAAAGTCACCAAAGGTTAAGGTCACGAGAAATAAGCTTCCAAAATTAGAAAAAAATCAACCGGTTTGCAACAAACAGGCCGAATCATCTGATTTTCTTGGATGAACTGGCCAAAGCAATGAGATATCTGTGTGCAAAGTACTTTTTAAAAAAAACGCTTTTTCCTACAGACGTAATTCGCTGACCTATGAAAAGGGTAAATTCCAAATTGACCCGGATAAGCCACGCCCATCTCATTTTTTTAGCGTGAATCCAATCACATTCAAAATGTTTATTCACGGTACAAATTTGAAGTTTGTACATTCAATAGATCACGCAATGTAACAAAATGTACTTGTTATATTCAAAAATCAAAAACTTCAATTTTCATTTTACAAACTTTTGTTATATATCATTGGAAAGAGGACAAAAAACAACTTAAGAATCTGAAAAAATTAACACTCTAAATTAATTAGGTCACGCTCTAGAGCAGCCCAAAGTTGCGAATTTTGCTGTTTTCGGGCAGCTATAAAACCGGAAGTAGACGTCGGAGGTCAAAGGTCAAAGTATCAACTGATAGCCAAGGTCAATGACCTTTGACCTACTAAAGGTCACGGTCACCAAAGGTCAAGGTCATAAATAAGCTTTTAAAAATTGAAAAAATTCAACAGGAAGTTGCAAAAAAGCAAAATCGAAATTCAAAAATCGGCTTCCCAGTTTTGGCTACAATTTTTGTGTTCTTTCATTTGACACCAAAATCATCAAGATCGGACCAGCCATAATGTCTGAATAAAAATCGGCCACTTTCAGGAAAATCAAAATGGCGGCGAAAGTTGCGCATGCGGCCTTGATTTTATTTTCTTCGTTTTTTTGTATGGCTAATGGCTACCCAATGATACAAGTTTGAATGTCATACATTAATAAAACTGGAAGTTATTCAACATGACGTAAAACTCCATTTTTCGCAAAAAACGAAAGTGACGCAAAACTTTTGACCTACTTTTTGAAAATAGTTTCATGGGCTTCTTATGCTCAATTGTTTTCAGATCGATCACACTAAAAACAAAAAAGTTGCAAAAAATTGCAAAATACGGCAAAAAAATGTGTGCTACGAATCTTTGAAAATTGAAATTTTTGAACTGCTATCTGATCAGAAGTTACTTGCAGATTACAAAAATGAAAACCCGAAGAAAATCGATCAAAAATTGCGACAGCTAGAGCCAATTTGCTACTTTTTCGGTTTGTTGCAACGCAGCACTTCCGGTTTTGCAAAAATGTTCCATTTTATATTTATGCAACACGTCGCCACTACAGAAGGTCTAGAGAATTTGAGTCAATGTTGCAACTATTGTAGTCTAGGCGCAGTGAGGTGTGTAAATTTCGAAAAAAGAATTGACAAACCGAAAACAAACTGGGACTTTGCGGTAGCAAAGTCCCACAATGAAAATAAGGATATATATCAAATTCTAATGCCACAACAATTGGGTTTAACAAAGCTTTGAAAAAAACTGAAATATATGCGATTGTTAACAAAGGACTATCAGAAAAAACAGAATCAAAAACAAGCTGTGTTTCACTTTGTCAGATGGGAACGTTGTAAAATAAAACTGAATATATAATTGAATTGCTTTGTCAGTGAAAAAACAGAAGGTCCAAACAATTAAAAAATAATGGAAACCTTTTTTTTAAAATAATGGACACTTTTTTAAAAATAATGGACTTTTAGTGAACAATTTTCATGAAATAGTGGACAGTTAGTGAGTAGTTCAAACAACACTCATACATTCTACTAGAGAGTGGATAAATACAACAAAGGATGACGTCATAGCTGTTATTTAAGAAATGTTCTTTCAAGAGTGTTTACAAGCTAAAATTGAACGCATTTTCAAGAACAAGAGCAGTAACTCATACTAAATATTTTTCAATTTCGCTGATTTTATATAGGGTTCATCCTGGAGTTATAACACACTCTCACACCAATTTTCATCAAAATCGGTCAAGAAATGTACCATGTAGAGTGTTTACGAGACAAAAATCAAACGCATTTAAAAGAACAAGGGCAATAATTCATATTAGATATATTTTGATATTTTTAATTTTCCCTTTTTCGACATTCGAAAATTATTTATCGATTTAGGGTAGTAAAAATGGTCCGATTGCCTTGAAATTTGGAGTGAACTTTTAGAATAATGTCCTTAACATGACCCTGGTGTCTTTTAGTGGATAAACTATTAAGATCATCGAGAGGGCTTACAGTGGTTTCCTCCTTTTACAAGTTCCTCATCAGTAGTTTCCCCCCAGTGTTTTCCACCTCTTTTAATCCCAGTGGTTTCCCCCCTCTATTCCCCCCTATTCTAAGTGGTTTCCTCCTCTAATTAATATATGATTAGGTAATTAAAAACCCTGTTAATCTTTGATCAGCTTCTGTGATAGCTTCAAATGAACAAGTACAAGGAATAAGGAAACCATTGAAATAATTAAATTGAATTAATTAATTTGGTAACCTTGATTGTTATTTATAATATATGATACAAAATCATATAAATATACAAAATTCCTCATACTCCATTTTATTTCGACGTTTTTGCGTTACAATCACAATACCCTTGTTAGACCAGGGCAGCATGCCATTACTTGTGTGTGATGAATGTGGAAAATGCTGTCACAGGAAATGTAATACAGGTATGTTAATTTATGTTATTTAGTAGGATTACTTAATTTCTATTAATATTAAAACAGAAAAAAAAAATTCTTCAAATAAATTTGTAAAAAGAATTAGTAACTTAAGGGGGTTGACAACCTTATCGTTCGAAGTGTATTTCAATCAAGAAACGTATTAAGTTTATATCCATTCTATTTGGCATTAAAAGAAACTCATCTAGTAAAAATTTTAGCTCAATCGCTTCAGTAGTTCGTCTGATATCCGTCCGTGAAGATAATCTATTTCTAGAACAAAACGGGGTATTCCTCTATGTAGACGTACAAATTACGTTGTCAGTTGACATTTGTGATTACAACGTCATCGGCTAAATAAACATTCTCTACGTTTGCTGGTCAGTTATTGTTAATATCGGCACGCGAAGTAAGAGTATGTGTATCAGGGGAATCCAGAAGTCACGTGATGTCCCATAAATCATTACGTCACATGTAAACAAAGAAAATTTTATGATTGGTGGGTGGAAGGGTTTTGACATGTGCTAATCCATTGTTCTAGCCTTCCAATTATGTGGATATCAGTGCATATCGATGCCTAAAAGGTGCTTAAAGATTTCTACGGCATGAAAGACAATCTTTTAACAACATGATCGTTAATTACGTAAGGTTTACATGTGTTTGCAAAATGTTGAAAAAAACTGCCATTTTTCCAAAAGCATATCTCGCTTACAATTTATCCGATTTTTACAAACTTTGGCTTCAGCTAAAGCTTACGATGTCCTCTATAACTTTACGTTGGCTTTTTTTTATAAAATTAATAGTTTTTTAAAAATTCAATTTTTCGTAAATGCACTCCCAAAATTTTGATTTCTATCAATATCTTCAAAACAAAACAAAATTTTCCAAAAAGCCAACGTAATTTTGTAGAGATACATGTAGACTTGCGTTGTGCAAAATTTCAACCTTCTATATTAAATAGCCTAGTAGATATGCTAATTTTAAGGGAATAATTGACGTTTTTTTTTTTCATCTTTCATACCCTATTTCTTAAAGTTGAAATGTTATAAAGAAATAAATTTTATATTTTTGGATAGCTGAAAGTCCCCTCTTTCCATTGATATTTAAATATTTCAGATAGGTGGAAAAGAAGTGGTTGAAATCGTCTATTTTTTATACATAGGTTTAGGGTTGTCAACCCCCTTAAAGAATTATTTACTTTGTAGGAATATCTTTCAAAGATTACATGGATGTCAGAAGGGAAAAGACTGAAATTAAGTGGATTATGTGGAGTAATTAATTAATCTTTTAATTAACCAATTTCAATGACTCACATTGTTATCAGTCTTAATCAATAAATTGAATGATTGGCAGTGATTAAATCATTTATTGTTTGTTTTAGGCGTTGAAGGAAATCACAAGTCTTGTGGAAGATAATCTTCAATTTGGTGAAAAGTAAGTACAAACTGCTTGCCTGCATGGCAGAGAAAGCCAATACAGAACCCCTTAAACAACTTGTTCACTATCTAAAGACAACATGGTTTGAAGCAACAACATATTCAGTAACCAATATCAGCATTCACAATGTCTCTTTTGAGATGTGAAGGAGAATGGGTTGATACCAAGACTCAGTTAGCAGGAGATGCAAGCCTTACAAGAAGACACTGTGGTGTTTAATACTATAAACAAAAAATTGATGGACTTATGGTCAAAGTATAAAAAAAAAATTTCTTCATCAGTGTAAATGTAATGCAGGAAAACAAATATCCTAAGTGAAAATAGGAAGAACATGTATATGTATTATTATTGTTATTAATGAAAATAAAATATATATTTAATTCAAATTATCCTTGTTATTTAGGCATAAATAAATAACATTTATATGGGGGAGGAAACCACTGGGGGTGGAACTTGTAAAAGGGGTAAACCACCGTGGGTGGAACTGTAAAAAGGAGGAAACCACTGCATCTCCTCGAGACTATCGAGAGATACACAAGTGAAGTAGCGCCGAGACAACGTGGCTGACGCAATATGGTATGAATTGCAAATTGGGGAAATGTCTTAAGATGGGCAATAGTTTAAATTTCATTTTATACAAGAGTGTTGTGAAAAATTTTAAAAAAAGTATTTCATTTAGGATATTGAAAATTTTACACATACCTATCTACACAGATAAAAATAAATAGTACGCTGCCATATTGGAAAACTAAAATTGGAGAAATGAATTAAAGTAAACGAAACATTCTGGGTCCCGGTAGCGTAGCTCTATATCATGCTCCCATATTGAGTGTATTCAAACGCATAACGTATAATATGCTTTTTTTAATAAACGTTGAATAATGTCATAACGTATAATTAACAGTTAATAACACATTGAAGTAAATATGTCGAAGCATGCAGACCGTGGGGTCTACCGTGGTGTCTGTGATTTGCATATATTTGTCCTAATGTAAGCTTTATTATAAACCAAAGGCATGAGGTTTAAATCTATGTTTATGTCTAATTAATAGTTAATATCTTACTTATAAACATTTACTGTATTTTAAGCTAAACCATGTTCGTGTTTGTGTATGTTATGTCACACATGTATGGAATTGAAGGGAATAAATAGCCTACATGTAATAAGCACTATATTATAGGTATTCTAGCTAAAAATAAAAAATAAAAATTTTAAAGCAAAATTGGTATTAAGGGAATCGGATCTCCATCAATTTGAAAAATTATAAAAGACGCAAATATTTTATTTTTCTTCAGGGGTTATTCCAAAAAAAAACATTAAATTCAAGGGAGACAACTACACATTTTTACCTATGAATTTTACCAGATTTTTTTTTTGCAAAATGTATAAAGGGGAATAACTGTGTGTAAATCCTACCTGTTGAGAAATCTATAGTCAGTATCACTTTAGTTAAGTAATTGACCTGTTTCTAGACTTGGAATCAATTGATTTGAATATTAAAGGTAAATGTAAAAAAAAAATTCCAACTGTCAAAGGATCTTTAACTTGCACAGCCTCAGTGATAATGCTTCAAGCACCGGGTAAGCCTTTAAACTAACTACTGGGGATAAAAATACTGAGAGGCCGCCGCTGGGCCAAACCTTCGTTAACTTAAGCCGAAAAATTCTCACACCCCACCAGCATTCAATCTTAGACCGTGGACTTTATTCCGACTCCTAAATTACCTAACTTTGATTATCTTCAACCGTCTATTGAAAGATTTCAACGTAATCTCAGTTGTGCATACTTTTTTCGAAACCACCCTCCACGTGGTGCTAGAACAATGTATAACCCTAAATCCACGTGGAAACCACCTAAAGCCGCCATATATCCTGAAATATTAAACGTAAATTGCAAGTATGAATAACAAAATATCAAATCTTTCCATAACACACGAGAAGCCTAATCTCACGCGAGTAGAACGTGAAGCGTTAAATTTACTTAAAAAAGACGTTAGCATTGTAATTAAAGAGTGACAAAGGTTCATGTTGCGTTATATTTAATAGGGAAAATTACATTTTAGAAGCAGAAAATCAATTGAATAATCCTAAACACTATGCAATGTTACCGGAGCCAAGTTTTAAAGAAACTGCTAATATGATAAACAATATCCTTGCCGATTTAGTTAAAACAAGTCATTTAAAACAGAAACAATATGACTATCTTTCTGCCAAGCCTGATTGCCGTGAGAGACACTTATACACTTTGCCTAAAATTAATGAAAATCCTACCAAGGATTGGTTCATGCCTATTAGAATCCCTAAAGGCCGCCCGATTATCTCTGACTGTGGTAGTGAGTCGTATGCAGTGTCAGAATACAAATTTACAAACCTCAGGTACAGCCATGGGCAAAAGATTCGCCCCTTCATACGCAAACCTTTTCATGGCAGAGTGGGAACGCGAGGTATTACCCCTTTGTCCATTTGACCCACTTTTTTATGGACGCTTTTTAGATGACATTTTTATGGTTTGGACTTACTCCATAGAACAATTTTGGAAATTTTTTGAAATCCTCAACAACCACCATCCGTCCATCAAACTAACAGCCAACGTCAGCCACAAAAGCATAGATTTCCTCGATACCACTGTCTTTAATAGAGATTCCATAGTAGAGACTAATAAATTAGATATTAAGGTATATTTCAAAGAAACCGACACTCATCAACTTTTGCATCAGACCTCATTTCATCCAAAACATACATTGTCTGGAATAATTAAGTCACAAGTTTTACGATTTCACCGAATTTGCACAAGGTCATCTGATTTCAACCAAGCCTGTACGATTGTTTTCTCAAAACTGAAAGAGCGTGGATACTCTAAACGATTTTTACGAAACATAAAAAATTCCACCTTAGCATGGATAGCAGCTAAAAATAGAATATGAAATATGTCGAAGAACCTCAAGGCTTGAGGAGTGCCCCATGTATGTCAACCAGATGCAAACATGTCCCTTTATATCAGAAACTCGTTATTTTCTTAGTAACTCTACGAATAAAAGATACCCGATCCAAGAGCACCTAACATGTGAAAACTCGAATGTAATATACTTAATTTCATGTAAAAAATGTCCCAAACAATATATCGGGGAAACAAAGAACAAATTACTCAATCGTTTTAATGCTCACAGATCAGATATAAAATTAAAAAAAGACAAGCCTGTTTCTAATCATTTTAATCTTGACGACCATTCACTTGACGATCTCACCCTTACCCCAATTGAGCGCATAGAAATCGACCTGTCCGACGATGAAACTACCAAATTCCGTCAATCTAGAGAAGCCCATTGGATTAAGACATTAAATACAGCAAGACCCATAGGACTTAATATTCACCACAGTGTAGGCATAGCACCCTTTGTAGTTACCTTCAATATAACCAGTAATAAAGCCAGCAAGATAGTTTAAACCCATTATAAGAGTCTTCAAGAGAAATTTCCCCATGTCTATAAACAGAAAATGATAGTGGCATATTCAAAAAATCAAAACTTAAATGACAACCTTGTTCATAGCAAACTAAAAACAATCTGTACTTAATATGTACTATACTTCTCGCCCATCGGGCGAGTTATTTTTTTCTAATTTCAGATCAGAAGAGAAGAAATTCATCCAACAGATCCAGATCCCCATTTCTCAATAAAATATTTGTTCCACCCTAGTCCTGTATATCTGGGAGATTCAATCCCTCCCTTCCCCGAAATCTAATACACAAGTGGGACAATACAGTAGCTAGGCCAAACTGAAAACTCCATTAATCAATCTATAATTGTTTTAAGTTAGCTATTGTCAGAGCTTGATCCACCACAACTTTATTATATTTAATCAATTGTAGGGTAATGCAGGGTAGGGTAGGGGAGGGGAGGTGATGTGAAGGACTGCTTGTTTATTTGCAATTTTATTTCATTCACTATTCTTTTTTTTGGGGGGGAAACGTTCCCCGATTAGAGTGGGCGTCGCTTGCAGCAACATCAATAGTCACAAATATTAGCCGTAGGACGAGTGTATTCTAACGGCTATTATCCCTTTAATTATATTGCTCTGAAAGATAGGTGACAAAGGTGATCTTTGGAAGATTTACTTTGAAAAAATCTATCCATGACTTTTTCTTAAACTGACAGACTTATTTATTCGATGAGTTGATGAACAAAGAGAGCTTGCAGGTAATATGCGCCCACTAGCAGCATTGAATTTAAATTAAAAATGAACTAGAATTGCTTACAAATCTCAACGTATTTCGAAAATTTAAAAATATTATGTACCGGTAAATCAAATTTGCAGTTCAATTTCAAATTGCAAATCGTGCATAAAGGATTTAACCTATATGCATTTCAACTTTTGTTTTTTCAACTTTAAACGTTTGTTTATGACCTCCATTATCATCCTGATCAACAGAGAAATTATACCTATCGGAGATATTACCCTGACCTATTGACCATCCATGTTAAAAGTAGTTCAAGCATAGACATTAGCTCTCGGAGACCGAAAGTGAGACGAAACGACTTAATGTCAACAAACCGCAAGTTGACGATTCAAGATGTATTCCAAACCCCTCAAACCAATTAAGCCAGTCTGTTGCCTTAGCTAAGAAAGTACTGAGAAAAGTCTACTTAAATTGAACTCTGCTAATTTTTGCAATTATAAAAGAATTTTCTGGCCCAAATATAAGGTCGTGCTTTGATTATAAAAACGCATGAATTTTACTATTGTGTAAAAATTGTAGATTGACCTTATTAAACATGATGTTTTTACATACACATATGAAGAGAATATATTTTATTTGATCAATACCAAGTGAATTAACCTAAAACATGTAAGCACATTAATGTTAATAAGAACGAAATAACTCATTATGGTGCGAAATGTCTTTAAAAATCCTCCTAATCGTCTTTCCGATTTCTAATTTTGTAACTCAGATACGCTTCCACTATTAAAAATAAACTAGTGTCCAAAAGAAACGATACCAATGTTTTTTCAATTTTTTTTAAAGGGATAATAGGCGTTAGAATACACTCGTCCTACGGCCTTATATTTGTGTTTCATATTGACTATTAGTTAAATAAGTATGCATCCCACACTTTACCAAATATTAAAAAGCCACAATAAAAATATATTCGGAATTTTAAAAAAAAGTGAGCCAGCGACGATTCCGTTCAGTTTGAGAATAAAAGCGTCTGGTAAATCAACGCTAAAACATCATTGTGGAATTCAACAGTAGGGGTCAAGGACGCGTGAAAACCCACATGTTAGAGTTACTTCCCTTTATATTTACACGATTTGAAAATCGCTTGATGGATGGCTCAAGCGTTTTATGATTAATATAATTTATTTCTTTAAGAAAATAAATTGGGTTATCCGAGTAGAAGAAATTCTAGTGGGTTTGAGCCGAACAGGCTACAGAATATTAATTTAAATTAAACAACGTCAGTCTAATTTGTTGACTTTAAATGAATGCATGATAGCTTTAACTTTAGACCTGATTACGCACTTCACTGCTTACGTAAGCCAATCACTTAGTAACCCTAAAAGCAGTGACGTCATTTTAACGCCAGAATCCGCATCTCTTTTAAAAACATCGTTGGGGTTGTAGTGCAGAAAGAAGACTACTGAAATAATTGTTTGGCGCAGAATGCTAGTGTAACAACAGGGGTCTTAAAACTCTTCCTAGAAATGCAGTAGGAGGCAATGCAGTTAATAATAGCAACAATAATAATGCTAATTATTATGCGAATAAGTCACAGCAATTAAATTATCATGGTCAAAGCTTTAATAATAATTCAAATCTTTTTCGTGCCCAAAATCGAAGAAATTTGGGTAAAGGGTTTCAGTCCAATTAATGTAGTAGCTTTGGTAGATTATTTGAAGGTTTACCCTTCAAAACAGGAAGCGCAGGTTTTATTGAATGGATTTAAATTTGGTTTTAAATTGAATTACGCGGGGCCAAGGGAGAAAATCGAGTGCCGTAACTTGAAATCTGCTTTTGAGAATCCCCTAGAATTATGGAATAAAGTTATGGAGGAGGTAGTCAAAGGAAGAATTTGTGGTCCTTTCAATTTTGAACCGATTAATAATTTGCGTTTATCCCCTATTGGCTTGGTTCCAAAATCAGATGGTGCTTGGCGCTTGATAATGAATCTATCGCATCCTATGAATTATAGTGTTAATGATTTTATTGGGAAAGAGTTTTCTCAAGTCGAGTATACGAAATTTGACAATGTTGTTGATATGATTAAGGGTTTGGGGAAAAATGCCGAACTTGCAAAAATGGACGTGAAATCGGCTTTTAGATTATGTCCGGTACACCCATCGGACTTTCAGTTGCTAGGTTTTAAAATTAAGGGTTCATTCTTTATTGATAAATGTCTGCCAATGGGCTGCGCAAGTTCTTGTCAGATATTTGAGAAATTTTCGACTTTCTTGGAGTACATTTTACAGTGGAAGTCTGGATGTGATTCTACAGCCCATTATTAGGACGATTTTTTATTTGCCGGCAGAGAGAAAACGGGTGTCTGTGGGCATTTAATGCGTGTATTCGCGTCGTTGTGCAGTGATTTAGGCATTCCTTTAACCTTAGACAAAACTGTTGGTCCATCTCAGATATTAGTCTTTCTAGGATTGGAAATTGACACGGTTCAGCAATTAGTGAGAATTCCCTTGGACAAAATTGATAATCTGATCATTTCAATAGAATCAATTTTACAATTAGAGAAAATAACTTTACGGAATCTGCAATCTTTGGTGGGTTCTTTAAATTTCTGTACAAGGGTAATTTCAACCGCAAGGGCCTTTAATCGTAGGTTTTATGACGCAATGATTGGTATAGATAAGCCTCACTATCATATTCGCTTAAATGAAGGAATTAAAGAAGATTTACGAATGTGGTTCACTTTTCTTAAACATTTCAATGGTTTATGTTATTTTCAAGATGTTGCTTGGTTGGATAACAATGACTTGCAGCTTTATACTGACAGTGCCGGTTCTAATGAGTTAGGTTGTGGTGCTTACTTGGATGGTAAATGGGTGTTTCTACAGTGGCCCAAGGTGTGGGGTGACAAACATTTCTTAAGGGATATATCATTCTTAGAGTTGATTCCAATTGTGCTAGCAGTGCACATTTGGGGTGGCTTTGTTCAAAACAAAAGAATAGTATTTAACACTGACAATGAAGGTTTAGTTGCCATTATCAATAAGCAGACTTCAAAATCGAAATATGTTATGAGCTTTATACGTGAATTAGTAAGGTGTTCAATGATTTATAATATAAGATTTAAGGCTAGGCATGTAAGGGGCGTTGATGATGGGATTGCTGATGCAATTTCACGTAAACTCTGGTCTCAATTTCAGCAGTTGGCGCCTCTGGCGCAGAAGAAGCCAGAGAAAATACCGGAAAGTTTTCATCAATTACTATTGATGGTGAAATAGACAGGATTTTACAGGCTGCTTTGGCTGTTAATTCAATTAAGTCATATGCTTCGGGTATCAATTCATTTCAAAATTTTTGTTCTCGTTACAATTTGGAAATATCATGGCCGCCCAAAATTGACCAGTTAACGAAGTATGTCGCACACATGTCGTTGACTGGGTTAAAACATTCTACAATTAAATTATATTTATGTGGTATAGGTTATAACTGTAAAATGTTGCAGTGTCAAGACACTACTCAGAACTTCGTTGTCAAGAAAATGTTACAGGGGCTAAGTCGGTTGAAGAAATCTCAGGACACAAGATTACCAATTTCCTTTGAGGTTCTGGAGAATATTATTTCGGTTTTGCCACACATATGTTCCTCTGTTTATGAAGTTCGACTTTTAACTGCTGCTTACCGTGTATGTTTTTTTGGTTTTATGAGAATTGGGCAGTTAGTTGCTGAGAGTAAGAATTCAATTGATAAAAATGTTTTGTTAAGAAACGATATATTCTGTAGTAAGGAGGAATTATTCATTCATTTGAGATTTTCAAAAACTGACCAGTTTGGTAAAGGCCAAACACTCTGTATCGGAAAAGGTCGTCGAGGTTTTTGTCCATTTATTGCAGTTAAAAATTATCTGGCTGTTCGACCAGCAGTTGATGGGCCGTTCTTTTGTCATTTTGGGGGTTGTCCATTGACGCGTTACCAATTTTCGGCTATGTTGGCTAAAGCCATCAATCAAATCGGTCTTGATAAGGTTCTATTCAAGTCGCACTCCTTTAGAATTGGTGCTGCCACAAGTGCAGTTTTATCTGGGTTTTCTGAGGAAGAGGTGTCGAAATTTGGGAGATGGAAATCGAAGGCTATAAACAGTTATATCAGAATACCTTCAAGCAAGTTTAGGTAATTCTTCATATTTTGTTTTACAGAAAATCTCAGAATATGGATTGTGGGATCTTCTTTAATAAAAAGGGCATTTCCAGCAGCACGTGCTACAGGAAGTAATTTGGGTTTAGAGGATTTCGGTTGCAGTATTTGGTGGCAAGGAAAATCAGGTCTAAGATTAATTGACTTGATTCCACATTTGAAAACATTGTTGCAGTTCGAAACTCCTCCATCTTATCTAATTCTTCACTGTTGTGGAAATGACATTGGTATGGTTCCATGCAAGAGGTTGCGTGCAAGAATTGATGAGACGTTGGATGAAATTAAAGTTTATTTCCCAAATACCGTTTTGATCTGGTCACAGATTTTACCCAGAAAGGTCTGGAGGTCCGACCTCATGGGTGCATCATCAAGAACGCTTAACAAAGTACGAGTTAGGATAAATTCATATGCATCAACCAAAATTTTGCGGGAGGGGGGGGGATACATTAAACATCCAGAATTGGTAATGGAACAAGCAGATTATTTTTTGAATGATGGGGTACATTTGTCGTCAATTGGAAATGATTATTTTTTAAAACAATTTAGAAATGCCATTTTGGAATTCAAAATGTGCAGTCATGTTAAGGTTTTTCGGGCGTTCAAAAGTTTTAAAGTTTTTGTTGTTGTTGTTGTTGTTGTTGTTGAATTTTGCTGTTGTAAACTACATAATAATATTACTTTTGCTGTTGTTGCTATATATATATTGCCATTGATGTTATAGTTTTTAAGTATGCTCCCCCAGTGTTGATGGCGGTGAACGTTTTTGATAACGTTCTTGTGGCGTATAACGCATACTTAAAACTAAATATGAAATGTTCTAATATTTTGAGAAATTGACATTACGCCTAGATCTAGCCTAATTTTTTAATTAAATTATGTCGAATGTTTGTTACACAGGATTCGACCTTTCTAATTTGATTATTGATATTTTAATTTGTTGAATTTATCTTTAATGAATTAATTGTTGATTAGCCGTGGCCAAACCCGCCAATACTAATAAAATCTAGTAATTCAAGTTTGTTTTTGTTTTTGTTTTTTGCTGTTTCTTCAGTCTTGGATAATATAATTTATTTCTTTAAGAAAATAAATTGGGTTATCCGAGTAGAAGAAATTCTAGTGGGTTTGAGCCGAACAGGCTACAGAATATTAATTTAAATTAAACAACGTCAGTCTAATTTGTTGACTTTAAATGAATGCATGATAGCTTTAACTTTAGACCTGATTACGCACTTCACTGCTTACGTAAGCCAATCACTTAGTAACCCTAAAAGCAGTGACGTCATTTTAACGCCAGAATCCGCATCTCTTTTAAAAACATCGTTGGGGTTGTAGTGCAGAAAGAAGACTACTGAAATAATAAAAAAACCCACCCACCACCCCCATTAAATATTTCTGCCGCTTTCTTTCTTTTATTATTTCAGCATAATTTGATCCAAGTTAAAATGAATTATTTTGTTGTCCTGATACAGTTGAAGCCAAAGCGATGATTTTAATTGGTGGATTTACAGTATTATCCTGGAAGTAAAAAGTTCCTGTTAAAGAATTTCACTACTGTCACGGCTGATTTGTTGTTGGCGTATAACGCATACTTAAAACTAAATATGAAATGTTCTAATATTTTGAGAAATTGACATTACGCCTAGATCTAGCCCAATTTTTTAATTAAATTATGTCGAATGTTTGTTACACAGGATTCGACCTTTCTAATTTGATTATTGATATTTTAATTTGTTGAATTTATCTTTAATGAATTAATTGTTGATTAGCCGTGGCCAAACCCGCCAATACTAATAAAATCTAGTAATTCAAGTTTGTTTTTGTTTTTGTTTTTTGCTGTTTCTTCAGTCTTGGATGGCTCAAGCGTTTTATGATTAACTACTTTATTTTGGGGATTTATCGGATTTTAGAAGGATTTTGATGTATAGGTAAGTCCACTGATGGATATATACTGTTATTGTCCAAATTTGAGTGAACTTAAAATTTTATGTTCGTTCTAACGCCTATTATCCCTTTAATATGAAAACCTGCTAAAATGTATTGCACATCCAAAACACCTCATAATTGATCAAAAATACTGGGAAGAATCAATCACTTCCGGGAAAAACACAAATTTCGTGAAAGTGACCTTCCCTCTCTAGTTGTCCGTTCATATAAACTGTATAAAACAGCTAAAAGACCCACCCATCTTTAAAGGCTTGTCATATTGATTATACACATTTTTTTGAAATGAATTTCTGCACAGATGTTGGTAAAAGATTTTTCAAAAGTATTACACCAATCCTAAAGATCTGCATTTTTATACGCCCACATGAAATGGGGGGCGTATATTGTCGTCACCCACATCCGTCCGTCCGTCCGTCCACAATTGCTCGTAAACACTCTACACGGTGTAATCCTTGACGGATTTAGATGAAACTTAAAATGAGTGTTTATGATCACGCAAGGATGAACCCTATTGAAAATCAGCGAAATCGTAAAAAAATTAGTATGAGTTCGTGCCCTTGTTCTTGAATGGCTCGTAAACACTCTACAACGTGCAATTCTTGACCGATTTTGATGAAACTTGATGTGAGAGTATGTTATAACTCAAGGATAAACCCTATCGAAAATCAGCGAAATCGAAAAACATTTAGTATGAGTTATTGCCCTTGTTCTTGAAAACGCGTTCAATTTTAGCTTGTAAACACTCTTGAGAGAACAATTTTTAATGGATTTTAATGAAACTTGGCCTGAGTTTTTGTTATCACCCAAGGATGAAGCCTATTGAAAACCAGTCAAATTGAAAAAAACTGAATATCAGTTATTGCCCTTGTTTTTGAAAACGCGTTCAATTTTTAGCTTGTAAACACTCTACAAAGCACAGTTATTGACTGATTTTGACGAAACTTGCTGAAATTGTTTAATATCACCCAAGAATGAACCCTTATGAAAATAGCACATATCGAAATATATTTCATAGGAATTATAGCCCTTGTTCTATAAAATGTGTTGGATTTTTGCCTTGTAAACACTCTACAAGTCACAATTCTTGAGCGATTTTGACATAACTTGGCATGAGTATTTGTAATCACCTAAGGATGAACCCTATTCAAATTCAGTTTAATCGAAAAATATTTAGGATCAGTTATTGCCCTTGTGTTTGAAAACGCGTTCAATTTTAGCTTGTAAGCACTCTAGAAAGAACAATTCTTAATGGATTTTGATAAAACTTGGCTTGAGTACTTGTTTTTACCCAAGGATGAACCTTATTGAAAATCAAATAAATCGAAATATATTTAGTGTCAGTTATTGCCCTTGTGTTTGAAAACGGGTTTAACTTTTTGGCTAATAAACACTCTAGAAGGTTAAAAATTAAAAATATCAAAATATATCTAATATGAATTATTGCCCTTGTTCTTTTAAACGCGTTCGATTTTTGTCTCGTAAACACTCTACATGGCACAATTCTTGATGGATTTCGATGAAACTTGGTGTGAGAGTGTGTTAGAACTCAAGGATGAACCCTATTGAAAATCAGCGAAATCGAAAAACTTTTTAGTATGAGTTACTGCTCATGTTCTTGAAAACGCGTTCAATTTTAGCTGGTAAACACTCTAGAAAGAACAATTCTTCATGGATTTTGATTAAACTTGGCTTGAGTGTTTGTTTTTACCCAAGGATGAACCTTATCATAAATCAAATAAATCGAAATATATTTAGTGTCAATTATAGCCCTTGTTCTTGAAAACGCGTTCAATTTTAGCTTGTAAACACTCTAGAAAGAACAATTTTTAATGGATTTTGGTGTAACTTGGCTGGAGTATTTGTTGTCTCCCAAGGATGAACCCTATTGAAAATCGAAAAATATTTAGTAGAAGTTATTGACCTTGTTTTTGAAAACGCGTTCAATTTAACTCGTAAACACTCTAGAAAGAACAATTTTGAATGGATTTTGATGAAACTTGGCTTTAGTATTTGTTTTCTCACAAGGAAAAACCCTATTGAAAATCAGATAAATCGAAAAATATTTAGTGTCAGTTATTGCGCCTGTTTTCAAAAACTCTTTCAACTTTTGGCTTGTGAACACTCTAAACATTCCTTTTTGACAAAACTCGCTGAGATTGTTTTATATCAACCAAGGATGAGCCTTATTAAGAATTAAAAATATCAAAATATTATCAAGGGTTAACCCTATTGCAAATCATAAAAATACCGAAAAATATTTAATGAGTTGTTATTCGGTACAATTCTTGACAGTTTTTAATGAAACTAGAGACCCTAGAAAAAAATAGGTTGGAAGGTTGAATATTTCATTCCACTTATTGTAACCTTACTGAAAAGTTTTTATTTGAAATAAATGCTGCCAGTGGGCGTATATTACCTTGCCTGGCAAACTATCTTTTAGTTTTTCTTTACTGTTTTTGCAAACAAGTGGTTTCTTTTGGACATTAGTTTAGTTTGTTATTGAAACTACTTCAGTAAATACACACGCTTAAAATTGTGAAAATTTTCAGCATTTGACAACTTATTGATATCCTTCAGACATTGTAGCTTAATATTAAATTTGATGCATATTTTATCTTACTACTAATATAGTTGAACAAGATGGCTTGTCATTAGGTTCGTGTCTAGATCTGCGAGTATACGGAGCTAGGCAAGATGCGAAGTTTCGTATGCTCCATTTTATACGCCCACATGAAATGGGGACCATAAAACTAATAATAATGAAGGGTCGTAAGACTTAAAAAGCATCGTTCAAACATTAAATTAAAAAAAGATGGTAAAGCATCTAGAGTGGCTCCACATTTTAACATTCCAGGTCATTCTTTAACTTGGACTATCCTTCAGAAAATGTACCATGAAGACAAACATAAACTAGAATTGCTTACAATTATGAACGTATTTCGAGAGCCTTAAAATATTATGTAGGCTAAATTTGCAATTACCTACATCTAGACAATATATTGAATATGATTTGACCTAGTTTTCAAAGTCATAAAATAATTAGGTCACACCTTCCGTAACGGTTAATGATGGCGAAAATATGAAAATTATCAATTTTTTCTGTATTTAAGTACACTTATCTCTATGAATTTTTTAAGTAAGCCAAATTAAAAAATATCTACTCGTAGACAATATATTGAATATTATTTGACCTAATTTTCAAGGTCATAGATTAAGTGGGTCACACCTTCCGTACCCGTTAAAGTGACCTAATTTTGAAAAAAATCGAAATTTAAATAATTCGAAAGAAAATACGAAATTTGAAAATCGGTCTCCAAGAAAAGGTAGATAATGATCCATTGTATCTATGTGCTAAATTTCATCAAAATCGGTCTATCAGTAGTGTCTGAATTTCGGATTTAAGAATTGTAACGAAAATTCAAAATGGCGGCCGATATGGCAGCTTGACCTAATTATTTAGGTCAAATCAATTACTATTGACAAGTTATTTATAAAACAGCTTTCACTTTTCACCTAGCAGTTATAGACCGGAAGTTACGTAATTACGTCATTTGAGGCTAAACCGGAAGTGGAATTTTTTTTTCACATTTTTTCAAAAATTATAAACATATCGCCTATCAACTGGTAAAGTTTCAAAATTTTACCATTTATATTAAAGGAGAAATCACGGTCTGAAATTTTTGCCGATGACCCTTGAATATTGAATTGCAAATCGTGGGTAAAATATTTAACCTAATTGCATAAAACCTATAATTGTTAGTTGACAAATACATTGAAGTTTTCAAATCTGAAAATCCGGTCAAAATCGAACTGAAAATAAACTTGCTAAAGCAAAAAAACCTGAACTTCCGGTTCTCACTTCCTGTCAGAGATAGAACTTCCGTTTTTGTTTTATTTGATAATAGAAATCATTCTAAGATCAACTGTAGATTTAGAATTTCTGCACCTTTTACCAGTTTGTCTGCAAACTCATCCAAGAATTACAAAAAAAAAAAAAACTAGAGCCGTACGCCTAACGGCACTGAAGCAGTGCGTTCCATCCAGGGATACGTTCGTTAAGCAAAAGACAGAAAGGGTATATTAAAAAAATGTGCATTATAAATGGATTTGGATTTCATAACAAACGCTCCTATACCCCCTCCCATTCCCCCCCTTTCCCCCTCCCCATCCTTAGCCCTCATCATCAATTAAGATAGGTAATAAGTTAAAATCATAATAAAAAAAATGGATAAAGGGTCGTTTAATCAAAAAAAGATCGCCGAAACTCATATTTTGTAAATCGCCCAAACGCAGAGAATAATATCCAATGGATTGTTTCATATATTAAATTCGCAATTTTCAGATGGCGATGAAACCAAAAGTACACATTGTACAACATAGCATTGGATAGACATTGTCGAAAGCTATATACTTTGTAGAAATCAAAAGGTCACTAATGGTTTAAGTTGTCGTAAGTTGCCAGGGTATAACATTGAGACACCACATAATAGCGCGGCTTAAGATTTTAAAATTTATATTGAATAGAGTTCCGTCCCTTAGACCACTATTCCACTCAACTGTATATTATTGTTGCATAAGAGATACAATTTAAAATTCTAAAGATTGTAATTTCGTTCCAAATATTCAATATTTACATCACCCACAACAGGAAGTAAACCACAATTTCATTTATTTAATATATATAAAATCTTTGAATCATTTTAACTGGATGTAGAACGATTAAACTAAAAAATAAATTTGGATCGCTGAAACTCATATCTTGTAGATCGCCCAAACGCAACACACATTTAACAGATTGTTTTATAGGGAAAATTCGCAATTTTTAAATGGCGATGAAAGCGGAAATATACATCTTACAGTAAAGCTTTATATATCATTGGATAGATCTTCTCGAGAGCTATCACGTTTGTACAGGTCAAAAATTCGTCAAAGGTCAACGTCACAATATACGACCCTTCAAAGTTTTTAAAAATTTTAATCGTAAAAAAATCAAAATCAAAATCGAAATTCAAAAATCGGTTTCCATATATATTTCTTCAATCGGTTATAGATTCTATATACATCAAAATAACACAAATCGAATTATTCCCCGAGACCCTATTTCGATTTAAAGAAAAACACGCACAGTTAGTATAGAAGAAATAACAAAATTTTGAAATTTTTAAACGCGCAATTTTGATCAAAATACCAAGTGTGATATATTAATAGAAAGATGAGATTAAGCGTAAAAGGAATATGTAAGAAATTATGTCCTATGTAAATTAGGTCACGTGATAGAGCTCTTTAAAATAAAAATTCGTGATTTTCAATTGGCTGCAAAACCGGAAGTAAACATCGAACAACAAAGGTGAAGATACCATTGCGTAGATATAATCAAGGGCAATAACTTTTGTTCAGGTCAAAAGGTCACCGAAGGTCAAGGTCGCGAAATATGACCTTTTAAATTTTTGACAATTACTGGAAAATTTCAACCGGAAATAAAAGAAAAGCAAAAGCGAAATTCAAAAATCCCTTCCCATACTTTTTTGCGCAATCGTTGAATGTTTTTACAAAATCTTAAATATAGATTTAACCCTAAGGCCCCATTTTGAGTTTTACAAAAATTAGTCATATCAAGATGGCGGCTGATCCGTTACTTCCGGTTCGGATTTTTTTAATTTAGCATCATTTAATAGACAATTGTAGCTAATTGCAAAAGAAATTTTTTCAATATCTTCAATATTCCGGAAGTGCAAAATTCAACTTTAAAAGCAAATAACTTCAAAACCGGAAGTGATATCGAAATTTTGAAAATTAATTATAGTTTGCAATCAAAATGTCTATATATCTGTAAGTTTTCAAGTCGATCGAAAGAAAACTGTAGAAGTAAAAAAATGCTAAAAATTCAAAATTCAAAAAGTCAGCGACAAAGTTGGGAAATGTTTAATTCTCAATTTCCTATCTTTTAGAACTAAGTTCAAAGTAGTTATCTAAAAAAGAACGATCAAAATCGGATCAAAAATAAAGCCGCAAATTGAAAAACAAAGAAAAACTTTGGAATGCGCTACGTCATTTCCTGTTTACAAAAAAAGCATCAAATTACATTCATTAACATTACTTTCACGAGTACGACAAGAAAATCGAAAGAGTGAATTTTTTTTTTTTTTTTTTTTTTTTTTAAAAAACATTTTTTTACCAATCTTACACGATACATAAATCAACATAGTTACAGATATACAAAAAGAACAAACAAAATGTGTACATATATCTACTTTATACAAGCATATTGTAAAATTCATGAAAAAACAACCCTTTGTTTGACATCTCTGAAAGAGAAGTCATAAGGGTGTTATTTTATGTGATCGTTAAAAATATATCTTCATCTTTGGGATATTTCTCTCGAAAATTCGAAAGTGAGAAAGATCTTATAAGATATCATTATCCTGGGGTGCATCACTAAATATATAATAATAACAAATATATAATAATAGCAAAGATATAATAATAATAAATATATATAATAATAAATTATACATCAGAATATTCTGAAAGCCTGCTAGGGGTATGTCTGTTATTATGTTTAATTTTTAAGACTCGTTCAGATATACTTTAACTCCTTTGAAATTAGTTTCTGTTGGCTAAGATATTTGTGGAAGCTAATAGGTGACGGAACATTGTTTTCGATTTTTGTTTTATAAATATAATATTTAGTTATCAAGATAAGGTGGTTCGTTATTTTCCAATCGTTCAAAGTTTTGAATTCATCCTTCGAAATAATTCCAAAATATTTATGTTTTGATTTCATATCGATATTATGAAAATTTGTTAATACAATTTTATGAAGTTCATTCCATGTCGATTGACTATGGGTACATTCGATAAACAGATGCTGTATGGTTTCCACATTTGCATAACAGAATGTACATAGACTGGATTCTTTAAGTTTCATCATAAAAAGTTGCTTATTATCGCTATTATCCTATGAAGCAACTTGTATTGGAAGTTTTGAAGTTTGATGGATTGGCATATGTTATATGGCAATGAGAATAATTTTGATATATATTCATCATCAAAGTTATAATTTAAACATTCTTCCCATTTTCTGATAGCTTTCGGTTTAGTATACTGCTCTCTTTTAAGTTGTTTATATATATCTTTACACTGTATATCGAATAATGTTTTCTTATAAAAAATTTGAAAATTTCTATTGATATTTGAAATTGGTTTATTATCATCTATGATAGTTTCTAAGTCGTCCATAGATACTAAATTCACTAATTTTTGTTTTAATCCTGTTATGAATAATTTTGTGTTAAGATTTTTATAGTTTTCAATTTTTATATTTTGAATTTCATTAACTAAAAATAGATTTTTTAAGCTCTTATCATTATACATATTTTGATCAATTT
>CM060200.1:15188461-15246861 GCA_030562195.1 Nipponacmea schrenckii | reverse complement strand
AAAATAAAAAATTTTCCCAAAATATTAAAAAGCGCATTTTTGGTGGAAATATTTGGTTTAATATATCATTACAAAGAGCAGATAAACCCTAATAAGATTCAATTTAAATATTTGTTATTTATAAATTAGTTCACGTGACAGAGCTCGTTAAAAATAAAAATTGCAAATTTCAATCGGCTATAAAACCGGAAGTTATCATCGGACAACACAAATGAACATATCGGTGGATACATATCATCAAGGAGAATAAATCATGTTCAGGTCACACGGTCACCAAAGGTCAAGGTCACAAAATATGGGCCTTTAAAGTTTTTGACATTATCAAAAATATCAAAATGGAATTAAAAGAAAATCCAAATCCAAATTCAAAAATCGGCTCCCAAATAAAGTTGCGCAATCGACTTAAGTCATTAGATACGTAAAAATAACGAAAATCGCTTTATCCCCTGAATTTGAATTTTAAAATTTACAAAAGTTTGACATTTCAATATGGCGGCTTATCGTTTGCTTCCGGTCCGGATTTTTTCATCTTCGTTTTTTTGTATGACTATTTCTAGCATATTGCAAAAAGAATTTTTGAAATATCTTGAAAATTCCGGAAATCGATTTTTAAATTTTAAAAGCGAATAACTTCAAAACCGGAAGTGATTTCGAAAATTTAAAAAATAGATTTTAATTGCATTTATAGTGTCTATATACCTGTAAGTTTTCGGATGCATCGGTATAAAATTGTAGAAGTTGAAAAAAACGCAAAAATTGAAATAAAAAAAGTTAAAATCATAATCAAAAATGGATAGAGGGTCGTTTAATCTAAAACAGATATCCAGATCGCCGAAACTCATATTTGTAAATCGCCCAAACGTAGAGAATAATACCCAATACAATGTAGATTGTTTTATATATTAAAGTCGCAATTTTCAGATGGCGATGAAACCAAAAGTAGATATCGTCCAAAAAATATATATAAACATTGGATAGACAATGTCGAAGCTATATACAAATCGAAAGGTCACTAATGGTTCAAGTTGTCTTCAGTCGCCAGGGTATAACATTGAGACACCACATAAATAGCGCGGCGTAACATTTTAAAATTTATATTGAATAGAGTTTCGTCCCTTAGACCATTATTCAAGTCAACTGTATATTATTGTTGCATATAAGAGATAAAATTTAAAGTTCTAAAGGTTGTAATTTCGTTCCAATAATTCAATATTTACATCACCCACAACAGGAAAAACATAACAACTTTGAATCATTTTAACTGGATATAGAACGATTAAACTAAAAAATAATTTCAGATCGCTGAAACTTATATCTTGTAGGTCGCCCAAATGCAACACATTAAACAGATTGTTTTATAGGGAAAATTCGCAATTTTCAAATGGCGATAAAAGCGGAAGTATACGTCTTACAATAAAGCTTTATATATCATTGGATAGAACTTCTCGAGAGCTATCACATTTGTACCGGTCAAAAATTCGTCAAAGGTCAACGTCACAATATACGACCCTTCAAAGTTTTAAAAAATTTTAATCGTTAAAAAATCAAAATCAAAATCAAAATTCAAAAATCGGTTTCCATATATATTTCGGCAATCGGTTATAGATTCTATATACATAAAAATAACACAAATCGAATTATCCCCCGAGACCCTATTTCGATTTAAAGAAAAACACGCACAGTTAGTATAGAAGAAATTAAAAAATTTTGAAATTTTTAAACGCGCAATTTTGACTAAAATACCAAGTTTGATATATTAATGGGAAGATGACATTAAGCGTAAAAGGAATATGTAAGAAATTCTGTCCTATGTAAATTAGGTCACGTGATAGAGCTCTTTAAAGTTAAAATTCGTGATTTTCAATTGGCTGCAAAACCGGAAGTGAACATCGGACAACAAAAGTGAAGATACCATTGGGCAGATTTAATCAAGGGCAATAACTTTTGTTCAGGTCACAAGGTCACCAGAGGTCAATATGGCGAAATATGACCTTTAAAAGTTTTGACTATTACTGAAAAATTTCAACCGGAAATAAAGGAAAAGTCGAAATTCAAAAATCCCTTCCCATACTTTTTTGCGCAATCGATAGATGTTGTTAGAAAATTTAAAAATATGCAAATTAGATTTAACCCTGAGGCCCCATTTTGAGTTTTACAAAAGAAAACCATCTCAAGATGGCGGCTGATCCGTTACTTCCGGTTCGATTTTTTTTAATTTAGCATCATTTAATAGACAATTGTAGCTAATTGCAAAAGAAACTTTTCAAATATCTTCATTATTCCGGAAGTGCAAAATTCAACTTTAAAAGCAAATAACATCAAAACCGGAAGTGATATCAAAGTTTTGAAAATTAATTATAGTTCGCAATCCAAATGTCTATATATTTGTAAATTTTCAGATCGATCGAAATAAAAATGTAGAAGTTGAAAAAAACGCAAAAATAAAAAATAAAAAAGTCAGCGACAAAGTTGGGAAATGTATAATTCCTAAATTGCTATCTTGTAAACAAAGATTGTATGTAATAAACAAAGAAAACCCGATCCATTTTGATTAAAAACTAGCGTCGCAAATGAGAAAAAACCTAAAATTAGTCATAACGTCGTACGTCATTTCCGGTTGGACAAAATGGCTTGAAAACACATTCACCTGATTTAGTCTCGCGGCATTTACGGGAGAAATGTTGACAGTTTGTATGTGGCACTTGTAGTTTGGGCTGAGGACTCTGACCAGAATTCGAAAAAAAAAAAAAACTAGAGCCGTACGCCTAACGGCACTGAAGCAGTGCGTTCCATCCAGGGATACGTTCGTTAAGCAAAAGACAGAAAGGGTATATTAAAAAAATGTGCATTATAAATGGATTTGGATTTCATAACAAACGCTCCTATACCCCCTCCCCTTCCCCCCCTTTCCCCCTCCCCATCCTTAGCCCTCATCATCAATTAAGATAGGTAATAAGTTAAAATCATAAAAAAAAAAATGGATAAAGGGTCGTTTAATCAAAAAAAGATCGCCGAAACTCATATTTTGTAAATCGCCCAAACGCAGAGAATAATATCCAATGGATTGTTTCATATATTAAATTCGCAATTTTCAGATGGCGATGAAACCAAAAGTACACATTGTACAACATAGCATTGGATAGACATTGTCGAAAGCTATATACTTTGTAGAAATCAAAAGGTCACTAATGGTTTAAGTTGTCGTAAGTTGCCAGGGTATAACATTGAGACACCACATAATAGCGCGGCTTAAGATTTTAAAATTTATATTGAATAGAGTTCCGTCCCTTAGACCACTATTCCACTCAACTGTATATTATTGTTGCATAAGAGATACAATTTAAAATTCTAAAGTTGTAATTTCGTTCCAAATATTCAATATTTACATCACCCACAACAGGAAGTAAACCACAATTTCATTTATTTAATATATATAAAATCTTTGAATCATTTTAACTGGGTGTAGAACGATTAAACTAAAAAATAAATTTGGATCGCTGAAACTCATATCTTGTAGATCGCCCAAACGCAACACACATTTAACAGATTGTTTTATAGGGAAAATTCGCAATTTTTAAATGGCGATGAAAGCGGAAATATACATCTTACAGTAAAGCTTTATATATCATTGGATAGATCTTCTCGAGAGCTATCACGTTTGTACAGGTCAAAAATTCGTCAAAGGTCAACGTCACAATATACGACCCTTCAAAGTTTTTAAAAATTTTAATCGTAAAAAAATCAAAATCAAAATCGAAATTCAAAAATCGGTTTCCATATATATTTCTTCAATCGGTTATAGATTCTATATACATCAAAATAACACAAATCGAATTATTCCCCGAGACCCCATTTCGATTTAAAGAAAAACACGCACAGTTAGTATAGAAGAAATAACAAAATTTTGAAATTTTTAAACGCGCAATTTTGATCAAAATACCAAGTGTGATATATTAATAGAAAGATGAGATTAAGCGTAAAAGGAATATGTAAGAAATTATGTCCTATGTAAATTAGGTCACGTGATAGAGCTCTTTAAAATAAAAATTCGTGATTTTCAATTGGCTGCAAAACCGGAAGTAAACATCGAACAACAAAGGTGAAGATACCATTGCGTAGATATAATCAAGGGCAATAACTTTTGTTCAGGTCAAAAGGTCACCGAAGGTCAAGGTCGCGAAATATGACCTTTTAAATTTTTGACAATTACTGGAAAATTTCAAACCCGGGAAAAAAAAGAAAAGCAAAAGCGAAATTCAAAAATCCCTTCCCATACTTTTTTGCGCAATCGTTGAATGTTTTTACAAAATCTTAAATTATGCAAATTAGATTTAACCCTAAGGCCCCATTTTGAGTTTTACAAAAATTAGTCATATCAAGATGGCGGGTGATCCGTTACTTCCGGTTCGGATTTTTTTAATTTAGCATCATTTAATAGACAATTGTAGCTAATTGCAAAAGAAATTTTTTCAATATCTTCAATATTCCGGAAGTGCAAAATTCAACTTTAAAAGCAAATAACTTCAAAACCGGAAGTGATATCGAAATTTTGAAAATTAATTATAGTTTGCAATCAAAAAGTCTATATATCTGTAAGTTTTCAAGTCGATCGAAAGAAAACTGTAGAAGTAAAAAAATGCTAAAAATTCAAAATTCAAAAAGTCAGCGACAAAGTTGGGAAATGTTTAATTCTCAATTTCCTATCTTTTAGAACTAAGTTCAAAGTAGTTATCTAAAAAAGAACGATCAAAATCGGATCAAAAATAAAGCCGCAAATTGAAAAACAAAGAAAAACTTTGGAATGCGCTACGTCATTTCCTGTTTACAAAAAATGCATCAAATTACATTCATTAACATTACTTTCACGAGTACGACAAGAAAATCGAAAGAGTGAATTCATAGCATATGTAGTTTTGGCTGGGCGCTCTGGGAAGAATTCGAAAAAAAAAAAAAAAAAAAAAAAAAAAAAAAAAAAAAAAACATTTCGAAAACAAAGCAGTGCGTTCGATGAACGCACTGCAAAAAAAAAGACATTTCGAAAACAAAGCAGTGCGTTCGATGAACGCACTGCAAAAAAAAAAAACATTTCGAAAACAAAGCAGTGCGTTCGAAGAACGCACTGCAACTAGAACTGTGAACAGCTCCGAGCGTGGCAACTATGCGTTATCCCATGGATTTCGAACATTTTGAAACTTCTAACCTGCTAGCTTTCAATTCCGGTACTTTTCAGCCTACAATTGTAAGCGTAAACCTTCCGCTATAGAGGCAATTTTATCCACTATAAGTTTCTACTATCAGTTCCTTATTAGATTTTTGTACATGTCTAAGATTTCGGTAGGATATTTACATAAATTCCAAACCAAATTTTAAGTAGGTAGTAAGATGACAATTTGTCATGAAATTTAAACTCTCTATATTCAAATTTAAACATTATTTTGTAACTTTGGTTGTAATTAACATAGAGAGAAAATTCAAGCTATGTGATAATTTGCTTATTCACAGCTTTATAAAGAGATATTTTTGTGAATTTGTATGCAAAAATTTTACAAAAAAATAAATTTTATTAGGGTTATCAGATTATATCATTAGATTAATTTACTCTTTGGCCACCTGTGTGCGTTGAACCGTGACTAAAGTGGTCAATAGTTCATCTGCGTTTTATAAGACTCATATGTCTGCTACTCTTCACATGCCTGTATTTGACATTTTTTTTATAAAATCATTTCTATTTAAGATACGAACAAAATTCGAACTGATCAATGACAAGCGAATTTACTTCTTTAACTTGATGCATGTTTTGAATTTGAATGGAAATATTTTAAGAAATTACATAATCAGATTAATTTGTTCCCCAGCTCAGTGATTTGACAAGTAGGTGTGAAAATTTAAACCACCAGTTTTACTGACATGTTATATAACAGCCTTTAACACCCTGACTGATCAATTTGAAACAGATTTTATGAAATAAAAAACCCAAAATTGGTATTTATTTTGTTAATTTATCTAAAATTAATGCTTAAATTTTCATGGTAAAACGACCATGTCGCATATCATTTAAGAGACAATTTAATTTGGAGTCGATTGATGTATACCACATTGATGTGGGATGAATATATTTTATGTTAGTACTGGAGTTGTAAAATTTAATTTTGCTTTTTTAAAATATGCTTCTGCACTTTTGGCATATATCCTTTATTGAAGAGTTTTGAGGCTATTATAAAACAGAAAATCTCAAGTCAATGTGTTCATAAGGAAATGTAATAGTGCCGTTCAAAGTTTCAAAAATGTCAGAATTCGGTTGGCTATAAAACCCAGAAGTTGATATTTTTCATTCAATATTGTCATATCTATAGACAGGTCAAGGCCATTCTATATGGAAAATTTCAAGGTCATTGAAGGTGAAGGTCACAAGATATAGAATTTCAAATTTTCAAAAAATTCAAACGGGCATAAAATAAATTTATGTTCGAAAATCAAAATTCTGTTTCAAACATCCTTTAGATAAGGGAGCAAGGTTTTGATAGATATCAAAATCATACAAATCGGATAATAAATGACGGACTAATTAAATTTTAAAGAAAATTTGCCATTCTCGGAAAAATGGCGCATGCGCAACTAGCAATTGGAATTTTTTTCTTCTTGAGGGATGCAAATTATTTTGTATAGCTAATATATACTGTTTTTGCTTACATTCTTGAATTACACGGGATGTAGGGTCGCCTGAAATGAGATAAAAAAAAACGGAAGTCCCCACGCCCAAACCGAAAGTGATCAAAAAATTTTGATGATATATTTTTAATTGTGTTGCGTATCTATCTATATCCTGTAAATTTCAGATCGATCCGAACATTAGAGCCCGAAAGTGTAACATAACCGTCCAAAATTGCAAAATAGTCAGATTTCGGTGGGCTATAAAACCGGAAGTTAATATTTGTCATGCAATATCAGCACATCTATAGACAGCTGAGGTCAAGGACATTCTACATCTCAAATGTCAAGGTCATTGAAGGTCAAGGTCACGAGATATAGAGTTTTAAATTTTCGAAAAATTCGAACGGGCATAAAAAAAATTCAAATTCGAAAATCAAAATTCTGTTCCCAACATTTTTTAGATAAAATATCAAGGTTTCGATAGACACCAAAATCATAAAAATCGGTTAATAATTGGCGGACTTTCTATTTTTGAAAACTGCGCATGCGCAACATTCAATTTAATTTTTCTGCATCTCAGGGGATTAAAATCATTTAGTGTAGCTAAAATATACTGTTTTTGTTTAGAATCTTGAATTACATGGGAAGCAGGGTCGCCCGACATGAGACGAAAAAACCGGAAGTCCCCACGCCCAAACCGGAAGTGATCAAAAAATTTTGATGATGTAGTTTTAATTGCGCTGCCTATCTATCTATATCCTGTAAATTTCAGACCGATGCGACTATTAGGGCCCGAGCTAGCTTGAAATCTTATTTGCATATTATGCAATTAGCCACTTTCGGGTTAGCGAAAATTTCATGTTAGACATTCAATTTTGATTCCAGCCCATATAAAGACCATTGGTGAAAACAGGAATAGTCTATCTTTTTCCGTTTGGGCTAGCGAGCTTCCCAAAAAAAAAAAAAAAAAAAAAAAAAAAAAAAAAAATAATCCGAACGAAAACAAAGCGTGACAAATTTTATTTGCCACGCAAAAAGACATTTCGAAAACAAACTGGGACTTTGCTTAAAGCAAAGTCCCACAAAAAAAAAAGGATTGACAAACCGAAAACAAACTGGGACTTTGCTGAAAGCAAAGTCCCACAAAAAGAGACATTTCGAAAACAAACTGGGTCTTTGCTGAAAGCAAAGTCCCACAACTAGAGCCGTACGCCTAACGGCACTGAAGCAGTGCGTTCCATCCAGGGATACGTTCGTTAAGCAAAAGACAGAAAGGGTATATTAAAAAAAATGTGCATTATAAATGGATTTGGATTTCATAACAAACGCTCCTATCCCCCCTCCCATTCCCCCCCCTTTCCCCCTCCCCATCCTTAGCCCTCATCATCAATTAAGATAGGTAATAAGTTAAAATCATAATAAAAAAAATTCGTTTAATCAAAAAAAGATATTCGGATCGCCGAAACTCATATTTTGTAAATCGCCCAATATCCAATGGATTGTTTCATATATTAAATTCGCAATTTTCAGATGGCGATGAAACCAAAAGTACACATTGTACAACATAGCATTAGATAGACATTGTCGAAAGCTATATATTTTGTACAAATCAAAAGGTCACTAATGGTTTAAATTATTTATATTGAATAGAGTTCTGTCCCTTAGACCATTATTCCACTCAACTGTATATTATTGTTGCATAAGAGATACAATTTAAAATTCTAAAGATTGTAATTTCGTTCAAAATATTCCATATTTACATCACCCACAACAGGAAGTAAACCACAATTTCATTTATTTAATATATATAAAACCTTTGAATCATTTTAACTGGATGTAGAACGATTAAACTAAAAAATAAATTTGGATCGCTGAAACTCATATCTTGTAGGTCGCCCAAACGCAACACACATTAAACAGATTGTTTTATAGGGAAAATTCGCAATTTTTAAATGGCGATGAAAGCGGAAATATACATCTTACAATAAAGCTTTATATATCATTGGATAGATCTTCTCGAGAGCTATCACGTTTGTACAGGTCAAAAATTCGTCAAAGGTCAACGTCACAATATACGACCCTTCAAAGTTTTTAAAAATTTTAATCGTAAAAAAATCAAAATCAAAATCGAAATTAAAAAATCGGTTTCCATATATATTTCGTCAATCGGTTATAGATTCTATATACATCAAAATAACACAAATCGAATTATCCCCCGAGACCCTATTTCGATTTAAAGAAAAACACGTACAGTTAGTATAGAAGAAATAACAAAATTTTGAAATTTTTAAACGCGCAATTTTGATCAAAATACCAAGTGTGATATATTAATAGAAAGATGAGATTAAGCGTAAAAGGAATATGTAAGAAATTATGTCCTATGTAAATTAGGTCACGTGATAGAGCTCTTTAAAATAAAAATTCGTGATTTTCAATTGGCTGCAAAACCGGAAGTAAAAATCGGACAACAAAGGTGATGATACCATTGGGTAGATATAATCAAGGGCAATAACTTTTGTTCAGGTCAAAAGGTCACCGAAGGTCAAGGTCGCGAAATATGACCTTTTAAATTTTTGACAATTACTGGAAAATTTCAACCGGAAATAAAAGAAAAGCAAAAGCGAAATTCAAAAATCCCTTCCCATACTTTTTTGCGCAATCGTTGAATGTTTTTAGAAAATCTTAAATTATGCAAATTAGATTTAACCCTAAGGCCCCATTTTGAGTTTTACAAAAATTAGTCATATCAAGATGGCGGCTGATCCGTTACTTCCGGTTCGGATTTTTTTAATTTAGCATCATTTAATAGACAATTGTAGCTAATTGCAAAAGAAATTTTTTCAATATCTTCAATATTCCGGAAGTGCAAAATTCAACTTTAAAAGCAAATAACTTCAAAACCGGAAGTGATATCGAAATTTTGAAAATTAATTATAGTTTGCAATCAAAATGTCTATATATCTGTAAGTTTTCAAGTCGATCGAAAGAAAACTGTAGAAGTAAAAAAATGCTAAAAATTTAAAATTCAAAAAGTCAGCGACAAAGTTGGGAAATGTTTCATTCTCAATTCCCTATCTTTTAGAACTAAGTTCAATGTAGTTATCTAAAAAAGAACGATCAACATTGGATCAAAAATAAAGCCGCAAATTGAAAAACAAAGAAAAACTTTGGAATGCGCTACGTCATTTCCTGTTTACAAAAAATGCATCAAATTACATTCATTAACATTACTTTCACGAGTACGACAAGAAAATCGAAAGAGTGAATTCATAGCATATGTAGTTTTGGCTGGGCGCTCTGGGAAGAATTCGAAAAAAAAAAAAAAAAAAAAAAAAAACATTTCGAAAACTGCAATTAAAACCGGAAGTTTTATCAAAATTTTGAAAATTTATTATAGTTCGCAATCAAAATGTATATATATCTGAAAACTTTCAGATCGATCGAAATAAAAATGTAGAAGTTGAAAAAACGTAAACATTAAAATTAAAAAAGTCAGCGACAAAGTTCAAAATTTTGAAAGTTTGATCTTTTGCTATCTTTTTAACAAAGATTAAAAGTAATAAACAAAACAAAAAACGCAATCCACATTGATTAAAAATGAGAAAAAACCTAAAGTTTGACATAGCGTCGTACGTCATTTCCGGTTGGACAAAATGACGTGAAAATATATTCATATGATTTAGTTTCGCGACATTTGCGGGAGGAATGTTAACAGTTTGTACGTGGCACATGTAGTTTTGGCTGGGCGCTCTGAGCAGAATTCGAAAAAAAAAACTAGATCCCCAGGCTTCGCGAGGTTCTGACGCAGTGCGTAGCAGTTTTGACATACGCTTTAAAACTACCCCACAAAGTCGTTTTATTTCAAAGCATGATTGGTTCGCTGAAACTCGTGTCCTGTAGATCGCCCAAACGCATAATTAAACAAACAGTTTTTAACGATGAAATTCGCAATTTTCAAATGGTGATAAAACGGAAAGTATACATCGTACATCAAAAAATAATATATCAATGGATAGATCTTTTCGAGAGCTATCAAATTTGTGCAGCTCACGAGGTCACCAAAGGTCAATGTTACAATATACGACCATTTGAATTTTTTATATATTACTATCAGGTAAATATCAAAATCAAAATCAAAATTAAAAAATCGGTTTCCAAATATAATTCAGGAATCGATATAACATTCTATAGACATTAAAATTACACGAATCGTAGCATCTCCAGAGGCCCAATTTCGATTTAAAGAAAATTACGCACAGTTAGTAGAGAAGAAAATATAAAATTTCCAAATATTAAAAAGCGCATTTTTGGTGGAAATATTTGGTTTAATATATCATTACAAAGAGCAGATAAACCCTAATAAGATTCAATATAAATATTTGTTATTTATAAATTAATTCACGTGACAGAGCTCGTTAAAAATAAAAATTGCAAATTTCAATCGGCTATAAAACCGGAAGTTATCATCGGACAACACAACGCAAATGAACATATCAGTGGATAGATATCATCAAGGAGAATAAATCATGTTCAGGTCACACGGTCACCAAAGGTCAATGTCACAAAATATGGGCCTTTAAAGTTTTTGACATTACCAAAAATATTAAAATGGAAATAAAAGAAAATCCAAATCAAAATTCAAAAATTGGCTCGCAAATAAAGTTGCGCAATCGACTTTAGTCATTAGATACGTAAAAATAACGAAAATCGCTTTATCCCCTGAATTTGAATTTTAAAATTTACAAAAGTTTGGCATTTCAATATGGCGGCTTATCATTTGCTTCCGGTCCGGATTTTTTCATCTTCGTTTTTTTGTATGACTATTTCTAGCATATTGCAAAAAGAATTTTTGAAATATCTTGAAAATTCCGGAAATTGATTTTTAAATTTCAAAAGCGAATAACCCCAAAACCGGAAGTGATTTCGAAAATTTAAAAAATAGATTTTAATTGCATTAATAGTGTCTATCTACCTGTAAGTTTTCGGATGCATCGGAATAAAATTGTAGAAGTTGAAAAAAACGCAAAAATTGATATAAAAAAGTCAGCTACAAAAGTAATGAAATAAGCAGTTTGAAACTGCAGTTATGCAGCTAGCAGTTAAAAGAAGCTAGCAAAAGAAGTTCTGTCAAAATCAGATGATAAATAGAGGTAATAAACAGCAATAACCAAAAAGCCGCCATTGCCCACAGCTCGTTTCCGGTTGCTCTAAATGACGTCATTTTACATTTAAAAAATACAAGTCACGCAGTTTGAATAGGCAATAGCACAAGGTAGTTTGTGGCAAGTTGCCTTCTACGAAAACAATCGAGGGTAAAATTCGAAAAAAAAAAACTAGAGCCACATGTGGCACAGTGGAACTTTGCTAACGTTACAAAATTGCAACAGACAGGCCGAAACATCTGATTTTCTGGGAGCACATGGCCAAAGCAAAGGTATCTGTGTGCAAAGAATTTTTGGGAAAAACGTTATTTCCTACTGACGTAATTCGCTGAATTGAAAGTTTACCCGGATGTGCCACGCCCATCTCATTTTTTTTTGCGTAAATCTAATAACATTCAAAATATATATTCACGGTACAAATTTGAAGCTTGTATATTTAAAAGATCAAGGGATATGCACCAATACATTTCAAAAAGGGAAAATGTACTTTAATTTTAAAAGTGCAAAAATTAAATTTTCATTTTAAAACCTTTTGTTATACATTGCTGGAAAGTGGACAAAAAGCGCCTAAAGAATCTGAAAATAATGAACCTCTAAATTAATTAGGTCACGCTCTAGAGCAGTCCAAATTTGTGAATTTTGCTGTTTTCAGGCAGCTATAAAACCGGAAGTGGACGTCTGAGGTCAAATGTCAAAGTATTAAATGATAGACACGGTCAATGACCTTTGACCTACTAAAGTTCAAGGTCACCAAGGGTCAAGGTCACGAGAAATAAGCTTCCAAAATTAGAAAAAAATCAACCGGGTTCCTATTGTCGAATTTTACCCGGAAGTGCCACGCCCATCTCATTTTTTTTTAATGTAAATCAAATCACATTCAAAATGTATATTCACGTTACAAATTTGAAGGTTGTACATCTAATAGATCACGAGATATACACACATACATTTCCAAAAAACGTAAACACGGCAAAATGTACTTAAATTTGTAAAAATCAAAAAAATTCAATATCGATTTTATAAACTTTTGTAATGCATCGTTGGAAAGAGGACAAAAAGCGCCTTAATTATCTGAAAATAATAAACCTCTAAATTAATTAGGTCACGCTCTAGAGCAGTCCAAAGTTGTGAATTTTGCTGTTTTCAGGCAGTTATAAAACCGGAAGTAGACGTCGGAGGTCAATGGTCAAAGTATCAACTGATAGCCAAGGTCAATGACCTTTAACCCTCTAAAGGTCATGTCACCAAAGTCAAGGTCACGAGAAATAAGCCCCCAAACTTCGAAAAAATTCAACCGGATGTTGCAAAAATGCAAAAGCGAAATTCAAAAATCGACTTCCAATGTTTTGTTGCAATTTTTATTTTCTTTCATTTGACACCAAAATCATCTCAATCGGACAAGCCATAATGTCTGAATTAAATTCGCGCAATTTCAGAAAAATCAAAATGGCGGCGAAGTTGCGCATGCGGCCTTGATTTGATTTTCTTCGTTTTTTTGTATGGCTAATGGCTACCGAATGATACAAGTTTGAATGTCATACTTTAAAAAAACGGAAGTTATTCAACCGGACGTAAAACTCCATTTTTCGCAAAAACCGGAAGTGACGCAAAAATTTTGACCTAGACAAACCGAAAACAAACTGGGACTTTGCAGTAGCAAAGTCCCACAACTAGAGCCGTAAGCCTAACGGCACTGAAGCAGTGCGTTGCATTACGGAAATGCAGCAATAAGAATTCAAAAAATGTAATTATGTATTTGCATTGTTTCTCTTAGACGTTGAGAAAGGTGTTTTACAATACGTCGAAAAAAAAAAACAATTCGTGGTATAAGGGACATAACACCTTATTTGAGATTATAATTTGATTTCAGATTTCATTAACTTTCAAGTTTCAAGGTCGTTAATATTTTTAATCTGTTTATTTATCATTTAACATCTATCTTCGTAAGAAAATTAGATCCTGCTATTTGTGGCAAGTTTCCATGGTATAACATAGAGACATCAAATTAACAGCGCGGCTTTACATCTTTAAGCGTGTATTTTATAGAGTTGCGTCCCTTAGACCACTATTCCACACAACTGTACAATATTGTTGCTTAAAAGATATAATTTAAAATCCTAAAGGTTGTAATTTCCTTCCAAATATATCATATCATACATCGCCCACAACGAGAAATTAACAATAATCCCTTTTAAATACACCAACGTCACAATATACGACCCTTCAAATTCTTTAAAAATTTTAATCGTTAAAATTTCAAAATCAAAATTCAAAAATCGGTTTCCATATATATTTCGGCAATCGGTTATAGATTCTATATACATCAAAATAACACAAATCGAATTATCCCCTGAAACTTTATTTCGATTTAAAGAAAAACACGCACAGTTAGTATAGATTAAATTACAGAATTTTTAAATTTTTAAACGCGCAATTTTGATAAAAATACCAAGTGTGATATATTAATGGAAAGATGTAAGAAATTCTGTCCTATGTAAATTAGGTCACGTGATAGAGCTCTTTAAAGTTAAAATTTGTGATTTTTAATTGGCTGCAAAACCGGAAGTGAACATCGGACAACAAAAGTGAAGAAACCATTGGTCAGATTTAATCAAGGGCAATAACTTTTGTTCAGGTCACAAGGTCACCAAAGGTCAATATGGCGAAATATGACCTTTAAAAGTTTTGACTATTACTGAAAAATTTCAACCGGAAATAAAGGAAAAGCAAAGTCGAAATTAAAAAATCCCTTCGCATACTTTTTTGCGCAATCGATTGATGTTTGCAGAAACTCGAAAATTATGCAAATTTAATTTAAGCCTGAGACTTAATTTTTAGTTCAAAAAATTAGACATATCAAAATGGCGGCTGATCCGTTACTTCCGGTACTTTAAGAGCAAATAATATTAAAACCGGAAGTTATATCAAAATTTTTAAAAATGTATATATATCTGAAAACTTTCAGATCGATCGAAATAAAAATGTAGAAGTTGAAAAAATGCAAAAATTAAAAATAAAAAAGTCAGCGACAAAGTTCAAAATTTTGAAAGTTTGAAAGTGCTATCTTTTTAACAAAGATTAAAAGTAATAAACAAAAAAAACCGCAATCCACATTGATTAAAAACTAGCTTCGCTAATGAGAAAAAACCTAAATTTTGAAATAGCGTAGTACGTCATTTCCGGTTGGACAAAATGACGTGAAAATATATTCATATGATTTAGTTTCGCGACATTTGCGGGAGAAATGTTAACAGTTTGTACGTGGCACATGTAGTTTTGGCTGGGCGCTCTGAGCAGAATTCGAAAAAAAAAACTAGAGCCACACGTGGCACAGAGTGGGACTTTGCTAACGTTGCTAAATTGCAACAAACAGGCCGAAACATCTAATTTTCTGGAAGAAACTGGCCAAAGCAACAGGGTATCTGTGTGCAAAGTACCTTTTTGAAAAACGTTATTTCCTACAGACGTAGAGCGCTGACCGATGTAAATGAAAAATTATATGTTTACCCCGATGTGCCACGCCCATCTCATTTATTTTGGCGTAAATCTAATCACATTTTAAATGTATATTAACGGTACAAATTTGAAGCTTGAATATCTAATAGATCACGAGATATGCACAAATACATTTCAAAAAAGCAAAATGTACTTTAATTTTAAAAGTGCAAAAATTAAATTTTCATTTTAGAAACTTTTGTTATTCATTGCTGGAAAGTGCCCAAAAAGCGCCTTAAGAATCTGAAAAAATAACCCTCTAAATTAATTAGCCCACGCTCTAGAGCAGTCCAAAGTTGTGATTTTTGCTGTTTTGGGGCAGCTATAAAACCGGAAGTTGACGCCGGAGGTCAAATGTCAAAGTATCCATAGAAAGCCTAGGTCAGTGACCTTTGACCAGAAAAAGGTCAAGGTCGCCAAAAGTCAAGGTCACGATATATTAGCCTTCAGAAAGTGCAAAAATTCAACCGGAAATTGCAACAACAACAAAATCGAAATCGAAAAATCGGCTTCCTAGTTTTTCTTTTAAATTTTATTCTCTTTCGATTGACACCAAAATCATCAAGATCGGACCAGCCGTTACGTCGGAATAGCAATCGACGTATTTCAGGAAAATCAAAATGGCGGCGAAAGTTCTACTTCAGGGTTGAATTTTATTTTTAAATCGGCCATAGAATTACTTTGGCTAATGATAAACAAAATATCGTTGAAATTTTTTCATTGCACCAAAAGTTATTCAACCGGAAGTTAAAATCCATTTCCCATTTAAACCGGAAGTGAAGTAAAAATTTGGACTGAGTCACTTGATTAACATTTGTGGTCACCCTCTTTTCCCAAAAAAGCAAATCATTCTGACAAGAACTCAAAAAAAATTCCAAAATACCGAAATTCGGCAAAAAATGTGAGCTAAAAATTTTCGAAATTCGAAAATTCTAAACTGCCATCATATTGCATAGTCATTGCAGATTCCAAAAATGAAAACCCGAGCAAAATCGGCTCAAAATTGCAAAATCTAGAGCCGATAAACTGCTTTTTGCACATGACGCACTGTAGCACTTCCGGTTTTGCAAAAATGTTCCAATTTATATTCACCAACTAAATGGCCTAAATTGTGGGTCAGAAGTTTTTGAAGAGCTGTTGCAGCTATTGTAGTTTAGGCTGTATGCCCTGTGGAAAAAACGAAAAAAAAAAAACTAGAGCCACACGTGGCACAGAGTGGGACTTTGCTAACGTTGCAAAATTGCAACAAACAGGCCGAAACATCTGATTTTCTGGGAGAAACTGGCCAAAGCAACGAGGTATCTGTGTGCAAAGAATTTTTTGGAAAAATGTTATTTCCTACAGATGTAAAGCGCTGACCGATATAACTGGTAAATTGGAAGTTTACCCGTATGTGCCACGCCCATCTAATTTACTTTTGCGTAAATCTAATCTCATACAAAATATATATTCATGGTTCAAATTTGAAGCTTGTACATCTAATAGATCACGAGATATACACAAATACGTTTCAAAAAAGCAAAATGTACTTTAATTTTAAAAGTCCAAAAATTAAATTTTCATTTTAAAAACTTTTGTTGTGCATCGCTGGAAAGAGGACAAAAGGCGCCTTGGGAATGTGAAAAAAATAACCCTCTAAATTAATTAGGTCACGCTCTAGAGCAGTCCAACGTTGCAAATTTTGCTGCTGCTTTCGAGCAGCTATAAAACCTGAAATAGACGTCAGAAGTCTAATGCCAAATTGTCAACTGATAGCTAAAGTCAGTGACCAATGACCTTGTAAAGGTCAAGGTCACCAAAGGTCAAAGTCACTAGAAATAAGCCCCCAAACTAAAAAAAAACCTGATTTTTTGCAAATGTCGCAAAATTGCAACAAACAGGCAGAAACATTTGATTTTTTGGGATAAACTGGCCAAAGTAATGAGATATATGTATGCAAGGTACTTTTTTGAAAAACGTTATTTACTGCAGCCGTAATTCGCTGACCGATAAAAATGGTAAATTTGAAGTTCACCCGGATGTGCCACGCCCATCTCGTTTTTTGGAGGGGAATCTAATCATATTCAAAATGTATATTCACAGTAAAAATTTGAAGCTTGTACAGCTAATAGATCACGAGATATACACACATACATTTCAAGGAAGCGAAAATACGGCAAAATGTACTTTTCCTTGCAAAAATCAAAAAATTCAATTTTCATTTTACGAACTTTTGTTATATATCGTTGGAAAGAGGACAAAAAGCACTTTAAGAATCTGAAAAAATTAACACTCTAAATTAATTAGGTCACGCTCTAGAGCAGCCCAAAGTTGCGAATTTTGCTGTTTTCGGGCAGCTATAAAACCGGAAGTAGACGTCGGAGGTCAAAGTTCAAAGTATCAACTGATAGCCAAGGTCAATGACCTTTGACCTACTAAAGGTTATGGTCACCAAAGGTCAAGGTCACGAGAAATAAGCCCCCAAACTTCGAAAAAATTCAACCGGATGTTGCAAAAATGCAAAAGCGAAATTCAAAATTCGGCTCCCATACTTTTTTTCGCAATCGTTTAGACTATCTAAAAATACAAATAACACACAAGTCACTCTTACCGTAGAGGCCCCATTTTGAGTTTTACAAAAAAGTGACATTTCAAGATGGCGGCCAATGTTTCACTTCCGGTCCGGATTTTTTCTTCTTCGTTTTTTTGTCTTCTGATTCAATTAGGATTGACATAAATTTTGTTGCGATACATCAATTACAGCACAAGTAGGTCAACCGGAAGTTTAAACCCGTTTTACGTTGAAACCGGAAATGAAGCAAAAATTTTGACTCTGCCAATGTTTTCATATTCGTGACACTTGAAGGCACCCAAATTTTCAGATCAATCGGTCTAAAAATAGCAAAGTTGCAAAATTGTGCAAAATACGGCAAAAAAATGTGTGCTATGAATTTTCGAATTTCGAAATTTTGTAACTGCTATCTTGTTGGAAATTGTTTCAAGTTTTCAAAAATGCAAACCCGACGAAAATCGGTCCAAAAATGCGAGTCCTAGAGCCACTGACCGACTTTATAGACATGCAGCACCTCCGGTTTTGCAAAAATGTTCCAATTTATATTTAATAGAAACCGAAAACAAAACCGAAAACAAACTGGGACTTTGCGGTAGCAAAGTCCCACAAAAAAAAAAAGACAAACCGAAAACAAACTGGGACTTTGCGGTAGCAAAGTCCCACAAAAAGAGACATTTCGAAAACAAACTGGGACTTTGCTGAAAGCAACTAGAGCCGTACGCCTAACGGCACTGAAGCAGTGCGTTCCATCCAGGGATTCGTTCGTTAAGCAAAAGACAAAAAGGGTTTATTAAAATAAAAAAATGTGCATCAGAAACGGATTTTGACTTCATAACAAACGCTCCCATACCCCCCTTTTCCCCCTTTCCCATCTTTGCCCCTCCCCATCCTTAGCCCTCATCATCAATTAAGATAGATAATAAGTTAAATTCATAATAAAAAATGGATAGAGGGTCGTTTAATCTAAAAAAGATATCCGGATCGCCGAAACTCATATTTGTAAATCGCCCAAACGTAGAGAATAATACCCAATGTAGATTGTTTTATATATTAAATTCGCAATTTTCGGATGGCGATGAAACCAAAAGTAGATATCGTACAAAAAATATATATATAGCATTGGATAGACAATGTCGAAGCTATATACAAATCGAAAGGTCACTAATGGTTAAAGTTGTCTTAAGTCGCCAGGGTATAACATTGAGACACCACATAAATAGCGCGGCCTAACATTTTAAAATTTATATTGAATAGAGTTTCGTCCCTTAGACCATTATTCCAGTCAACTGTATATTATTGTTGCATAATATAAGAGATAAAATTTAAAATTCTAAAGGTTGTAATTTCGATCCAAATATTCAATATTTACATCACCCACAACAGGAAAAACATACATAACTACTTTGAACCATTTTAACTGGATGTAGAACGATTAAACTAAAAAATAATTTCAGATCGCTGAAACATATATCTTGTAGGTCGCCCAAATGCAACACATTAAACAGATTGTTTTATAGGGAAAATTCGCAATTTTCAAATGGCGATAAAAGCGGAAGTATATATCTTACAATAAAGCTTTATATTTCATTGGATAGAACTTCTCGAGAGCTATCATATTTGTACAGGTCAAAAATTCGTCAAAGGTCAACGTCACAATATACGACCCTTCAAAGTTTTTAAACATTTTAATCGTTAAAAAATCAAAATCAAAATCAAAATCAAAATTCAAAAATCGGTTTCCATATATATTTCGGCAATCGGTTATAGATTCTATATACATCAAAATAACACAAATCGAATTATCCCCTGAGACTCTATTTCGATTTAAAGAAAAACACGCACAGTTAGTATAGAAGAAATTACAGAATTTTGAAATTTTTAAACGCGCAATTTTGATAAAAATACCAAGTGTGATATATTAATGGAAAGATGACATTAAATGTAAAAGGAATATGTAAAAAATTCTGTCCTATGTAAATTAGGTCACGTGATAGAGCTCTTTAAAGTTAAAATTTGTGCTTTTCAATTGGCTACAAAACCGGAAGTGAACACCGGACAACAAAAGTGAAGATACCATTTGGCAGATTTAATCAAGGGCAATAACTTTTGTTCAGGTCACAAGGTCACCAAAGGTCAATATGGCAAAATATGACCTTTAAAAGTTTTGACTATTACTGAAAAATTTCAACCGCGGAAATAAAGGAAAAGCAAAATCGAAATTCAAAAATCCCTTCCCATACTTTTTTGCGCAATCGATGGATGTTTTTAGAAAATCTAAAATTATGCAAATTAGATTTAACCCTGAGGCCCCATTTTGAGTTTTACAAAAGTTAGTAATATCAAGATGGCGGCTGATCCGTTACTTCCGGTTATAATTTTTTAAATTTAGCATTATTTAATACACAATTGTAGCTAATTGCAAAAGAAATTTTTCAAATATCTTCATTATTCCGGAAGTGCAAAATTCAACTTTAAAAGTAAATAACATCAAAACCGGAAGTGATATCGAAATTTTGAAAATTACTTATAGTTTGCAATCAAAATGACTATATATCTGTAAATTTTTAGATCGATCGAAATAAAATTGTAGAAGTTGAGAAAACTGCAAAAATTAAAATTAAAAAAGTCAGCGACAAAGTTCAAAATTCTAAAAGTTTGAAAAAGCTATCTTGTAAAGAAATATTAAAAGTAATAAATAAAAAAAAACGCTATCAAAATTGATTAAAAACTAGCGTCGTAAATGAGAAAAAACCTAAAGTTAGACATAGGCCCGTACGTCATTTCCGGTTGGACAAAATGGCGTCAAAATACATTCATGTAGTTTAGTTTCGCGGGTTTTGCTGGAGGAATGTTAACAGTTTTTATGTGGCATTTGTAGTTTTGGCTGGGCGCGATGGGAAGGATTCGAAAAAAAAAAAAAACTAGATCCCCAGGCTTCGCGAGGTTCTGACGCAGTGCGTAGTAGTTTTGACATACGCTTTAAAACTACCCCACAAAGTATCGGTAGAACAGTAACGTTATTTTACAGAGTATAAGTCGTTTTATTTCAAAGCATAATTGGTTTCGCTGAAACTCGTGTCATGTAGATCGCCCAAACGCATAATTAAACAAACAGTTTTTAACGCTGAAATTCGCAATTTTCAAATGGTGATAAAACGGAAAGTATACATTGTACATCAAAATATAATATATCAATGGATAGATCTTTTCGAGAGCTATCAAATTTGTGCAGCTCACAAGGTCACCAAAGGTCAAGGTTACAATATACGACCATTTGAATTTTTTATATATTACTATCAGGTAAATATCGAAATCAAAATCAAAATTCAAAAATCGGTTTCCAAAAATAATTCAACAATCGATATAACATTCTATAGGCATCAAAATTACACGAATCGGAGCATCTCCAGAGCCCCAATTTCGATTTAAAGAAAATTACGCACAGTTAGTAGAGAAGAAAATACAAATTTTGAAATACTAAAAAGCGCATTTTAAGTGGAAATATGTGGATTTATATATCATTAAAAAGAGAGAATAAACTGTAAACAGATTCAATATGAATTTTTGTTATTCATAAATTAGTTCACGTGACAGAGCTCTTTAAAAATAAAAATCACAAATTTCAATCGGTTATAAACCCGGATGTGGACATCGGACAACACAAATGAATATATCATTGAATAGATATCATCAAGGGCAATAAATCGTGTTCAGGTCACAAGGTCACCAAAGGTCAAGGTCACGAAATATTGGCCTTTGAAATTTTGATCATTACCAAAAAAATTAAAATGGGAATAAAAGAAAATCAAAATCAAAATTCAAAAATCGGCTTCCAAATATAATTGCGCAATCGACTCTAGTTATTAGATATGAAAAATAACGAAAATCCCTTGATTCCCTGAATTTGAATTTCAAATTTTATAAAAGTTTGACATTTCAATATGTCGGCTTTTTGTTGCTTTCGGTCGGAATATTTTCATCCTCGTTTTTTTGTATGACTATTTCTAGCATATTGCAAAAAGAATATTTGAAATATCTTGAAAATTCCGGAAATTGATTTTTAAATTTTAAAAGCGAATAACGTCAAAACCGGAAGTGATTTCGAAAATTTAAAAAATAATTTTTGATCGCATTAATAGTGTCTATCTACCTATTAATTTTCGGGTGCATAGAAATAAAATTGTAGAAGTTGAAAAAAAAGCAAAAATTAAATTCAAAAAAGTCAGCTACAAAGGTAATGAAACTAGCAGTTTTAAACTGCAATTATGTAGCTAGCAGTTTAAAGAAGCTAACAAAAGAAGTTTTGTCAAAATCAATTGAAAAATAAAGGTAATAAACAGCAAAAACCAAAAAAGCGCTATTGCCCACAGCTCGCTTCCGGTTGCTCTAAATAACGTCATTTTACATTTAACAAATAGTAGTCTTAAAGTTTGATTAGCCAATAGCAACAGGTAGTTTGTGGCAAGTTGCCTTCTTAGAGAACAATCGAGGGTAAAATTCGAAAAAAAGAAAAAAAAAAAAAAAAAGACATTTCGAAAACAAAGCAGTGCGTTCGATGAACGCACTGCAAAAAAAAAAAACATTTCGAAAATAAAGCAGTGCGTTCGAAGAACGCACTGCAAAAAAAAAAAAGAATTGGCAAACCGAAAACAAACTGGGACTTTGCGGTAGCAAAGTCCCACAACTAGAACCGTTAGACGGTACCAAGGCAGTGCGCGTCCCTTCTATTGCATGGGTGAAACGTTGCATTTATAATATCTAATTCCATAATAATAACTAGACCTGTTTGTAACAATTGTGCAGCTTCCGAGATATTTAAAATTTGTTATATCTCCTGGCTGTCATTTAAAATAGAACGTAACCACGCCTACTCAGTATAATGACTTGTTTTGATTGGTTGCGATACTTAAACTGGAAATGTCAAAATTTGTCTTGACCAAACGATAAGAAATTAACACAATTTGACTTAATGACCTTAACTCTTCTTGTAACATTTATATCTGTTTAATTAGTGTGTAAAACAAAACGTCGAAAAAACAAATTTGTGGTCTAAGGGACATAACACCTTATTTGAGATTACAAATTGATCTCGGATTAAATTAACTTTCCAGATCGTTGATACTTTTAATTTGTTTATTTATTTATTTATCAATCTTAATTTAGGTGTAGTAGGAACATTAGATCCTGCAATTTGTGGCAACTTGCCGTCAAATTAACAGCGCGGCTTTACATCTTTAAGAGAGTATTTTATAGAGTTGCGTCCCTTATACCACTAGTCCTCTCAACTGTACATTATTTTTGCTTAAGAGAATATCATTTCAAATTCTAAAGGTTGTCAATTCCTTCCAAATATTCCATATCATACATCGCCCACAACGAGAAATGAACAATCATTCCTTTTATTTAAGATATATAATATCTTTGAATCATTTTAACTGGATTAATTTTTTATCGTAAAAAAAAACAAAATCAAAATAACAATTCAAAAATCGGTTCCCATATATATTTCGGCAATAGATTCTATATACATGTACATCAAAATAACACAAATTGAATTATCTTCCGAGACCCTATTTCGATTTAAAGAAAAATACACACAGTTAGTATAGAAGAAATTACAAAATTTGCAAATTTAAAAAGTGCAATTTTGATCAAATATCAAATGTTATACACCATTGGAAAGAATAGCTAGACCTGTTTGTAACAGTTCTGCAGCTTTCGAGCTATTTAGAATTTGTTGGTCTCCTGGCTGTCATTTAAGGATAGAATGTAGATTGATTTTGCGATTATTGGGAGAGATGATTTATTCATGATTTAACACGTGACATTTGAGCTTGTTAATAGACTGGCAATCATTAAAGTTTGTGATGTAAAAATATCTGGGCTTAACCACGCCCACAAAGTCCATTGACTTGTTTTGGAAACTTCAACTGGAAATGTCAAAATTTGTCAATTGACCGTTTTATAGGAAAAATTCGCAATTTTTAAATGCCGATAAACCGAAAGTTTACATTTTGCTATAAAGCTTAATATGTCATTGGACAGAACGTATCACATATGTACAGGTATAAAGATCGCCAAAGGTCAACGTCACAATATACACCTTCGAAGTTTTTATAATTTTTAATCGTAATTAAATCAAAATCAAATTCAAAATTCAAAAATCAGTTTCCATATAAATTTCGGCAATCGGTTATAGATTCTATATACATGTCCATCAAAATAACACATATTGACTGATCCTCCGAGACCCTATTTCGATTGAAAGAAAAATACACACAGTGATGTAAAATATCTGGGCTTAACCACGCCCACAAAGTCTAATGACTTGTTTTGATTGGTTGGGATACTAACTGGAAATGTCAAAATTTGTGTCTTGACCAAAAGATAAGAAATTAACACAATCAGACATTTATGACCTGTTGCATTTATATCTGTTTAATTAGAGTGTAATTTTATTCTTAAACTTTTCGCAATTTTTATTTATACATATGGATTTATATATTGCTTGAAAGCTGGGAATTTGCACATTATAAATCTGTTCGAATTTTGTTTTAAGTTAAATAGAACTAAATATAAAAAAAATATGAATGTTAAAATCGCTTATTTTCTACTAGGCGTATTTTCATCAGTTTTCGGTCTATAGCTAAAATAAAGATATTGTTAGAAAGCTGATGAAAATCACATCACAATAATGTCAATTGTTGCCAAGAGTCTTGTTCATGAGATATAACCATCTGAAGATACGAGAAATATGCAAATTACCAATTTTTGGATCCCTATAATCCAAATGTTCTTTACTGAAATTAGAAATCAAGGGATCATATGAACCTTTAGCCAATGAAGATGATTGTGCAGAAGATGCATATTAGTAAGTTAGTCCTCTTCGTTCCTTGCGGAGAATAGGGCTGCTACAGACGTTCTCCATCTCACTCTGTTATGAGCTGTTCTTTTTGCTTCATTCCAGGTCTTGCCAATCCTTCCTAGCTCTTCCAGTCTTATTCTTTTCAAGCTATGTAAAGGTCGTCCTTGTCTTCTATGCCCTTGGGGATTCCAGTCCAGTTTCCATATTAGTAAGTTAGTCCTCTTCGTTCCTTGCGGAGAATAGGGCTGCTACAGACGTTCTCCATCTCACTCTGTTATGAGCTGTTCTTTTTGCTTCATTCCAGGTCTTGCCAATCCTTCCTAGCTCTTTCAGTCTTATTCTTTTCAAGCTATGTAAAGGTCGTCCTTGTCTTCTATGCCCTTGGGGATTCCAGTCCAGTGCCTCTCTGGTGATGTTGTTTTGAGATCAAAAGGATGCATATGGTAGAGTTCAAAAGTTATGAACTTTCAAACGGAAGTCAGTTTAGAAAATCTTTGGCAGGACCTGGTCCAAAGACAAATTTGAAATTGAAAAATATGCCACTAGTTGACCTAGATAATTATCCAAATTATATTTTAAAACAAGTCTGAAAAAAATAGGATTAAAAATGGCAGACGAGTAGTATTTTTCCAATAATTTGCATATTTCAAGATGGCGATCAAACGGTTAGGAATTTGCATATACGGCATACTTACAAAATGAAGATATTGATGGTACTAATTCTGTGGAATAATAAAATTGCAAGTATGTGCAAAAATTTAATCCGAAAATTCTTATTTCTGTGATTTTCTACATTTTTTTGTCATTTTCGGACGTTTACGGCTAATTTCGGAAAATGTTTTATCGGAATCTTTAATGATAATTTTTTGTCTACTCATCTACCAATTTTTGTGAAAAAAATAAGACGTAAATTTAAAAAAAAACACGTGCTTAATTTAAAAAAAAAAACACGTGCTTTTTCATAAATCACGCACAATTGATATAGAACTAAGAACAAAATTTTCAAATATTTAAAGCGCAATTTTGATCAAAATATAAAGTGTTATACACCATTGGAAAGAATAAATTACGCGTAATAAGGACATAAAAGAAATTTTGACGTATGTAAATTAGGTCACGTGACAGAGCTCTTCGAAGTTAAAAAGTGCAATTTTCAAATGGCTGTAAAACCGGAAGTTGACATTGCACAACACAAATGAAGACATCAATGGATAGATCTCGACAAGGGCAACAACTTTTGTGCAGGTCACATGGTCACCAAAGGTCAAGGTCACGATATATGAACGTTGGAAAATTAGGCACTGAGTGAAAAAAAAGAACCGGAAATGAAAGGTAAGCTAAATCGAAATTCAAAATTCGGCTTCCTAAGAATTGTTAGCAATCGATTGAAGATTACATAGACATCCAAATTACAATTGTCCGATTAACCCCTAAGGCCCAATTTTTCACTTTACAAAAGTAAGTGGTTTAATGATGGCGACTGATCTGTTACTTCCGGTTCAATTTTTGTTAATTATAAAATCATTATGGGTTAATAGTAACTAATTGCAAAAAAAAAAATTCAAATATCTTTAGAATTCCGGAAGTGAAAATTCGAAGTTTAGCGACGTATGACGCCGAAACCGGAAGTGATGTCGACATTTTGAAAACAGATTTTTCTTGACAAGAAAAATGTTTATCTAACTGCAAATTTTGATTTCGATCTAATCAAAATTGCAAAAGTTAGAAAAAGTGTTAAATTTTAAAATTCAAAAGTCAGCAACAAAAGTAAAAATTTCAAAATTTTTAAACTGCTTTTATGTAAATCTAAGTCATAAGTAGTAAATAAAAAAAGTCCGAACCAGATTGGATAAAAACGAGCCGTGAGTTAGTAAACAAAAATAAAATTTGTGACGTTCTACGTCATTTCCGGTAGAACAAAAATGCGTCAATTTACATTTAAACAACAACGAGCACTAGATTACGTTACAATATCACGCCAGATTGTGTAAGACATTTGCAGTTATGGCTGGGGAGCGTGACCAGAAAGAGACAAAAAAAAAACTAGAACCGTTAGACGGTACCAAGGCAGTGCGCGTCCCTTCTATTGCATGGGTGAAACGTTGCATTTATAATATCCAATTCCATAATAATAACTATTATAATATAATATAACCTGTTTGTAACAGTTGTGCAGCTTCCGACATATTTAGAATTTGTTATATCTCCTGGCTGTCATTTAAAAAAGAACTACGCCTACTCAGTATAATGACTTGTTTTAATTGGTTGCGATACTTAAACTGGAAATGTCAAAATTTGTGTCTTGACCAAACGATAAGAAATTAACACAATTTGACTTTATGACCTGTTACATAATCTTCTTAACTTTTCTTGTAACATTTATATCTGTTTAATTAGTGTGTAAAACAAAACGTCGAAAAAACAAATTTGTGGGACATAACACTTTATTTGAGATTACAAATTGATATCGGATTTCATTAACTTTCCAGATCGTTGATACTTGTTAATTTGTTTATTTATTTATTTATCAATCTTAATTTACGTGTAGTAGGAACATTAGATCCTGCAATTTGTGGATCCTGCAAGTTTCCATGGTATAACATAGAGACATCAAATTAACAGCGCGGCTTTACATCTTTAAGAGAGTATTTTATAGAGTTCCGTCCCTTATACCACTATTCCACTCAACTGTACATTATTTTTGCTCAAGAGAATATCATTTAAAATTCTAAAGTTTGTAATTTCCTTCCAAATATTCCATATCATACATCGCCCACAACGAGAAATGAACAATCATTCCTTTTATTTAAGATATATAATATCTTTGAATCATTCTAACTGGATTAATTTTTAATCGTAAAAAAATTAAAATCAAAATAACAATTCAAAAATCGGTTTCCATATATATTTCGGCAATCGGTATAGATTCTATATACATGTACATCAAAATAACACAAATTGAATTAACCTCCGAGACCCTATTTCGATTTAAAGAAAAATACACAGTTAGTATAGAAGAAATTACAAAAATTTGCAAATTTTAAACGTGCAATTTTGATCAAATATCAAGTGTTATACACCATCGGAAAGAATAACTAGACCTGTTTGTAACAGTTCTGCAGCTTTCGAGCTATTTAGAATTTGTTGGTCTCCTGGCTGTCATTTAAGGATAGAATGTAGATTGATTTTGCATTTATTTGGAGAGATGATTTATTCATGATTTAACACGTGACATTTGAGCTTGTTAATAGACTGGCAATCATTAAGGTTTGTGATGTAAAAATATCTGGGCTTAACCACGCCCACAAAGTCCAATGACTTGTGTTGGAAACTTCAACTGGAAATGTCAAAATTTGTGAATTGACCGTTTTATAGGAAAAATTTGAAATTTTTAAATGCCGATTACATTTTGCTATAAAGCTTAATATGTCATTGGATAGAACGTATCACATTTGTACAGGTAAAGGTCAACGTCACAATATACACCTTCGAAGTTTTTATAATTTTTAATCGTAAAAAAAACAAAATCAAATTAAAAATTCAAAAATCAGTTTCCATGTAAATTTCTTTTTTTTTTTTTTTTTTTCGGCAATCGGTTATGGATGACATATTGACTGATCCTCCGAGACCCTATTTTCGATTGAAAGAAAAATACACACAGTGATGTAAAATATCTGGGCTTAACCACGCCCACAAAGTCTAATGACTTGTTTTGATTGGTTGGGATATCTGGAAATGTCAAAATTTGTGTCTTGACCAAAAGATAAGAAATGAACACAATCAGACTTTATGACCTGTTGCATTTATATCTGTTTAATTAGAGTGTAATTTTATTCTTAAACTTTTCGCAGTTTTTATTTATACATATTGATTTATATATTGCTTGAAAGCTGGGAATTTGCACATTATAAATCTGTTCGAATTTTGTTTTTAAGTTAAATAGAACTAAATATAAAAAAATATGAATGTTAAAATCGCTTATTTTCTACTAGGCGTATTTTCAACAGTTTTCGGTCTATAGCTTAAATAAAGATATTGTTAGAAAGCTGATGAAAATCACATCACAATAATGTCAATTAGAATGTTGCCAAGAGTCTTCTTCATGAGATATAACCATCTGAAGATACGAGAAATATGCAAATTACCAATTTTTGGATCCCCATTAAACCAAATGTTCTTTACTAAAATTAGAAATCAAGGTATCATATGAACCTTTCGCCAATGAAGATGATTGTTCAGAAAAATAAAGGATGCATATTAGTAAGTTAGTCCTCTTCGTTCCTTGCGGAGCATAGGGCTGCTACAGACGTTCTCCATCTCACTCTGTTATGAGCTGTTCTTTTTGCTTCATTCCAGGTCTTGCCTCTTTCCTAGCTCTTTCAGTCTTTTTCTTTTCAAGCTATGTAAAGGTCATCCTTGCCTTCTATGCCCTTGGGGATTCCAGCCCAGTGCCTCTCTGGTGATGTTGTTTTGAGATCAAAAGGATGCATATGGTAGAGTTCAAAAGTTATGAACTTTCAAACGGAAGTCAGTTTGAAAAACTTTGGCAGGACCTGGTCCAAAGACAAATTTGAAATTGAAAAATATGCCACTAGAGGACCTAGATAATTATCCAAATTATATTTTAAAACAAGTCTGAAAAAAATAGGAGAAAAAATGGCGGACGAGTAGTATTTTTCCAATAATTTGCATATTTCAAGATGGCAATCAAACGGTTAGGAATTTGCATATACGGCATACATACAAAATACAGATATTGATGGTACTAATTCTGTGGAATAATAAAATTGCAAGTTTGTGCAAAAATTTAATCCGAAAATTCCGATTTCTGTGATTTTCTACATTTTTTGGCCATTTTCGGACGTTTCCGGCTAATTTCGGAAATTTTTTTATCGGAATCTTTAATGATAATTTTTTGTCTACTCATCTACCAATTTTTGTGAAAAAAAAGACGTAAATTTAAAAAAAAACACGTGCTTTTTCATAAATCACGCACAATTAAAATAGAACTAAGAACAAAATTTTCAAATATTAAAAAGCGCAATTTTGATCAAAATATAAAGTGGAAAGAATAAATTACGCGTAATAAGGACATAAAAGAAATTTTGACGTATGCAAATTAGGTCACGTGACAGAGCTCTTCGAAGTTAAAAAGTGCAATTTTCAAATGGCTGTAAAACCGGAATTTGACATTGCACACCACAAATGAAGACATCAATGGATAGATCTCGACAAGGGCAACAACTTTTGTGCAGGTCACATGGTCACCAAAGGCCAAGGTCACGATATATGAACGTTGGAAAATTAGGCACTGAGTGAAAAAAAAAACCGGAAATGAAAGGTAAGCTAAATCGAAATTCAAAATTCGGCTTCCTAAGAATTGTTAGCAATCGATTGAAGATTACATAGACATCCAAATTACAATTGTCCGATTAACCCCTAAGGCCCAATTTTTCACTTTACAAAAGTAAGTGGTTTAACGATGGCGACTGACCTGTTACTTCCGGTTCAATTTTTGTTAATTATAAAATTATTATAGGTTAATAGTTACTAATTGCAAAAAAAAAAAAATTCAAATATCTTTAGAATTCCGGAAGTGAAAATTCGAAGTTTAGCGACGTATGACGCCGAAACCGGAAGTGATGTCGACATTTTGAAAACAGATTTTTCTTGACAAGAAAAATGTTTATCTAACTGCAAATTTTGATTTCGATCTAATCAAAATTGCAGAAGTTAGAAAAAGTGTTAAATTTTAAAATTCAAAAGTCAGCAACAAAAGTAAAAATTTCAACATTTTTAAACTGCTATTCTGTAAATCTAAGTTATAAGTAGTAAATAAAAAAAGTCCGAACCAGATTAGATAAAAAAACGAGCCGTGAGTTAGTAAACAAAAATAAAATTTGTGACGTTCTACGTCATTTCCGGTAGAACAAAAATGCGTCATTTTACATTTAAACAACAACGAGCACTAGATTACGTCACAATATCACGCCAGATTGTGTAAGACATTTGCAGTTATGGCTGGGGAGCGTGACCAGAAAAAGACAAAAAAAAAACTAGAGCCGTACGCCTAACGGCACTGAAGCAGTGCGTTCCATCCAGGGATTCGTTCGTTAAGTAAAAGACAAAAAGGGTTAATTAAAATAAAAAAATGTGCATCAGAAATGGATTTTGATTTCATAACAAACGCTCTCATACCCCCCTTTTCCCCCTTTCCCCTCTTTGCCCTTCCCCGTCCTTAGCCCTCGTCATCAATTAAGATAGATAATAAGTTAAAATCATAATAAAAAATGGATAGAGGGTCGTTTAATCTAAAAAAGATATCCGGATCGCCGAAACTCATACTTGTAAATCGCCCAAACGTAGAGAATAATACCCAATACAATGTAGATTGTTTTATATATTAAATTCGCAATTTTCAGATGGCGATGAAACCAAAAGTATATATCGTACAAAAAATATATATATAGCATTGGATAGACAATGTCGAAGCTATGTACAAATCGAAAGGTCACTAATGGTTCAAGTCGCCAGGGTATAACATTGAGACACCACATAAATAGCGCGGCCCAACATTTTAATTGAATAGAGTTTCGTCCCTTAGACCATTATTCCATTCAACTGTATATTATTGTTGCATAATTATAAGAGATAAAATTTAAAATTCTAAAGGTTGTAATTTCGTTCAAAATATTCAATATTTACATCACCCACAACAGGAAAAACATATATAACAACTTGGAATCATTTTAACTGGATGTAGAACGATTAAACTAAAAAATAATTTCAGATCGCTGAAACTTATATCTTGTAGGTCGCCCAAATGCAACACATTAAACAGATTGTTTTATAGGGAAAATTCGCAATTTTCAAATGGCGATAAAAGCGGAAGTATACATCTTACAATAAAGCTTTATATATCATTGGATAGAACTTCTCGAGAGCTATCATATTTGTACAGGTCAAAAATTCGTCAAAGGTCAACGTCACAATATACGACCCTTCAAAGTTTTTAAAAATTTTAATCGTTAAAAAATCAAAATCAAAATAAAAATTCAAAAATCGGTTTCCATATATATTTCGGCAATCGGTTATAGATTCTATATACATCAAAATAACACAAATCGAATTATCCCCCGAGACCCTATTTCGATTTAAAGAAAAACACGCACAGTTAGTATAGAAGAAATTACAAAAGTTTGAAATTTTTAAACGCGCAATTTTGACTAAAATACCAAGTTTGATATATTAATGGGAAGATGACATTAAGCGTAAAAGGAATATGCAAGAAATTCTGTCCTATTTAAATTAGGTCACGTGATAGAGCTCTTTAAAGTTAAAATTTGTGATTTTCAATTGGCTGCAAAACCGGAAGTGAACATCGGACAACAAAAGTGAAGATACCATTGGGCAGATTTAATCAAGGGCAATAACTTTTGTTCAAGTCACAAGGTCACCAGAGGTCAATATGGAGAAATATGACCTTTAAAAGTTTTGACTGTTACTGAAAAAATTCAACCTGAAATAAAGGAAAAGCAAAGTCGAAATTCAAAAATCCCTTCGCATACTTTTTTGCGCAATCGATTGATGTTTGCAGAAACCCGAAAATTATGCAAATTTAATTTAAACCTGAGCCTGAATTTTTAGTTTTACAAAAGTTAGACATATCAAAATGGCGGCTGATCCGTTACTTCCGGTTCGGATTTTTCAAATTTAACATCATTAAATGAACAATTCTAGCTTATTGCAAAAGACATTTTTCAAATATTTTCAATATTCCGGAAGTGCAAATTTCAACTTTAAGAGCAAATAACATTAAAACCGGAAGTTGTATCAAAATTTTGAAAATTTATTATAGTTCGCAATCAAAATGTATATATATCTGAAAACTTTCAGATCGATCGAAATAAAAATGTAGAAGTTGAAAAAACGCAAAAATTAAAATTAAAAAAGTCAGCGACAAAGTTAAAAAATTTGAAAGTTTGAAAGTGCTATCTTTTTAACAAAGATTAAAAGTAATAAACAAAAAAAACACAATCCACATTGATTAAAAACTAGCTTCGCTAATGAGAAAAAACCTAAAGTTTAACATAGCGTCGTACGTCATTTCCGGTTGGACAAAATGACGTGAAAATATATTCATATGATTTAGTTTCGCGACATTTGCGGGAGAAAAGTTAACAGTTTGTACGTGGCACATGTAGTTTTGGCTGGGCACTCTGAGCAGAATTCGGAAAAAAAAAAAAAGAAAAAAAAAAAAAAAACATTTCGAAAACAACGCACTGCAATCATTTCGATAACAAACTGGGACTTTGCGGTAGCAAAGTCCCACAACTAGAGCCGTACGCCTAACGGCACTGAAGCAGTGCGTTCCATCAAGGGATACGTTCGTTAAGCAAAAGACAAAAAGGGTTTATTAAAATAAAAAAAATGTGCATCAGAAATGGATTTTGATTTCATAACAAACGCTCCCACACCCCCCTTTACCCCTCTTTGCCCCTCCCCATCCTTAGCCCTCATCATCAATTAAGATAAATAATAAGTTAAAATCATAATAAAAAATGAATAAAGGGTCGTTTAATCTAAAAAGATATACGGATCGCCGAAACTCATATTTTGTAAATCGCCCAAACGTAGAGAATAATATAGATTGTTTTATATATTAAATTTGCAATTTTCAGATGGCGATGAAACCAAAAGTAGATATCGTACAAAAAATATATATACAGCATTGGATAAACAATGTCGAAGCTATATACAAATCGAAAGGTCACTAATGGTTCAAGTTGTCTGAAGTCGCCAGGGTATAACATTGAGACAACACATAAATAGCGCGTCCTAACATTTTAAAATTTATATTGAATAGAGTTTCGTCCCTTAGACCATTATTCCAGTCAACTGTATATTATTGTTGCATAATTATAAGAGATAAAATTTAAAATTCTAATGGGTTGTAATTTCGTTCCAAATATTCAATATTTACATCACCCACAACAGGAAAAACATATATAACAACTTTGAATCATTTTAACTGGATGTAGAACGATTAAACTAACAAATAATTTCAGATCGCTGAAACTCATATCTTGTAGATCGCCCAAATGCAACACATTAACCAGATTGTTTTATAGGGAAAATTCGCAATTTTCAAATGGCGATAAAAGCGGAAGTATAAATCTTACAATAAAGCTTTATATATCATTGGATAGAACTTCTCAAAAGCTATCACATTTGTACAGGTAAAAAATTCGCCAAAGGTCAACGTCAGAATATACGACCCTTCAAAGTTTTTAAAAATTTTAATCGTAAAAAAATCAAAATCAAAATCAAAATTCAAAAACCTGTTTCCATATATATTTCGGCAATCGGTTATAGATACTATATACATCAAAATAACACAAATCGAATTATCCCCCGAGACCCTATTTCGATTTAAAGAAAACACGCATAGTTAGTATAGAATAGATTACAAAATTTTGAAATTAACTACTTTCCTAAGGATAAATCAGTCAATAATCCTTGGGCCTCAGAGTTTTGATTTTGATTTAAATACCAAGTGTGATATATTAATAGAAAGATGAGATTAAGCGTAAAAGGAATATGTAAGAAATTCTGTCCTATGTAAATTGGGTCACGTGATAGAGCTCTTGAAAGTTAAAATTCGTGATTTTCAATTGGCTGCAAAACCGGAAGTAAACATCGGACAACAAAAGTGGGGATACCATTGGGCGGATATAATGCAGGGCAATAACTTTTGTTCAGGTCAAAAGGTCATCAAAGGTCAAGGTCACGAAATATGACCGGTTAAAGTTTTGACAATTACTGAAAAAATTCAACCGGAAATAAAAGAAAAGCAAAATCGAAATTCAAAAATTCCTTCCCATACTTTTTTGCGTAATCAATTGATGTTTCTAGAAAATCTAAAATTATGCAAATTAGACTTATCTCTGAGAACTTATTTCAGTTTTACAAAATTTGGTCGTATCAAGATGGCGGAAGATCCGTTACTTCCGGTTCGAATTTTCTTAATTTAGCATCATTCAATAGACAATTGTAGCTAATTGCAAAATAAATTTTTCAAATATCTTCATTATTCCGGAAGTGCAAAGTTCAACTTTAAAAGCAAATAAAATCAAAACCGGAAGTGATATAGAAATTTTGAAAATTAATTATACTTCGCAATCCAAATGTCTATATATCTGTAAGTTTTCAAATCGATCGAAATAAAACTGTAGAAGTTAGAAAATGCAAAAAATTTAAAGTTCAAAATGTCAGCGAGAAAGTTGGGAAATGTATAATTCTTAAAGGGGCACAATCTTGATTTTTGGGGGTCGTTTTGGGCCTTTGTTACATTTAAACAGTCCTCAGAAATACTCAAGCTCTAAGAAAATCGCAAAATACCTTGAAATGTACCAAAAAATTTCACTTTTTAAATTTTTTTTCCGTGCTGTACACGTCTGGTCTCCAGTCAGTCTGAAAATTGTGTGTCCTGTTGACAAAGTCTACAAATGAAAATGCGCAGTAGTCTATTTAGTATAGATGACCGCTATTGCACAACGGAGGGATAACTCTTTGATTATCAAGTCGAACCGTTTTCCAATATGGCGGGACGTTCGTAATATCTTAAGACATTATGATTTTCAAACACGGATAATTATGGATACACATGGATTTGACGGGCACACATTTCAAAGGTAAGCTCTGTAGACTATTTCAGATTAGCTAAGCAAAAGATTTCATGTGTTTGAGGCTGTCGGATGATTGTCCGAAACAAATCAAGACTGTGCTCCTTTAAATTGCTATCTTTTAAAACTAAATTCAATGTAGTTACCTAAAAACACCCATCAAAATCGGATCAGAAATAAAGCCGCAAATTGAAAAACAAAGAAAAACTGTAGACGGCGCTACGTCATTTCCTGTAGGTCAAAATGGCGTCAAAATACATTCATTAGATTTAGTCTCGCGGCATTTTCTGAAGAAATGTTAACAGAATGTGCGTGGCATGTGTAGTTTTGGCTGGGCGCTCTGACCAGAATTCGAAAAAAAAAAAAAAAAAAAATTCGAAAACAAAGCAGTGCGTTCGATAGAACGCACTGCAAAAAAAACAAAAAAAAAAAAAACATTTCGCACTGCAATAAAATAATCCGAACGATTACAATACGTTTTCGCCAAAGTCGAAATACGTAAAAAATAGTCATTTCGAAAATAAAGCAGTGCGTTCGAAGAACGCACTGCAATAATAATCCGAACGATTACAATACGTTTTCGACCAAAGTCGAAAAACGTAAAAAGTCCCACAATAAACCGAACGATTACAATACGTTTTCAACCAAACTCGAAATACGTAAATATAAAAAAAATAACTAAGTCATTATCTATAAAGATGCATTTGATTATTGAAAAACGTTTAATTAATTCATTAAGCGTTTTTCAATAATGACTTAGTTTTGCGAGTTTTCAAGATTTTAAGAGATTATGTTACTTTATGACACCAGTTAAGTTCCCTGATGAATATATACTCATATTGACCTTCCCTGAGAACTAAAATTTTATGTTCATGCTAAGACCTATTATCCCTTTTAGAAATCTTTTTTAAACAAACACTTTTATCGGAATACTGATAAGTACAATTTTACTGATAGTAACAACTGATGTGTACCCCCCACCACCCTTGAGATAAAATTTGTACGATATTTACAAAAGTGTAATGTAAATAATTTCAGTGTTTTATTACACAGTCACATCAACATGAATATATAATTAACAATATAATTGACTAGTTCTTATTTATTGAAAACGTGATAATCTGAAAGGGATTTTTTCACCTTAAACCCTTCTGCATGAAATAGAGCTCACTGTGCTTTCAAAAACACCAGCTCGCAACTTCGACTTCCATTTCTGGCTGACCCATTTGTCTTAGAAAAATATTGAACCATTGCATTTCATTATAAAATATGAACCCTGGATTATGCATTACTTGAAACAATACAGGAACGAAAATTACATAGCATAAAACAGATAAAAGTAATGTCAGGGGACAATAAAGTTTCTGACGAATTAAGAGAAATCTTAAGAATTTTGTAGGACTTTGCAATGCCAATAAACCTCTCAACATGGATGAGCCCTTGTCAGACATAACTGAGTCTCCTGGATTACAGTTCTGCATGAGAGTTGACCTCTCCACAATTTGGCAGTCACTCATTGAGCCTCCAAAGGCTTGTGACATAAATGTGCAAATCCCTCCTGGAGATATTCCGGTTAGAACTTTTGCAGTGTTCCTATTCGTACTATAAGTTGCTTGCTGAGCTGTTGGACGTTTTGGTTTGTTGATAGGAATTTCAGTACCATCAATAATAACACGGGTTTTTGGAAAGTCTTCCTAAGATCCTACAGGTGCATAAAAGTGAACTAAATCACGAGAAGGCCAAATATTGATTTCTCTCCATTGCAATGACATAAATCGACTCCAGGTGCAGAACGCGTTGTAAACATCAGATTCTGGTATATTGAAAAGACGGCTCAAATCAAAGTTTGTGTAATTCTTACGTAACTTGACCAACACTAAAAAAACTTGTCCACCACAGAAAGTAGGTTTGAAATAGGTCCGTAGATATAAGTGAAACTATCAACCGCTGGACGTAATGTAGTGAAAACAAACATAAATTTGGCAAAATCCTACAATTCTTTGTAATTATGCATTCCACTTGGATCAAGTTGAATTCATCACAGCTGAGTACTGGTACATGTATGTTGGTGACTGGGTCTGCAGCTGCATCTCGCATTAATGGTAGTGGAGGAATGGGTCTGTACCTGTCTCGCATGTTTTTGCTAAAGTCATCTGTATCATTGTATAATCTAAAGAAGTTTCAAGTTCAACCTCCATACCAATATCATCCTGGAAAAGTAAAAGTAATACTGATTTTAAGGGACACCGTCGAGATTCTAGGTTTTAACAATGTAATCATTAAATGTAGAATGAAGGGAGAATAAAAACTTTTTCAAAGCTTTATCATTTATCAACAATCGCATTCATTCATTCTAAACTAAACCTATATATAAAAGAATAGTGTTTGGTTGAGAATAATTTAAAATTTTCAATCCAGAAAGCAAAGTGGTGGACAAAACTGACAAGATGGTTGACAAATCACCCCGATGTCCATTTTTTTCTCATTAAGACTTATGCAAATGCAATAACTATTTATGATATAACCTGAAAAGAACGATAATTAAATCAAATATGCTTACCAAAGGTTCACTGCACACATCACTGCTCGGACTTGGTTCCAAAACACGAAATCTGGCATTACAATCGGCACGTCTGATCGATACAACCCACTGTTTTCGAACGTCGTCTCTGCCCTTACTGGATGGAAATCGATCTCCACCACGATTCTGACACATGGGAACACAGCATTCTGTTCGTGGCATCCTTTAAAGTTTTCAGTGACACTTATCAAAAAGATATGTTTAGATGACAGCTATTAATATCTAAGCAGAACTGGCGCGCATTAAACCCTGTCGTTTGTGCTGCCATCACACGACAATATCAGAAAAAAGCTTATTACGAGAGAGCCATTGTGTTTTTTCTTTATTTAATTTCTAATATATATATATATGTATAAATAGATTGTTCCAATAAGATGAGTTATTTAATGACATACAGTCATTGTGTTCAAGAATATCAATCTATTATATTGACAAGTCGTCTAACCAGTGTTAAGGTGAGAATGCCAAAAGCTCATAGAGTTAGAACGTGCGTGTATTTTGGGACGGACTGTCCCAAAATACACCGTCGAATGTCCCAAAATCAACGTTGAATGGGGTCATCTAGCACTTTGATGTATTTTTGGACTGTCCCAAAATACGCATATTTTGCGTCCAAAAATACACAATTCCTTATTATAACGTTGGGTTACTGTCCCAAAATACACCATATTTTGAAATGGGTGTTTATTAAAGACATTATTTTTATAAATCTGAAAATAATCTCAAAGTAATTATACTACTAGGACACCTGTTTAGTCAGTGAACGAATTAAATTTTCTTTTAACCTTTTAAAAGTTTGTATGAAAACATAGCTCTTTAAAAATTTGAGATTACAACCGTTGGAATTATTTTTGTACGTTTTCAAGAACAAGTGAAACAACTCATTCTTGTGTATGCGTTTATTAGTACAAGAGCGATAAACTCTTATTATTTTTTATTAATGGGTGAATATTTTATTTGAGGTTATCAGAAATACCTGTAGTTCACTATATGTCGTCTATGATTAACACTTTGTTTATGGCTATGTTTCAGTGCAATGGTATAAGATGATATAGAATTAGCTCATGATTTATTCTTCAATCTCCCCGCATTTATCAGCGAAGAAAAAAGATGAAAGAAAATGAAGAGTTCAAAGACTTCTTCGACCATTTCTCAAGTATTGTCAGTATGCTCATGCCAGATCAAGTACAAATGAAAACTCTGTTTTGGGGGGGATTTTCTCGCCGCTGTTGATGAAGAACACAACTGAATGGTAACTAAACAATACTGTATTGTTTGTGAAACGATCGGTTAAGCAACACATCAAGACAACATATAAGCTGACAATTTTGGTACAGTGGATGGTTTATTTATAGTCATGCTTTTGTTTTTGGTTTTGAGTTGCTATACACTGTTTTATATGTGGAAAAGAACACACAGAAAGTCAAAAACCTCCACAGAGAAATATGATTGCCTTATGAATGATGATTGTGGAGGACAGATTATAGATGATTCGGAAATTTCTTATTCAAGTATGTCTGACATTGAATCAGATAACTTAATTACAAAAGAAGTTCAACGGAATCCTGTGAGACTTGTTTTTGAACAAAATGTGGCACATGCTTTTTCGATTTTCTTGATGAAAACTAAAACAGATTTCTTCCTGAAGCAAACTGTAGACACGTTTTTAAGTGAATTGGATAAACATATCGCAAACGGGTCTTTTTTACAAGAAAAATGTCCAGGTTCTGTAACCAAATTTGAAAATCTTTCATTTGGCAAGCGATCTTCAAAGGTGCATATAAGAAACCCCGGACTGGGCATTAAATCGTACCCCATTGTATCAGATACTCCACTTGAATGTTGTGAATTATTTTGGTATGAAACAGAGGCAATGATGGATAGGATGGAATGGTCTTACAAATATTATAAGCCAGAGCTGAAAGATATTTCGGATCCGGAGTTGCGAATAATATTGCATGCTTATCAGTCATCTTGTACAATAAATCCAGAACAGCTCACTTGTGCTATATTTATTGTGAACTATGTTATGCTTTTACTAGAAAAAGAACTTAGTGAACTGGAGTCCGAATGTGGTTTCCGATTTGAAAGATTTAAACTTTTTGGAAGTATGAGCAAAGGAATGAACATAAGTGAGGCAAGCTCTTTTGATTTCATGATGCTATTGAAATGTACTTTCTGTTGCTTTGACGTTGCCTATCATAATGGTAACTTCGGGGATATTTCTCCCGGAAATATTTTGATTACCGCTCATGATTTGAAACCGCATTTTCAACGAAAAAAAATTCTTAAAAAGGCCAATTTAGGTGACAATATTCACCAGTTATTTATTCCTTCTGAAACTATGCTCAATGCAAGTCTGTTGTTGGATAGAGCAATGAATGGTATCGTGAATCGAAATAAAACAATTATGGACAGACTCCCTTTCATACTAAGTCGAACAAGTGAGACAGAATTGACACTTGTTTTAAACACTCGTTTGCTTCAAGGTCCTGGGTTTGGTATTCCTGAAATCTATATTAAACTTACACCTGGAGTTCTCTTACAATTTGAAAATTCTTTAATGCTTCCATCTATATATGCCATTGTTCCACCCCATTTATCTAACGTTGAACTTAAGATATTCAACCAGTCAGAAAAAATTGATATAAATTTTGCTTGGAAATTGTCTTTTTGCGATCTGGAATATCTATACTTGGAGAACTGCTTAAAGAAGATCGAAGAATCTGGAATCCAGTCATGTTTTCATATTTGCTTAGAAAGTTTGAAAAATCTATTTTCAAATAATAGTAGCACTTTGTTGGGTAATTGTGGTGAAATTAAGCCATATTATTTGGAAACTATTATGTATTTTCTCATGTTAGAGAGCTCACCAAGTAATTGGACTTTTGATGTTCTCACTTCTCGATTGTCAGATGCAATTCACTTTCTTCGTACAGCAGTTGAGAGGCAATGGTTGCCAAATTTCTTCATTGGCAATCCACATTTATACAAAAAATCTCCAATCATAAAAAATATACCATTGATAAATTGCAACAGACAAGTAAATTTATTTTCCAATATGACTTTTGAAATGTCAAGAAAAACTTTACTATTTATTGAGAGTAGATTGGTTGAGACCGGTATAGTTTCGTGTGTAAAAGATGAATATTTATCAGATTTGTGGGAATATGAGTTTTTTGTATTTGGATAAAATCAAATCAATTTAAATTGTCACAATGACTTAGTTTTTATTTTTGTAGGACATACGTAAAGATTTTGTTCTTTTTTTTTCCGAGCACGTAGCACGTAGTAACTGCAGTTGTTAACTTTCAGCAATGGAGACGTTCTTTTTAAAGAAAATTCGAAGATCCCCCTTAAAGCAACTTGAACAACAATAATTTCAACGCTTTGTCCTGACTCCTTTGTTCACCAGATCACTAAATTTAGCGCCTCGATAGGCTACTAGTAATGACTTATGAAGCAGGGTTCCTGTTGACATTATCCGCGAGCATTGGAATGCATAAATTAATATGGACATTTTGTGTATGGTGGATGATTGGAAAAGGATTGCTTTAGATAACTAAATCATCATAAACTTCACACATACATACGTTTTCTTCGTTTCGTAAAATTAAGTCGATGATAACTTTGTTTTTCCCGTTTGTTTATACTGCCTTCTTAATAAATTATGGATAAAAGTAGTCAAGAAAATAATAAACTATAAAGATTATATTTGAAATATGCCTTGCCTTATTTTCATTTATTTATTTTTTATATATTCGATATGATATACAGTATGTTCTAATGATGCAAAAAGGCTCTAACACCTTGAGAAGGAAATGCCCTCTTTTGGCCCTATCTACAAGTCTCTTTATTCAATTCGTGCCCATAAATTATGACATATTCGCTCTTAATTATTCACAAGGGTTTTTTTCCCTTATTATGTTTTGCTCATACAAATTTATAAATTTCAGTACATTTCCGCCGTCTATTTACGAATGCAAATGAAAACGTCATCAATCCATCTAAGGTATATGTTCCATTATGTAAGGTTCTATTATGCACAGTGTATAATGCAAAGTGTATTACGTAAAGTGGACGGTGCAAAGTGTTGATTGTTACACGAAATTCTTGTGGCATTCCAATGGATTTCGGAGTGTATTTGTACATTTTGCATTTTTACAAATCAACATTTGTACTTTGCAGCACTTTTAATTATGCCTCTTATTTTTCTCTATTTGAACAAAGTGTACTTAGAAAAAATACTCACTCTCAAAAATGACACATTTCGATGTGTACATACAAAGATATGGTACAGATACTACAGCCGAGTGAAGTTGGTTCGTTATTTGTTATTCGTTATTCGTTTTAACCACGAACGAAAAGCTAAAAACGAATAACAAATAACGAAAAACAAAATAATTTTATTCATTGTTACAAAGAGGTTTATGTTTATCCAGCTTCAAATTAGGAGAACGACGCCTGAAAATTTAACTGCAAAAATCTATTCCCCAAAACAAAAACAAAAAACAAAAAATAATAGCAAAATAAAAAGTAAAAAAACAAAGACAAAATAAATAACAGATAGGTTTTCCAGGTTTAGGAGAACTTCACCTAAAAATTGGGATTTATAAGAAGAAACAGAGGCTATTCTGTATGCTATTCGCTCTTTTGTAAGCACCAAGAGGGGGATGTTCGCTATTCGTTTCTTGTTATTCGTTTCTCATTATTCGTTATTCGTTTTTCGCTATTCGTTTTTTGTTATTCTTTCTTTTATAAGCACCAAGAGGGAGATATTCGCTATTCGTTTTTCGTTATTCCTTTCTCGTTATTCCTTATTAGTTTTTCGCTTTTCGTTATTCGCTCTTTTGTAAGCACAAAGAGGGGAATATTCGTTTTTCGTTATTCGTTTCTCGTAATTCGTTATTCGTTTTCGCTTTTTTCGTTCTTTTATAAGCACCAAGAGGGGGATATTCGCTATTCGTTTCCGTCATTCGATTTTCGTTATTCGTTATTATAGCACTTCTAGATGTTTAAATGACTTTGACTTTGAAAATTGGGATTTATAAAAAGTAACTGAGGCTATGATATTTGTTATTCGATCTTTTGTAAGCACCAAGAGGGGGGTATTCGCTTTTCGTTATTTGTTTTTGTTTTGTTCTTCGTTTTTTGTTTTTCGTTATTGGTTATTGGCTATTCGCTTTTCGATATTCGTGTTTCGTTATTCGTTTTTTGCTTTCGTTTTTTTTTTTTTTTTTTTTGTTTCTCGCTTTTCGTTTGTCGTTATTTGTTTTTCGTTATTTTTCTTTTGTAAGCACCAAGAAGAGGATATTCGCTATTCGTTTTATTTTTTCGTTTTCCGTTTTTCGTTATACGTTTTTCGGTTTTCGTTTTCGTTATTGTAGCACTTCTAGATGTTTAAATGACTTTGACTTTGAAAATTTGGATTTGTATGAAGAAACAGATGCTGTGATATTTGTTATTCGTTCTTTTATAAGAACCACGAGGGGGATATTCGCTATTCTCGTTATTCGTTTTTCGTTAATCGTCCTTTTGTAAGCACCAAGAAGAGGGTATTCGCTATTCGTTTTATTTAATTTTATTTTTTTTTTCCGTTATTTGTTATTCGTTTTTCGGTTTTCGTTTTTCGTTATTCGTTATTGTAGCACTTCTAGATGTTTAAATGATTTATAAGAAGAAACAGATGCTATGATATTTGTTATTCGTTCTTATATAAGCACCACGGGGGGGGGGGGATATTCGCTATACTTTTTCGTTATTCGTTTTTCGTTATTCGTTTTTCGCCTTTCGTTTTTCGTTATTCGTTCTTTTCCAAGCATCAAGAGGAGGATATTCGCTATTCGTTTTTCGTTATTCGTTTTTCGTTATTCATTTTTCGTTATTCGTTTTTCGTTATTCGTTTTTTGCTTTCCTTTTTCGCTTTTCCTTTTTCGTTATTCGTTCTTTTGTAAGCACAACTAGGAGGATATGCGCTATTCGTGTTTCTCTTTTCTTCGTTATGCGTTATTATAGCACTTCTAGCTGTTTAAATGACTTTGATTTTGAGAATTGGGATTTATAAGAAGAAACAGATTCTATGATATTTGTTATTTGTTCTTTTATAAGCACCACGAGGGGGATATTCGCTATTCGTTTCTCGTTATTCGTTTTTCGTTAATCGTCCTTTTGTAAGCACCAAGAGGAGGGTATTCGCTATTCGTTTTATTGTTTGTTTTCGAAAAAAAAGTTAATGAATATAAATTGCAACATTTTTGCAAAACCAGAAGTGCAACAGTGCAACATTTGCAAAAAACAGTTTTTCGGCTCTAGAAGGCGCAATTTTGGCCCGATTTTCATCGGGTTTTCATTTTCAGAATCTACATACAATATCCAATAGGATAGCAGTTAAAAAAATTCGAATTTCGAAAATTCGTAGCAGACAATCTTTTGCCGTATTTTCGAATTTTTTTACCATTTTTTCAATTTCTGTCCGATTAAGTTCCAATTTTAGGTGCTAAGAGAGACTATAAATCTGAACAAAATGACATTGTCAAATATTTTGCGTCACTTCCGGTTTACGCTCAAAAAGGGTTGAAATCTCTGATTTTCGGTCTACTTCCGGTCTAATTGTCACGGGTCATTGAAACTTGTGTTGAACAATATCTTTTTAAAAAAACTGGCCGATTTAAAAAAAAAATCCAGAGCGGAAGTAATACTTTGGCCGCCATCTTGAAATTCACTTTTTTGTAAAACTCAAAATGGGGCCTCTACGGTAAGAGCGATTTGCGTGATGTTTATATTTCTGGAAAGCTTAGTTGATTGCGAAAAAATTGTTGGTAACCGATTTTTGAATTTCACTTTTGCAATTTTGCAACATCCGGTTGAATTTTTTCGAAGTTAGGGGTTTATTTCTCGTGACCTTGACCTTTGACGAGCTTGACCTTTAGTAGGTCAAAGGTCATTGACCTTGGCTATCATTTGATACTTTGACCTTTGACCTCCGAAGTCTACTTCCGGTTTTATAGCTTCCCGAAAACAGCAAAATTCGCAACTTTGGGTAGCTCTAGAGCGTGACCTAATTAATTTAGAGTATTATTTTTTTCAGATTCTTAAGGTGCTTTTTTTCCTCTATCCAACGATATATAACAAAAGTTTGTAAAATGAAAATTGAAGTTTTTGATTTTTGCAAAGAAAAGTACATTTTGCCGTATTTTCGCTTGTTTGAAATGTATGTGTGTATATCTCGTGATCTATTAGCTGTACAAGCTTCAAATTTTTACTGTGAATATACATTTTGAATATGATTAGATTCCCCTCCAAGAAAACGAGATGGGCGTGGCACATCCGGGTGAACTTGAAATTTACCATTTATATCGGTCAGCGAATTACGGCTGCAGTAAATAACGTTTTTCAAAAAAGTACCTTGCATACATATATCTCATTACTGTGGCCAGTTAATCCCAAAAAATCAAATGTTTCTGCCTGTTTGTTGCAATTTTGCGACATTTGCAAAAAATCAGTTTTTTTTTAGTTTGGGGGCTTATTTCTAGTGACCTTGACCTTTAGTAACCTTGACCTTTACAAGGTCATTGGTCACTGACTTTGGCTATCAGTTGACAATTTGACATTAGGCTTCCGACGTCTACTTCGGGTTTTGTCCGAAAACAGCAAAATTCGCTAATTTGGACTGCCCTAGAGCGTGACCTAATTAATTTAGAGGGTTATTTTTTTCAGATTCTTAAGGCGCCTTTTGTCCTCTTTCCAGCGATGTACAACAAAAGTTTTCAAAATGAAAATTTAATTTTTGCACTTTTAAAACTAAAGTACATTTTGCTTTTTTGAAATGTATGTGTGTATATCTCGCGATCTATTAGATGTACAAGCTTCAAATTTGTACCGTGAGTATACATTTTGAATGTGATTAGATTCAAGTAAAAAAAAATGAGATGGGCGTGGCACATCCGGGTAAATTTGCAATTTATCATATATATGGGTCAGCCAATTACGTTTGCAGGAAATGACGTTTTTCAAAAAAATACTTTGCACTCAGATACCTCGTTACTTTGGCCAGTTTATCCTACAAAATCAGATGTTTCGGCCTGTATGTTGCAATTTTGCGACGATAGCAAAGTCCCACTCTGTGCCATAATTGGCTCCAGTTTTTTTTTTTTCTTCCGTTATTCGTTTTTCGGTTTTCGTTTTTCGTTATTCGTTATTGTAGCACTTCTAGATGTTTAAATGATTTATAAGAAGAAACAGATGCTATGATATTTGTTATTCGTTCTTTTATAAGCACCACGAGGGGGATATTCGCTATACTTTTTCGTTATTAGTTTTTCGTTTTTCGTTATTCGTTTTTCGTTCTTTTCCAAGCACCAAGAGGAGGATATTCGCTATTCGTTTTATTGTTATTCGTTATTCATTTTTCGTTATTCGTTATTCGTGTTTTGCTTTCGTTTTTCGCTTTTCCTTTTTCGTTATTCGTTCTTTTGTAAGCACAACTAGGAGGATATGCGCTATTCGTTTTTCTCTTTTCTTCGTTATGCGTTTCTATAGCACTTCTAGCTGTTTAAATGACTTTGACTTTGAGAATTGGGATTTATAAGAAGAAACAGATGCTATGATATTTGTTATTCGTTCTTTTATAAGCACCACGAGGGGGATATTCGCTATTCGTTTCTCGTTATTCGTTATAAGTTTTTCCCTTTTCGTTTTTCGTTATTCGCTCTTTTGTAAGCACCAAGAGGGGAATATTCGCTATTCGTTTCTCGTTATTCGTTTCTCGTTATTCGTTGTTCGTTTTTCGCTTTTTTCGTTCTTTTATAAGCACCAAGAGGGGGATATTCGCTATTCGTTTCCGTTATTCGATTTTAGTTATTCGTTATTCGTAATTCGTTATTATAGCACTTCTAGATATTCAAATGACTTTGACTTTGAAAATTGGGATTTATAAAAAGAAACTGAGGCTATGATATTTGTTATTCGATCCTTTGTAAGCACCAAGAGGGGGTATTCGATTTTCGTTATTTGTCTTTGTTATTTGTTTTTTGTTTTTCGTTACTGGTTATTGGCTATTCGTTTTTTTTTTTTGTTTTTTTTCGCTTTTCGTTTGTCGTTATTCGTTTTTCGTTATTCGTCCTTTTGTAAGCACCAAGAGGAGGATATTCGCTATTCGTTTTATTTTTTCGTTTTCCGTTATTCACTATTCGTTTTCGTTATTTGTCTTTGTTATTCGTTTTTTTGTTTTTCGTTATTGGTTATTGGCTATTCGTTTTTTTTTGTTTTTTTTTTTTGTTTGTCGCTTTTCGTTTGTCGTTATTCGTTTTTCGTTATTCGTCCTTCTCTAAGCACCATGAGGAGGATATTCGCTATTCGTTTTTTTTTTTCGTTTTCCGTTATTCATTATTCGTTTTTCGGTTTTCGTTTTCGTTATTGTAGCACTTCTAGATGTTTAAATGACTTTGACTTTAAAAATTGGGATTTATGAGAAGAAACAGATGCTATGATATTTGTTATTCGTTCTTTTATAAGAACCACGAGGGGGATATTCGCTATTCGTTTCTCGTTATTCGTTTTTCGTTAATCGTCCTTTTGTAAGCAGCAAAAGGAGGGTATTCGCTATTCGTTTTATTTTATTTTATTTTATTTTTTCCGTTATTTGTTATTCGTTTTTCGGTTTTCGTTTTTCGTTATTCGTTATTGTAGCACTTCTAGATGTTTAAATGATTTATAAGAAGAAACAGATGCTATGATATTTGTTATTCGTTCTTTTATAAGCACCACGAGGGGGATATTCGCTATACTTTTTCGTTATTCGTTTTTCGCCTTTCGTTTTTCATTATTTGTTCTTTTCCAAGCACCAAGAGGAGGATATTCGCTATTCGTTTTTCGTTATTCGTTTTTCGTTATTCATTTTTCGTTATTCGTTTTTTGTTTTCGTTTTTCGCTTTTCGTTTTTTGTTATTCGTTTTTCGCTTTTCCTTTTTTGTTATTCGTTCTTTTGTAAGCACAACTAGGAGGATATGCGCTATTCGTTTTTCTCTTTTCTACGTTATTCGTTATTATAGCACTTCTAGCTGTTTAAATGACTTTGAGAATTGGGATTTATAAGAAGAAACAGATGCTATGATATTTGTTATTCGTTCTTTTATAAGCACCACGAGGGGGATATTCGCTATTCGTTTCTCGTTATTCGTTTCTCGTTATTCGTTATTCGTTTTTCGCTTTTTCGTTCTTTTATAAGCACCAAGAGGGGGATATTCGCTATTCGTTTCCGTTATTCGATTTTCGTTATTCGTTATTCGTTTTTCGTAATTCGTTATTATAGAACTTCTAGATATTTAAATGACTTTGACTTTGAAAATTGGGATTTATAAAAAGAAACTGAGGCTATGTTATTTGTTATTCGATCCTTTGTAAGCACAACTAGGAGGATGTGCGCTATTCGTTTTTCTCTTTTCTACGTTATTCGTCATTATAGCACTTCTAGCTGTTTAAATGACTTTGACTTTGAGAATTGGGATTTATAAGAAGAAACAGATGCTATGATATTTGTTATTCGTTCTTTTATTAGCACCACGAGGGGGATATTCGCTATTCGTTTCTCGTTATTCGTTATAAGTTTTTCGCTTTTCGTTTTTCGTAATTCGCTCTTTTGTAAGCACCAAGAGGGGAATATTCGCTATTTGTTTCTCGTTCTATATGTCACGTCACGTCAAGCAGTCGACCTTCTAAAGCCACTCTAGTTTTAGTGAATTTTATTTACGAAAAGTAGAGAATTCAGTTAGATTTTTATAACCAGTGTTTTTGCAATACATTCAAGGATAAGGAGGAACTGTAATCAACATCTATATAGTGATTATTCAAAGGATTTTTAAGTTTCAATTTGTGGTATGCCAGCAAAGGCTTTCTTTTTCAAAGATGGCCTTGTTTGGTGACGTCATCTACTTGACGACGTCGTAAACATTTTTGTACCTTGTGATTTTACTTCAAATTTGCACAATGAATGACAGTATTTCGAAGGAACTGAACGATTTCCTGAGTAATTTCTCAGACTCTGACTTTGATAGCGACAGTGAAATAGACTTTCCACACCTCAATTCCAAAAGATCAAACTATTCAACTCCATCTCGACCGACTAAGACTTTATCGACATCGACCAGCATTTTAAGTCTGGAAAGGAAAAACTTTATTTTGAACCATCCAGATTTTAATTTTGACATTGCAGACTATACGCATTATACTAAATCTATTGTTATTTCATTTAATAAGGAAGAAACGTACAGACTTATACTTCAGTTTTGTTCAAACCAGTATTCTTTGTTCAAGGATGACTCCTTAAATGGCCAAATTTTCAAAACTTTTGATTCGTCCTTGTCTCCTTCTAATCAATTAAGTACTACGTTAACATTTTACAACAAGAAAAATAAACTCCATGTTCAGGGTACAGACTGTTCCAGATGGATCGAGATTGTGTTTTCTAAGTTTATTCCATCTAATCCTGAAATAAGTGACAATCTGGACAAGATTTCTGTGCCCAGTGTAAGCCAAAAGTTTTCTACTGTCGGAACTCAAACTTGTGAACTAAATACCAGTGTAAGTGTACAAACTGATTTTCCTTTCTGTACAACTGAAAAATCAAAGTGCGAAGCCGCCATAGAGAAGATGTCAATTGAAATTTTGCGACTCTCGGATCAAATCAATGACTTAACCAAGAAACTATCTGCGGTCTCAGGTCCGATACCAGTGCCAGTTCCCACTGTTAAACCTACTCAACCTATAAATTTTGATAAAGTTAATGAACTTATAAAGAAGCAAAACCTTAAGAAGTCAACTAAAGCCATTAAGAAAATTCATGATTTTACAACTCGGCCCATTCAAAGATCCATCGCGTGTGCCGAAACCTTAGTCATTGGAAGTTCTCTTGTGAAGTCCCTTTCTTCGTTAAGACTATCAGACAACTTAGGACAATTATGTGTCATCGATACCAACAGTGGATCGACAATTAGCGAACTTAAACCGAGATTATTACAATTACTTGGTGAAGCTACGTCTATCAAAAACATTGTGCTCTCTGTCGGAGGAAATGACATAAGCAGGAAATTAGCAACTTTTCAACAATGTGTAAATGACTATAAGAATTTATTGAAGGACCTACTAACTAACTATAACGATATTAATATATTTGTATGTTCTGTAATCCCTCGAATTAATCCTTTTAATTTCCAGATGCGGTGCCAAAAATTTAACTATTTTCTACGGCAGTTTTGTCATGACAATAGATGTCAGTATATTAATATTTACGATTCTTTCATTTGTAGGTCCCCTCGTGAAGTTTTGGTGCAAGATGGTGTTCATTTAAATAATTTTGGAACTAATATTTTATCTCATATCATTGTAGATTCGGTTGTCAGACAGAACAGAAAATCTAATCCTTTTATTTATCCTTTAAGGTATAACTCACAGGCATTAAATTGTATTTTAAATTCACTTTCAGCAACAGCCAGACGTCTATCTTACTAATTGTTTTAAACCATATAATATGTATAACTTTTTAAAAGAGCGGGGTCTTTATATTGGTTACTTAAATGTTTGCCATGCGGTAAATAAAAAGACTCAAATTTGCCAACTTATTTCAAATTTTGACATTTTTGGTTTAACTAAAACTCCCCTAAAGTCGTTTGTACCAACCAAATATTTCAGTACTCCAGGTTTTCACATGCCATTTAGAAAAAATAAGTGTAATATTAGTTCAGCTGGACTTCTACTTTTTTGTTAAAGAACATTTAAATTGTAGGAGACGGGAAGATTTAGAATCGCTTGATATAGAAGCAATTTGGATTGAAATAAATCTCACTAAACCTAAACCCTTATTAATATGTTGCATTTATAGGCACCCGAATTCTAATAAATGCTGGTTAGACTCATTTGCTAAAATGACTGAAAAGGTTTGGAACGAAAATAAAGAAATTATTGTGTTAGGTGATATTAATATTGATGTGTCAAAAAATTCAAATTGGAATAATTTACTGTCTTTATATAGTTTAAAACAAATTATAAAAGTTCCTACTCGAGTAACTAAAGCATCTTCCACTATCATTGATCATGTTATCGTTTCGAATGAAAGTAATATAACTGAAGTTAATGTCCCGGTATATGGTTTATCTGATCACTTCCCAACTTGTATTACCTGGAATAAAAAAGGCGCACATATTCCAAAACCTAAGCATGTTTATATTTACTACCGGAGTATGAAACATTTTGATGTAGATTTATTTAATAATGATCTTGCAACAGCCCCTTTTGATAAAATTTATACTAAATCTGACCCCAATATTGCGTTAGAATCTTGGTATAATATTATCCAGCCAATAATTAATACCCATGCACCATTAAAGTTAAAACGTGTCAAATAAAGTCACCCTGGTTAGACTCTGAAATTTTAAAATTAATGCGCATAAGAGACGGTTTGAAAAAGAAAGGCAAAGATGATGAATATCGGAAGTGTAGAAATTTGGTCATTAAAATGATCGATAAAGCCAAAAAGCAGTTTAACATAAAACTTGCTTCAGATCAGAAAAACTCAAAACATATCTGGAAAGTTATCAACTCCTTAACTAATAAGGCTAATAATTCAACTAATCTGATTCCTTTAGAACCCGAGGTAGTCAATGATCATTTTTCAAATATTGCATCCAAATTGATTAATCAAAAGCATGTTCATAGAAATATTGATAAAAGTTATTTCGTAAATAAAATAGAAGAATTTGTCACTTCTAAGTTAAATTCTAATGAAGAATGTTCGATTCCCTACATTAACAAATATGAAGTTTTTAAACAGTTGTCTTCGTTAAATGCAACCAAAAGTGCTGGTTTAGATAAATTAAATCCTCTATTTCTCAAATATGGTGCTTTTACGTTAAGTGGTCCTTTGACACATATATATAATCTATGCATTGATGCAAATATATTTCCTGATAAATTCAAAGAAGCAAAAGTTTTACCACTGTATAAATCCGGCGCTAAATCTGATCCTAATAATTATAGACCAATTTCTGTATTATCTAGTGTATCTAAACCACTTGAAAGACATTATTCAAAACATATAAATAATTTCTTAAATAATAATAAGTTATTGTATTCGCACCAATCTGGTTTTAGGTCTAATAGTTCTTGTCAAACAGCTCTGACTAACATAATTGAAAACGTTTATGATGCAGTAAATAATAATCTTATGGTTGGTTCTATTTTCTTTGATTTTACAAAAGCATTTGATTTGATTTCCCATGAGATAATTATTGAAAAACTAAAACTATACAAATTTTCGAATGCATTAATAACCTTCATAAATTGTTACTTGTCGAATCGTACTCAGCGTTGTTACGTCAATGGAACTCTTTCGTCTTCTCGAAGTATAAAGTATGGAGTACCACAAGGATCAATTTTAGGTCCCTTGTTGTTTAATCTTTATATTAATGATTTGCCATTGCATATTAACTCTAACTGTGATCTTTTTGCGGATGATACTACGATTTATACTTCTGGTAAATCGGTTACTGACATACAATTAAAATTGCAAGAAGATACTGATGCAATCTTAAACTGGTGTTCCTTTAATGTCATGATTTTAAATGAAAATAAGACCAAATGTATGTTAATTACAACTTCTCAAAAAAGAAAATATTCATCAGATTTATCAATTGAACTTAATAATCAATTTATTGAACAAGTTGAAAACTTTAAATTACTAGGTGTTACTGTGAATCAAAATCTCTCATGGACTCCGCACGTAAAGTTCGTTGCAAAAATTTTAAATACTAAGTTATTTCAACTGCGACAGTTAAGAAAGATCATGCCTGAAAAATATAGATCTATTTTTTATAAATGTCACTTTCAACCATATTTGGATTATTGTTCAACTATTTGGGATTCGCACGACATTGCATCGGCCGATATTTTACACAGGCAACAAAAAAATTGCTTTTAGATTAATTCTTGGTTCTAAGTATAATACTGATTTGTCACTGAATCTTAAAAGGCTTAATATTTTTGACATTAAAACCAGGCATAATTTTAATTCGTATAAATTTATGCATAAAATTCTGAACAACTTGTCTCCTTCCTACCTTTCAAGCCTCTTTAGCTATAAACAGACGCCTTATTCTAGCATAAATTCAAAACTTGTGGTGCAAAAACCACGAATCAATTTGATTAAAAAAAGTATTAAATACAAAGGATCAATTTTATGGAATGGTCTAGACGAAAATATTAAATCAGCATCAGATTTTAAGACTTTTCGAAGGATGATTCTTGGTAATCTTTCATTAACATAAGCATACTTCCTGTTACACGGGTATTCTTTTCACCAACTATAGGCTTACTTGCTGATGGCTATCTTAACAATTGTGTTTCTCCATGATTTAATGATTTAAGTAATTTATTAATTTTATTTTTCCCTTTCCCACAGGTATATCACCACCAACAATTCTATTTTGGCCTAACTTGAACCATTTTGAAAATCTAAATTACTACTGTCGGGGGATGAGTAAACATCCTTAAAGCTGGTCTTGAGCAAGGACAAATCCTACCTCCCCCTCCATAGAAAATAAGAACATAAAATGGAGTAGGGTTGGGTAGCCCGCTCGCAGCACATGCACTGACGCTTTGGCAATTCTTTTTTTCTTTTTTTCTTTTTTTTTTATATGTATGTTTTGATGTCTGATCGTCTCATGCAGATGTACTTGTCTATTCCTTGGTTTTTGTGGTCATGTACTTGATCGCAGAATGATGAATCTGTCCATTTTATACACATGTACTTGTGTATTTTAAAACTAATTGTACATTGAAATGATATATGGTTTTTGCTGTCATGTACTTGATCGCCGGAAGATAAATCTGTCCATTATTTACACATTGTAATTGTGTATTTGAAAATAAATTGTACGTTGAAATAATACGTGATTTTTTGCGGTCGTGTGCATGGCCGCGGGAACTATATATTACATCCATTTTATAAACAAATTGTAGGTTGAAAATCTGTCCATTCATGCACATGTACTTGTGTATTTTTAAACAAATTGTACGTGGAGTATTGTATATTTATTTGTGGTCATGTACTTGATCGCCGGAACATATCTCTGTCCATTTGATACACATGTACTTGTGTATTTTTAGTATGTCAGACGAATTGTATATTGAGATATTATGTATTTTCGATTTTATTTTCTTTTTTTTTTTTTTCTTTTTTTTTTTTTTTCCAATGTATTGCCCCATGGGCTGAATGTGAGACAGGACCATGTCCTTGTGTATTGGGCTTAATTCTGACCCATGTAAAATAAAGAGTTTATTATTATTATTATTATTATTATTCGTTTCTCGTTATTCGTTGTTCGTTTTTTTCGTTCTTTTATAAGCACCAAGAGGGGGATATTCACTATTCGTGTCCGTTATTCGATTTTCGTTATTCGTTTTTCGTAATTCGTTATTATAGCACTTCTAGATATTTAAATGACTTTGACTTTGAAAATTGGGATTTAAAAAAAGAAACTGAGGCTATGATATTTGTTATTCGATCCTTTGTAAGCACCAAGAGGGGGATATTCGCTTTTCGTTATTTGTGTTTGTTATTCTTTTTTTGTTTTTCGTTATTGGTTATTGGCTTTTTTGCTTTCGTTTTTTGTTTGTTTCTCGCTTTTCGTTTGTCGTTTGTCGTTATTTGTTTTTCGTTATTCGTTCTTTTGTAAGCCCCAAAGAGCAGGATATTCGCTATTGATTGATCAACCTGGCCTTTTATTCTCCTGCAGTCTCCATTGTCCAACTAAATCAAGTATTCACGTAGAATTAATTAACGAAAATGGCTCCTCATTTAGAATTTCTAATATACAGATGGTAGGTAGGTAGGTAAATGGCGAGTTAACGTTCGCTTCCAGCAATTGCTGATATCGCAAACTAGGTAGTTGTTGATATTCGTAGTAGTTGGTGGTTGGATTGGTTCAGATTAGATGGTTCTGTGCTTTTGGGTTTTGGGTTTTGGTTGTTGATAAATTTTCAGATCTGGTCGGGTCGAATGACATGGCGGTGTAACTCAGTCTTGGATGGTGTGGCGTGAGTAACTCAGTCTTCTCATTCTTCCAAAACTCGTTGTGATCATAATATTTATTATTGGTTGTTGTTGGTTTGGTTTGTTTTGGTTTGTTTGGGTTTTCAATTCGGTGCATTGAATGAGAAGATGCGTCCTGGTGGCAACGTGTCCGCATCGGCATTTAATGGCATTGAACTGATGGTCTCGCATGACATGGTTGGTGCGTAGTCTGGTTACCAATTTGCAGATGGCTACAGATGGATGGTTAATTTTGGTTTGGTTTGGTATCTTCGGATCAATCTGGTATCTATCGGTGTTGAGGTTCCTTAGCATGTCGTCCCATTTCTGGTTGATCTTAGAGGACACGAGACTGCAAAATTCTTCATACGAGAATTTTACAGGCTCGATATTCTCCAGACCCAAACTGTCCTCGGCAACACGGTCAGCTTGTTCTTTTCCCCGGGGATAAAGACGTGCGACGGGATCAATGATAGTTCGATCTGGTGGTTGTTGTTGGTTTGGTAGTTGTGAATCATACTTCGGATGTTCGTTAAAACTTCTGACCTACAATTAGAAAAATTGTTAGAAATAGACTGAAGGCTACTTAGTGAGTCAGACAGGATTACGGCGGGTTTCCCGTATAGTTAAGGGATAGCCATGCTATGGCGTCCCTGACCCCCGTTTCACTAAGGTCCGTAAGTATTTACGTATGTTTTATACTTACGCTTAACGTAAGTATTTACTTATGTCCGTTTCACTAAAACATGCGTAAGTATAGTTTCATACTTACGTACATAATTTTACCTAAGTCAAAAAATCAGTGACGTAAAATGCATAAATGATGACGTCTCTCAGACGAAGAGTGATTTTTTACCATTGACTATTCGACAACATAATTCGTTTTGCATTCGAGTATTCGAAGATATTTTCAGTTTAAAGATTTTTTGCGGTCGTGTGCATGGCCCCGGGAACTATATATTACATCCATTTTATAAACAAATTGTAGGTTGAAAATCTGTCCATTCATGCACATGTACTTGTGTATTTTTAAACAAATTGTACGTGGAGTATTGTATATTTATTTGTGGTCATGTACTTGATCGCCGGAACATATCTCTGTCCATTTGATACACATGTACTTGTGTATTTTTAGTATTTCAGACGAATTGTATATTGAGATATTATGTATTTTCGATTTTATTTTCTTTTTTTCTTTTTTTTTTTTCTTTTTTTTTTTTTTTTCCAATGTATTGCCCCATGGGCTGAATGTGAGACAGGACCATGTCCTTGTGTATTGGGCTTAATTCTGACCCATGTAAAATAAAGAGTTTATTATTATTATTATTATTATTATTCGTTTCTCGTTATTCGTTGTTCGCTTTTTTCGTTCTTTTATAAGCACCAAGAGGGGGATATTCACTATTCGTGTCCGTTATTCGATTTTCGTTATTCGTTTTTTTGTAATTCGTTATTATAGCACTTCTAGATATTTAAATGACTTTGACTTTGAAAATTGGGATTTATAAAAAGAAACTGAGGCTATGATATTTGTTATTCGATCCTTTGTAAGCACCAAGAGGGGGATATTCGCTTTTCGTTATTTGTGTTTGTTATTTGTGTAACTCAGTCTTGGATGGTGTGGCGTGAGTAACTCAGTCTTCTCATTCTTCCAAAACTCGTTGTGATCATAATATTTATTATTGGTTGTTGTTGGTTTGGTTTGTTTTGGTTTGCTTGGTTTCAATTCGGTGCATTGAATGAGAAGATGCGTCCTGGTGGCAACGTGTCCGCATCGGCATTTAATGGCATTGAACTGATGGTCTCGCATGACATGGTTGGTGCGTAGTCTGGTTACCAATTTGCAGATGGCTACAGATGGATGGTTAATTTTGGTTTGGTTTGGTATCTTCGGATCAATCTGGTATCTATCGGTGTTGAGGTTCCTTAGCATGTCGTCCCATTTCTGGTTGATCTTAGAGGACACGAGACTGCAAAATTCTTCATACGAGAATTTTACAGGCTCGATATTCTCCAGACCCAAACTGTCCTCGGCAACACGGTCAGCTTGTTCGTTTCCCGGGATGAAGACGTGCGACGGGATCAATGATAGTTCGATGTGGTGGTTGTTGTTGGTTTGGTAGTTGTGAATCATACTTCGGATGTTCGTTAAAACTTCTGACCTACAATTAGAAAAATTGTTAGAAATAGACTGAAGGCTACTTAGTGAGTCAGACAGGATTACGGCAGGTTCCGTATAGTTAAGGGATAGCCATGCTATGGCGTCCCTGGCCCCCGTTTCACTAAGGTACGTAAGTATTTACGTATGTTTTATACTTACGCTTAACGTAAGTATTTACTTATGTCCGTTTCACTAAAACATGCGTAAGTATAGTTTCATACTTACGTACATAATTTTACCTAAGTCAAAATATCAGTGACGTAAAATGCATAAATGATGACGTCTCTCAGACGAAGAGTGATTTTTTACCATTGACTATTCGACAACATAATTCGTTTTGCATTCGAGTATTCGAAGATATTTTCAGTTTAATGATTGTTTTGAAAAATTTGCTTCCTATTTTTATTTATAAAATTATTTTTATTTACATTCTGGTTGTATCTTCGGGAACAATAAATAGAATCGAAGTACCAAAATAACAGAAAGCATTCGGAAGAAAACATTCTTTCATCTGATTGGACAATAATACGTTCCTATTTATAACAGCTAATCAAAAGTTAAATACTTTGATTATCCAGCACTAGTATAAACGAGATGCGACATTGAGAGACTTGACAACACAATCTATATATAACTTGGTACGGGGATTATCTCGAAATAATTCTTAATAAAAATGCCTAAAAAAAATTACTCTCTTCATAATCCTGTGCTACCCAAAGTGGTTTATATTTCCAGGCATGAAGGTGTCTACATTTGGTTAGGAAACTAGTGGTTTAATCCTTGAAATATATTTTTCACTCCAATAGCCTACTTATATGCACTGCGCGTTCGATATGACCACATTGATTACGGTTGATTCGTCCAATATACGGGTCGGTTCGCCTACATAGATGTTTTCCACACACAACTATTAATTTGTAATCTAAGAACTAAGATAACCGACTGTAGTATTCAAGAACTATAGTGTGTCCAATTTTGAAATATCAGTAGCAGGTTAGAGATGTCGCAAATTGCCTTGGACTTTTGGGTTATTTCGAGTTAAATATTTGTTAACAACTCTCTTGCGTAAGCCGTCATATTAGTTTGACTGCCATAACATAATGTTATTAAAAGAGAAGTTCAGAATATATAGCTTTTCAACCTTGTGATTCAACGTATATGTACGAATA
>CM060200.1:15131187-15187961 GCA_030562195.1 Nipponacmea schrenckii | reverse complement strand
AGAAATGTAATTATCGCAGAAATTAGGCATAACCCTGAGGCCCCCCTTTTTACTTTTACAAAAAAGTAACATTTCAAGATGGCGGCCAAAGTTTCACTTCCGGTTCGGATTTTTTCTTCTTCGTTTTTTTGTATTCTAATTTAATTAAGATTGACATAAATTTTGTTGCGATACATCAATTACAGCACAAGTAGGTCAACCGGAAGTTTAAACCCTTTTTACGTTGAAACCGGAAATGAAGCAAAAATTTTGACTCTGCCAATGTTTTTATATTCGTGATACTTGAAGGCACCCAAATTTTCAGATTAATCGGTCTTAAAGTAGCAAAGTTGCAAAAATGTGCAAAATACGGCAAAAAAATGTATGCTATGAATTTCCGAATTTCGAAATTTTTTAACTGCTATCTTGTTGGAAATTGTTTCAAGTTTTCAAAAATGCAAACCCGAAGAAAATCGATCAAAAATTGCGACTTCTAGCGCCACTGACCGACTTTTTAGACATGTTGCAATGTAGCACTTCCGGTTTTGCAAAAATGTTGCATTTTATATTTATGCAACACGTCGCCACTACAGAAGGTCTAGAGAAGTTGAGACAATGTTATAACTATTGCAGTGAGGTGTGTAAATTTCGAAAAAAAAAAAAAAAAAAAAAAAAAAAAAAGGGAAATTTACAAACCGAAAACAAACTGGGACTTTGCGGTAGCAAAGTCCCACAACTAGAGCCACACGTGGCACAGAGTGGGACTTTGCTAACGTTGCAAAATTGCAACAAACAGGCCGAAACATCTGATTTTCTGGGAGAAACTGACCAAAGTAACGAGGTATCTGTGTGCAAAGAATTTTTTGGAAAAACGTTATTTCCTACAGATGTAAAGCGCTGACCGATATAACTGGTAAATTGGAAGTTTACCCGTATGTGCCACGCCCATCTAAGTTACTTTTGCGTAAATCTAATCTCATACAAAATATATATTCAGGGTACAAATTTGAAGCTTGTACATCTAATAGATCACGAGATATACACAAATACGTTTCAAAAAAGCAAAATGTACTTTGATTTTATAAGTCCAAAAATTAAATTTTCATTTTAAAAACTTGTGTTGTGCATCGCTGGAAAGAGGACAAAAGGCGCCTTCGGAATGTGAAAAAAATAATCCTCTAAATTAATTAGTTCACGCTCTAGAGCAGTCCAACGTTGCAAATTTTGCTGCTTTCGAGCAGCTATAAAACCGGAAATAGACGTCAGAAGTCTAATGCCAAATTGTCAACTGATAGCTAAAGTCAGTGACCAATGACCTTGTAAAGGTCAAGGTCACCAAAGGTCAAAGTCAGTAGAAATAAGCCCCCAAACTAAAAAAAACTGATTTTTTGCAAATGTCGCAAAATTGCAACAAACAGGCAGAAACATTTGATTTTTTGGGATAAACTGGCCCAAAAGTAATGAGATATATGTATGCAAGGTACTTTTTTGAAAAACGTTATTTCCTGCAGCCGTATATCGCTGACCGATATAAATGGTAAATTTGAAGTTCACCCGGATGTGCCACGCCCATCTCGTTTTTTTGGAGGGGAATCTAATCATATTCAAAATGTATATTCACAGTAAAAATTTGAAGCTTGTACAGCTAATAGATCACGAGATATACACACATACATTTCAAACAAGCGAAAATACGGCAAAATGTACTTTTCTTTGCAAAAATCAAAAACTTCAATTTTCATTTTACAAACTTTTGTTATATATCTTTGGGAAAAGAGGACAAAAACAATTAATTAGGTCACGCTCTAGAGCAGCCCAAAGTTGCGAATTTTGCTGTTTTCGGTCAGCTAAAAAACCCGGGAAGTAGACGTCGGAGGTCAAAGTTCAAAGTATCAACTGATAGCCAAGGTCAATGACATTTGACCTACTAAAGGTCAAGGTCGTCAAAGGTCAAGGTCACGAGAAATAAGCCCCAAAACTTTGAAAAAATTCAACCGGATGTTGCAAAAAAGCAAAAGCAAAATTCAAAAATCGATTTCCAACATTTTGATCGCAATCGACTAAGCTTTCCAGAAATATAAACATCACACAAATCGCTCTTACCGTAGAGGCCCCATTTTGAGTTTTACAAAAAAGTGACATTTCAAGATGGCGGCCAAAGTTTTACTTCCGGTCCGAATTTTTTCTTCTTCGTTTTTTTGTCTTTTAATTCAATTAAATTTGACATAAATTTTATTGCGATACATCAATTACAGCACAAGTAGGTCAACCGGAAGTTTAAACCCGTTTTACGTTGACATCGGAAATGAAGCAAAAATTTTGACTCTGCCAATGTTTTCATATTCGTGACACTTGAAGGCACCCAAATTTTCAGATATATCGGTCTAAAAATAGCAAAGTTGCAAAAATGTGCAAAATACGGCAAAAAAATGTGTGCTATGAATTTTCGAATTTCGAAATTTTGTAACTGCTATCTTGTTGGAAATTGTTTCAAGTTTTCAAAAATGCAAACCCGAAAAAAATCGATCAAAAATTGCGACTTCTACAGCTACTGACCGACTTTTTAGGCATGTTGCAATGCAGCACTTCCGGTTTTGCAAAAATGTTCCATTTTATATTTATGCAACACGTCGCCACTACAGAAGGTCTAGAGAAGTTGATATACTGTTGCAACTATTGCAGTCTAGGCGCAGTGAGGTGTGTAAATTTCGAAAAAAAAAAAAAAAAAAAAAAAAAAAAAAAAACTAGAATTGCTTACAATTATGAACGTATTTCGAGAGCCTTAAAATATTATGTAGGCTAAATTTGCAATTACCTACATCTAGACAATATATTGAATATCATTTGACCTAGTTTTCAAAGTCATAAAATAATTAGGTCACACCTTCCGTAACGGTTAATGATGGCGAAAATATGAAAATTATCAAATTTTTTCTGTATTTAAGTACACTTATCTCTATGAATTTTTTAAGTAAGCCAAATTAAAAAATATCTACTCGTAGACAATATATTGAATATTATTTGACCTAATTTTCAAGGTCATAGATTAAGTGGGTCACACCTTCCGTAGCCGTTAAAGTGACCTAATTTTGAAAAAATCGAAATTTAAATAATTCGAAAGAAAATACGAAATTTGAAAATCGGTCTCCAAAAAAAGGTAGATAATGATCCATTGTATCTATGTGCTAAATTTCATCAAAAACGGTCTATCAGTAGTGTCTGAATTTCGGATTTAAGAATTGTAACAAAAATTCAAAATGGCGGCCGATATGGCAGCTTGACCTAATTATTTAGGTCAAATCAATTACTATTGACAAGTTATTTATAAAACAGTTTTCACTTTTCACCTAGCAGTTATAGACCGGAAGTTACGTAATTACGTCATTTGAGGCTAAACCGGAAGTAGAATTTTTTTTTCACATTTTTTCAAAAATTATAATCATATCGCCTATCAACTGGTAAAGTTTCAAAATTTTACCATTTATATTAAAGGAGAAATCACGGTCTGAAATTTTTGCCGATGACCCTTGAATATTGAATTGCAAATCGTGGGTAAAATATTTAACCTAATTGCATTAAACCTATAATTGTTAGTTGACAAATACATTGAAGTTTTCAAATCTGAAAATCCGGTCAAAATCGAACTGAAAATAAACTTGCTAAAGCAAAAAAACCTCAACTTCCGGTTCTCACTTCCTGAGAGATATCAGAGATAGAACTTCCGGTTTTGTTTTATTTGATAATAGAAATCATTCTAAGATCAACTGTAGATTTAGAATTTCTGCACCTTTTACCAGTTTGTCTGCAAACTCATCCAAGAATTACAAAAAAAAAAAAAAAAAAAAAATAATCCGAACGATTACAATACGTTTTCGCCAAAGTCGAAATACGTAAAAAGAATTGACAAACCGAAAACAAACTGGGACTTTGCGGTAGCAAAGTCCCACAAAAAAAAAAAAAAAAAAAGACAAACCGAAAACAAACTGGGACTTTGCGGCAGCAAAGTCCCACAACTAGAGCCACTTGTGGCACAGAGTGGGACTTTGCTAACGTCGCAAATTGCAACAAACAGACAGAAACATCTGATTTTCTGGGATAAACTGGCCAAAGCAATAAGGTATCTGTGTGCAAGGAAATTTTTTTAAAAAACTTATTTCCTACAAACGTAATACGCTGACCCATATATATGGAAAACTGAAAATTTACCCTGATGTGCCACGCCCATCTAATTCTTTTCAGCGTGAATCTAATCACATTCAAAATATATATTCACAGTACAAATTTGAAGTTTGTCCATCCAATAGATCACGAGATATACACACATACATTTAAAAAAAACGTAAATACGGCAAAATGTACTTTTATTTTCAAAAATCAAAAATTTCAATTTTCATTTTAAAAACTTTTTTTATACATCGCTAGAAAGAGGACAAAAAGCACCTTAAGAATCTAAAAAAATTAACCCTCTAAATTAATTAGGTCACACTCTAGAGCAGTCCAAAGTTGCGAATTTTGCTGTTTTCAGGCAGCTATAAAACCGGAAGTTGATGTCTAAGGTCAAAGGTCAAAGTGTCAACTAATAGCCAAGGTCAATTACCTTTGACCTACTAAAGGTCAAAGTCACCAAAGGTCAAGGTCACGAGAAATAAGCCCCCAAACTTCGAAAAAATTCAACCGGATGTTGCAAAATTGCAAAAGCGAAATTCAAAAATCGGCTCCCACAGTTTTTTTCGTAATCGACTAAAGCTACAAGAAATGTAAACATCGCGGAAATTAGACATTACCCTGAGGCCCCATTTTGAGTTTTACAAAAAAGTGACATTTCAAGATGGCGGCCAAAGTTTCACTTCCGGTCCGGATTTTTTCTTCTTCATTTTTTTGTCTTCTAATTTAATTAAGATTGACATAAATTTTGTTGCGATGCATCAATTACAGCACAAGTAGGTCAACCGGAAGTTTAAACCCTTTTTACGTTGAAACCGGAAATGAAGCAAAAATTTTGACTCTGCCAATGTTTTTATATTCATGACACTTGAAGGCACACAAATTTTCAGATCAATCGGTCTTAAAATAGCAAAGTTGCAAAAATGTGCAAAATACGGCAAAAAAATGTGTGCTACGAATTTTCGAATTTCGAAATTTTTCAACTGCTATCTTGTTGGAAATTATTTCAAGTTTCTAAAAATGCAAACCCGAAGAAAATCGATCAATAATTGCGACTTCTAGAGCCACTGACCGACTTTTTAGGCATGTCGCAACGCAGCACTTATGGTTTTTCAAAAATGTTCCAATTTATATTTAATAGAAACGTCGCCACAACAGAAGGTTTAGAGAAGTTGTGAAATTGCTGCAACTATTGCAGCCTAGGCTGTGTGAGGTGTGTAAATTTCGAAAAAAAAAAAAAAAAAAAAAAAAAAAAAAAGACAAACCGAAAACAAACTGGGACTTTGCGGTAGCAAAGTCCCACAATAAAATAATCCGAACGATTACAATACGTTTTCGCCAAAGTCGAAATACGTAACTAGAATTGCTTACAATTATGAACGTATTTCGAGAGCCTTAAAATATTTTGTAGGCTAAATTTGCAATGACCTACTTCTAGACAATATATTGAATATCATTTTACCTAGTTTTCAAAGTCATAAAATAATTAGGTCACACCTTCCGTAACGGTTAATAATGGCGAAAATATGAAAATTATCAATTTTTGCTGTATTTAAGTACACTTATCTCTATGAATTTTTTAAGTAAGCCAAATTAAAAAATATCTACTCGTAGGCAATATATTGAATATTATTTGACCTAATTTTCAAGGTCATAGATTAAGTGGGTCACACCTTCCGTACCCGTTAAAGTGACCTAATTTTGAAAAAATCGAAATTTAAATAATTCGAAAGAAAATACGAAATTTGAAAATCGGTCTCCAAGAAAAGGTAGATAATGATCCATTGTATCTATGTGCTAAATTTCATCAAAATCGGTCTATCAGTAGTGTCTGAATTTCGGATTTAAGAATTGTAACGAAAATTCAAAATGGCGGCCGATATGGCAGCTTGACCTAATTATTTAGGTCAAATCAATTACTATTGACAAGTTATTTATAAAACAGTTTTCACTTTTCACCTAGCAGTTATAGACCGGAAGTTACGTAATTACGTCATTTGAGGCTAAACCGGAGGTGGAATTTTTTTTTCACATTTTTTCAAAAATTATAAACATATCGCCTATCAACTGGTAAAGTTTCAAAATTTTACCAATTATATTAAAGGAGAAATCACGGTCTGAAATTTTTGCCGATGACCCTTGAATATTGAATTGCAAATCGTGGGGAAAATATTTAACCTAATTGCATAAAACCTATAATTGTTAGTTGACAAAAACATTGAAGTTTTCAAAACTGAAAATCCGGTCAAAATCGAACTGAAAATAAACTTGCTAAAGCAAAAAAACCTGAACTTCCGGTTCTCACTTCCTGTCAGAGATAGAACTTCCGGTTTTGTTTTATTTGATAATTGAAATCATTCTAAGATCAACTGTAGATTTAGAATTTCTGCACCTTTTACCAGTTTGTCTGCAAACTCATCCAAGAATTACAAAAAAAAAAAAAACTAGATCCCCAGGCTTCGCGAGGTTCTGACGCAGTGCGTAGCAGTTTTGATATACGCTTTAAAACTGTCCCTGAAAGTATCTGTAGAACAGTAACGTTATTTTACAGAGTATAAGTCGTTTTATTTCAAAGCATAATCGGTTCGCTGAAACTTGTGTCATCTAGATCGCCCAAACGCATAATTCAATAAACAGGTTTTAACGATGAAATTCGCAATTTTCAAATGCTGATAAAAGGGAAAGCATACATCGTACAACAAAGTATAATATATCAATGGATAGATCTTATCGAGAGCTATCACATTTGTGCAGCTCACAAGGTCACCAAAGGTCAAGATAACAATGTACGACCATTCGAAGTTTTTATATATTACTATCAGATAAAATATCAAAATCAAAATCAAAATTCAAAAATCTGTTTCCAAATATAATTCAGCAATCGAAATTACATTCTATAGATATCAAAATTACACGAATCGGAGCATCTCCAGAGGCCCCATTTCGTTTTTAAAGAAAATTACGCACAGTTAGTAGAGAAGAAAATATAAAATTTTCAAATACTAAAAAGCGCATTTTTGGTGGAAATATGTAGTTTTATATATCATTACAAAGAGCATACAAACCGTAATAAGATTCAATAGGAATTTTTGTTATTTATAAATTAGTTCACGTGACAGAGCTCTTTAAAAATAAAAATCACAAATTTCGATCGGCTATAAAACCGGAAGTAACCATCGCACAATACAAATGATTATATAAGTGGATAGATATCAACAAGGGCAATAAATCGTGTTCAGGTCACATGGTCACCAAAGGTCAAGGTCACGAAATATGGAACTTTAAAATTTTGGACATTACCCAAAAAATTAAAATCAAAATAAAAAATCAAAATTCGGCTTCTGAACAAAATTGCGCAATCGACTCTAGTTATTAGATATGAAAAAATAATGAAAATCGCTTTATCCCCTGAGGCCCTATTTTGAATTTTACAAAAGTTTGACATTTCAATATGGCGGTTTATTGTTTGCTTCCGGTCCGGATTTTTTCATCTTCGTTTTTTTGCATGACTATTTCTAGCATATTGCAAAAAGAATTTTTGAAATATCTTCAAAATCCCGGAATTTGGATTGTTAAAGTTCAAAAGCGAATAACGTCAAAACCGGAAGTCATTTCGAAAATTTGAATAATGATTTTTGATCGCATTAGAAGTGTCTATCTAGCTATAATTTTTCAAGTGGATGGGAATAAAATTGTAGAAGTTGATAAAAACGCAAAAAATAAAATTAAATAAGTCAGCTACAAAAGTAATGAAATTAGCAGTTTAAAAATGCAGTTATGTACCTAGCAGTTAAAAGAAGCTAGCAAAAGTAGTTCTGTCAAAATCAGTTGAAAAATAAAGGTAATAAATGGCAAAAACAAAAACGAAGCCATTGCCCACAGCTCGTTTCCGGTCACCCTGAATGATGTCATTTTACATTTAACAAATAGTAGTCTCGCAGTTTGAATGGCAGACAGCAACAGGTAGTTTGCAGCAAGTTGCCTTCTTGGAAAATAATCGAGGGTAAAATTCGAAAAAAAAAAAAAACTAGAGCCGTACGCCTAACGGCACTGAAGCAGTGCGTTCCATCCAGGGATACGTTCGTTAAGCAAAAGACAGAAAGGGTATATTTAAAAAAATGTGCATTATAAATGGATTTGGATTTCATAACAAACGCTCCTATCCCCCCTCCCATTCCCCCCCCCCCCCCCCAATGGATTGTTTCATATTCGCAATTCGCAATTTTCAGATGGCGATGAAACCAAAAGTACACATTGTACAACATAGCATTGGATAGACATTGTCGAAAGCTATATATTTTGTACAAATCAAAAGGTCACTAATGGTTTAAATTATTTATATTGAATAGAGTTCTGTCCCTTAGACCATTATTCCACTCAACTGTATATTATTGTTGCATAAGAGATACAATTTAAAATTCTAAAGATTGTAATTTCGTTCAAAATATTCCATATTTACATCACCCACAACAGGAAGTAAACCACAATTTCATTTATTTAATATATATAAAACCTTTGAATCATTTTAATTGGATGTAGAACGATTAAACTAAAAAATAAATTTGGATCGCTGAAACTCATATCTTGTAGATCGCCCAAACGCAACACACATTAAACAGATTGTTTTATAGGGAAAATTCGCAATTTTTAAATGGCGATGAAAGCGGAAATATACATCTTACAATAAAGCTTTATATATCATTGGATAGATCTTCTCGAGAGCTATCACGTTTGTACAGGTCAAAAATTCGTCAAAGGTCAACGTCACAATATACGACCCTTCAAAGTTTTTAAAAATTTTAATCGTAAAAAAATCAAAATCAAAATCGAAATTCAAAAATCGGTTTCCATATATATTTCGTCAATCGGTTATAGATTCTATATACATCAAAATAACACAAATCGAATTATCCCCCGAGACCCTATTTCGATTTAAAGAAAAACACGCACAGTTAGTATAGAAGAAATAACAAAATTTTGAAATTTTTAAACGCGCAATTTTGATCAAAATACCAAGTGTGATATATTAATAGAAAGATGAGATTAAGCGTAAAAGGAATATGTAAGAAATTATGTCCTATGTAAATTAGGTCACGTGATAGAGCTCTCTAAAATAAAAATTCGTGATTTTCAATTGGCTGCAAAACCGGAAGTAAACATCGGACAACAAAGGTGATGATACCATTGGGTAGATATAATCAAGGGCAATAACTTTTGTTCAGGTCAAAAGGTCACCGAAGGTCAAGGTCGCGAAATATGACCTTTTAAATTTTTGACAATTACTGGAAAATTTCAACCCGAAATAAAAGAAAAGCAAAAGCGAAATTCAAAAATCCCTTCCCATACTTTTTTGCGCAATCGTTGAATGTTTTTAGAAAATCTTAAATTATGCAAATTAGATTTAACCCTAAGGCCCCATTTTGAGTTTTACAAAAATTAGTCATATCAAGATGGCGGCTGATCCGTTACTTCCGGTTCGGATTTTTTTAATTTAGCATCATTTAATAGACAATTGTAGCTAATTGCAAAAGAAATTTTTTCAATATCTTCAATATTCCGGAAGTGCAAAATTCAACTTTAAAAGCAAATAACTTCAAAACCGGAAGTGATATCGAAATTTTGAAAATTAATTATAGTTTGCAATCAAAATGTCTATATATCTGTAAGTTTTCAAGTCGATCGAAAGAAAACTGTAGAAGTAAAAAAATGCTAAAAATTCAAAATTCAAAAAGTCAGCGACAAAGTTGGAAAATGTTTAATTCTCAATTTCCTATCTTTTAGAACTAAGTTCAATGTAGTTATCTAAAAAAGAACGATCAACATTGGATCAAAAATAAAGCCGCAAATTGAAAAACAAAGAAAAACTTTGGAATGCGCTACGTCATTTCCTGTTTACAAAAAATGCATCAAATTACATTCATTAACATTACTTTCACGAGTACGACAAGAAAATCGAAAGAGTGAATTCATAGCACATGTAGTTTTGGCTGGGCGCTCTGGGAAGAATTCGAAAAAAAAAAAAAAAAAAAAAAAAAAAAAAAAAAACATTTCGAAAACAAAGCAGTGCGTTCGAATGAACGCACTGCAACTAGAGCCGTACGCCTAACGGCACTGAAGCAGTGCGTTCCATCCAGGGATTCGTTCGTCAAGCAAAAGACAAAAAGGGTTTATTAAAATAAAAAATGTGCATCAGAAACGGATTTTGATTTCATAACAAACGCTCCCATACCCCATTTCCCCCCTTTCCCCTCTTTGCCCCTCCCCATCCTTAGCCCTCATCATCAATTAAGATAGATAATAAGTTAAAATCATAATAAAAAATGGATAGAGGGTCGTTTAATCTAAAAAAGAAATCCGGATCGCCGAAACTCATATTTGTAAATCGCCCAAACGTAGAGAATAATACCCAATACAATGTAGATTGTTTTATATATTAAATTCGCAATTTTCGGATGGCGATTAAACCAAAAGTAGATATCGTACAAAAAATATATATATAGCATTGGATAGACAATGTCGAAGCTATATACAAATCGAAAGGTCACTAATGGTTCAAGTTGTCTTAAGTCGCCAGGGTATAACATTGAGACACCACATAAATAGCGCGGCCTAACATTTTAAAATTTATATTGAATAGAGTTTCGTCCCTTAGACCATTATTCCAGTCAACTGTATATTATTGTTGCATAATATAAGAGATAAAATTTAAAATTCTAAAGGTTGTAATTTCGTTCCAAATATTCAATATTTACATTCACCCACAACAGGAAAAACATATATAACAACTTTGAATCATTTTAACTAGATGTACAACGATTAAACTAAAAAATAATTTCAGATCGCTGAAACTTATATCTTGTAGGTCGCCCAAATGCAACACATTAAACAGATTGTTTTATAGAGAAAATTCGCAATTTTCAAATGGCGATAAAAGTGGAAGTATACATCTTACAATAAAGCTTAATATATCATTGGATAGAACTTCTCGAGAGCTATCATATTTGTACAAGTCAAAAATTCGTCAAAGGTCAACGTCACAATATACGACCCTTCAAAGTTTTTAAAAATTTTAATCGTTAAAAAATCAAAATCAAAATCAAAATTCAAAAATCGGTTTCCATATATATTTCGGCAATCGGTTATAGATTCTATATACATCAAAATAACACAAATCGAATCATCCCCCGAGACCCTATTTCGATTTAAAGAAAAACACGCACAGTTAGTATAGAAGAAATTACAAAATTTTGAAATTTTTAAACGCGCAATTTTGATTAAAGTACCAAGTGTGATATATTAATAGAAAGATGAGATTAAGCGTAAAAGGAATATGTAAGAAATTCTGTCCTATGTAAATTGGGTCACGTGATAGAGCTCTTGAAAGTTAAAATTCGTGATTTTCAATTGGCTGCAAAACCGGAAGTAAACATCGGACAACAAAAGTGGAGATACCATTGGGCAGATATAATGAAGGGCAATAACTTTTGTTCAGGTCAAAAGGTCATCAAAGGTCAAGGTTGCGAAATATGACCGGTTAAAGTTTTGACAATTACTGAAAAAATTCAACCGGAAATAAAAGAAAAACAAAATCGAAATTCAAAAATTCCTTCCCATACTTTTTTGCGTAATCAATTGATGTTTCTAGACAATCTAAAATTATGCAAATTAGACATATCCCTGAGAACTTATTTCAGTTTTACAAAATTTAGTCGTATCAAGATGGCGGAAGATCCGTTACTTCCGGTTCGAATTTTCTTAATTTAGCATTATTCAATAGACAATTGTAGCTAATTGCAAAAGAAATTTTTCAAATATCTTCATTATTCCGGAAGTGCAAAGTTCAACTTTAAAAGCAAATAACATCAAAACCGGAAGTGATATCGTAATTTTGAAAAATAATTATACTTCGCAATCCAAATGTCTATATATCTGTAAGTTTTCAGATCGATCGAAATAAAACTGTAGAAGTTAGAAAATGCAAAAAAATTCAAATTCAAAATGTCAGCGACAAAGTTGGAAAATGTATAATTCTTAAATTGCTATCTTTTAAAACTAAATTCAATGTAGTTACCTAAAAAAAACCGATCAAAATCGGATCAAAAATAAAGCCGCAAATTGAAAAACAAAGAAAAACTGTAGACGGCGCTACGTCATTTCCTGTAGGTCAAAATGGCGTCAAAATACATTCATCAAATTTAGTCTCGCGGCATTTTCGGGAGAAATGTTAACAGAATGTGCGTGGCATGCGTAGTTTTGGCTGGGCGCTCTGACCAGAATTCGAAAAAAAAAAAAAAAAAAAAAAAAAAACATTTCGAAAACAAAGCAGTGCGTTCGATGAACGCACTGCAAAAAAAAAAAAAAAAAAAAAAACATTTCGAAAACAAAGCAGTGCGTTCGATGAACGCACTGCAAAAAAAATAAAATAATCCGAACGATTACAATACGTTTTCGCCAAAGTCGAAATACGTAATAATCCGAACGATTACAATACGTTTTCGCCAAAGTCGAAATACGTAATAAGATTTGGCGGAGTCATTCTGGATACATAGACTGAATACTGTGTGGCATTATGGCTTAAATGAACATAATCCTGACAGCCTGAAAAACTTTCCCAAATAACTATAGGCCTTCCTATAATTTGATCAACACTCTCTTTAAACATTTTGTACTTTTCCATTGATGAATTTTTTTTATCACAGTTATGTAGGACTGGAGAGGTCATTAGCATGATGACGTCATAATTTTTGTACTAACTGTCTTTTTCTCTTCATTTTTATACGCCCCGTATATGACTATTTCTGTTTTCACCAATGGTTTTTATATGGGCTGGAATCAAAAATGAATATCTAACATGAAATTTTCGCTAAACCGAAAGTGGCTAATTGCATAATATGCAAATAAGATTTCAAGCTAGCTCGGGCCCTAATAGTCGCATCGGTCTGAAATTTACAGGATATAGATAGATAGGCAGCGCAATTAAAACTACATCATCAAAATTTTTTGATCACTTCCGGTTTGGGCGTGGGGACTTCCGGTTTTTTCGTCTCATGTCGGGCGACCCTGCTTCCGATGTAATTCAAGATTCTAAACAAAATTAGTATATTTTAGCTATACTAAATGATTTTAATCCCCTGAGATGAAGAAAAATTAAATTGAATGTTGCGCATGCGCAGATTTTAAAAATGGCAAATTTTCTTAAAAATTTAATAAGTCCGCCAATTATTAACCGATTTTTATGATTTTGGTGTTGATCGAAACCTTGATACTTTATCTAAAAAATGTTGGGAACAGAATTTTGATTTTCGAATTTGAATTTTTTTTATGCCCGTTCGAATTTTTCGAAAATTTAAAACTCTATATCTCGTGACCTTGACCTTAAATGACCTTGACATTTGAGATGTAGAATGTCATTGACCTCGCAAAAACCGGAATTGACGCAAAAATTTTGACCTACTTTTTGGAAATCATTCCATGGGCTACATATACTCAATTTTTTTAAGATTAATCGGTCTTTAAATAACAAAGTTGCAAAAATGTGCAAAATACGGCAAAAAAATGTGTGCTACGAATTTTCGAAATTTGAAATTTTGAAATTGCTATCTTGTTGGAAATTATTTCAAGTTTCCAAAAATGCAAACTCGACGAAAATCGATTGAAAATTGCGACTTCTAGAGCCACTGACCGACTTTTTAGGTATGTTGCAATGCAGCACTTCCGGTTTTGCAAAAATGTTCCATTTTATATTTATGCAACACGTCGCCACTACAGAAGGTCTAGAGAAGTTGAGACAATGTTGCAACTATTGCAGTATAGGCGCAGTGAGGTGTGTAAGTCACGAGAAAGAAGCCCCACAACTCGAAAAATAACTGATTCTTTTTGCTAGTGTTGCAAATTGCAACAAACAGGCCGAAGCATCTGATTTTTCGGGATCCACTGGCCAAATCAATGAGGTATCTGTGGGCAAGGTACTTTTTTTTAAAACGTTATTTCCTACAGCCGTAATTCGCTGACCTATATAAATGGTAAAATGAAATTTTACCCGGATGTGCCACGCCCATCTCATTTTTTTTATATGAATGTAATCACTTTCAAAATGAATATTCACGTTACAAATTTGAAGCTTGTACATCTAATAGATCACGAGATATACACACATACATTTCCAAAAAAAAGCAAATACGGCAAAATGTACTTTTATTTTCAAAATCAAAAAATTCAATTTTCATTTTAAAAACCTTTGTTATACATCGTTGGAAAGAGGACAAAAAGCACTTTAAGAATCTGAAAAAAATAACACTCTAAATTAATTAGGTCACGCTCTAGAGCAGTCCAAAGTTGCGAATTTCGCTGTTTTTGGGCAGCTATAAAACCGGAAGTAGACGTCGGAGGTCAAAGGTCAAAGTATCAACTGATAGCCAAGGTCAATGAACTTTGACCTACTAAAGTTCATGGTCACCAAAGGTCAAGGTCACGAAAAATAAGCCCCCAAACTTTGAAAAAATTCAACCGGATGTTGCAAAAATGCAAAAGCGAAATTCAAAAATCGACTTCCAATGTTTTTTTGCAATTTTTATGTTCTTTCATTTGACACCAAAATCATCTCAATCAGATAAGCCATAATGTCTGAATTAAATTTGCGCAATTTCAGAAAATCAAAATGGCGGCGAAAGTTGCGCATGCCGCCTTGATTTTATTTTCTTCGCTTTTTTGTATGGCTAATGGCTACCCGATGATACAAGTTTGAATCTCATACATTAATAAAACCGGAAGTTATTCAACCGGACGTAAAACTCTATTTTTCGCAAAAACCGGAAGTGACGCAAAAATTTTGACCTACTTTTTGGAAATCATTCCATGGGCTACATATACTCAATTTTTTTTAGATAAATCGGATGGAAAATAGCAAAGTTGCAAAAATGTGCAAAATACGGCAAAAAAATGTGTGCTAGGAATTTTCTAATTTTGAAATTTTGAAATTGCTATCTTGTTGGAAATTATTTCAAGTTTCCAAAAATGCAAACCCGACGAAAATCGATTGAAAATTGCGACTTCTAGAGCCACTGACCGACTTTTTAGGTTAGTTGCAATGCAGCACTTCCGGTTTTGCAAAAATGTTCCATTTTATATTTATGCAACACGTCGCCACTACAGAAGGTCAGGAGATGTTGTGAAATTGCTGCAACTATTGCAGCCTTGGCTGTGTGCCCTGTGTAAATTTCGAAAAAAAAAAAAAAAAAAGAATTGACAAACCGAAAACAAACTGGGACTTTGCTGAAAGCAAAGTCCCACAAAAAAAAAAAAGAATTGACAAACCGATAACAAACTGGGACTTTGCGGTAGCAAAGTCCCACAACTAGAATTGCTTACAATTATGAACGTATTTCGAGAGCCTTAAAATATTTTGTAGGCTAAATTTGCAATGACCTACTTCTAGACAATATATTGAATATCATTTTACCTAGTTTTCAAAGTCATAAAATAATTAGGTCACACCTTCCGTAACGGTTAATAATGGCGAAAATATGAAAATTATCAATTTTTGCTGTATTTAAGTACACTTATCTCTATGAATTTTTTAAGTAAGCCAAATTAAAAAATATCTACTCGTAGACAATATATTGAATATTATTTGACCTCATTTTCAAGGTCATAGATTAAGTGGGTCACACCTTCCGTCCCCGTTAAAGTGACCTAATTTTGAAAAAATCGAAATTTAAATAATTCGAAAGAAAATACGAAATTTGAAAATCGGTCTCCAAGAAAAGGTAGATAATGATCCATTGTATCTATGTGCTAAATTTCACCAAAATCGGTCTATCAGTAGTGTCTGAATTTCGGATTTAAGAATTGTAACGAAAATTCAAAATGGCGACCGATATGGCAGCTTGACCTAATTATTTAGGTCAAATCAATTACTATTGACAAGTTATTTATAAAACAGTTTTCACTTTTCACCTAGCAGTTATAGACCGGAAGTTACGTAATTACGTCATTTGAGGCTAAACCGGAAGTGGAATTTTTTTTTCACATTTTTTCAAAAATTATAAACATATCGCCTATCAACTGGTAAAGTTTCAAAATTTTACAAATTATATTAAAGGAGAAATCACGGTCTGAAATTTTTGCCGATGACCCTTGAATATTGAATTGCAAATCGTGGGTAAAATATTTAACCTAATTGCATAAAACCTATAATTGTTAGTTGACAAATACATTGAAGTTTTCAAATCTGAAAATCCGGTCAAAATCGAACTGAAAATAAACTTGCTAAAGCAAAAAAAACCTGAACTTCCGGTTCTCACTTCCTGTCAGAGATAGAACTTCCGGTTTTGTTTTATTTGATAATTGAAATCATTCTAAGATCAACTGTAGATTTAGAATTTCTGCACCTTTTACCAGTTTGTCTGCAAACTCATCCAAGAATTACAAAAAACAAAAAACAAAAAAAAAAAAAAAAATAATCCGAACGATTACAATACGTTTTCGCCAAAGTCGAAATACGTAACTAGAATTGCTTACAATTATGAACGTATTTCGAGAGCCTTAAAATATTATGTAGGCTAAATTTGCAATTACCTACATCTAGACAATATATTGAATATCATTTGACCTAGTTTTCAAAGTCATAAAATAATTAGGTCACACCTTCCGTAACGGTTAATGATGGCGAAAATATGAAAATTATCAATTTTTGCTGTATTTAAGTACACTTATCTCTATGAATTTTTTAAGTAAGACAAATTAAAAAAATATCTACTCGTAGACAATATATTGAATATTATTTGACCTAATTTTCAAGGTCATAGATTAAGTGGGTCACACCTTCCGTACCCGTTAAAGTGACCTAATTTTGAAAAAATCGAAATTTAAATAATTCGAAAGAAAATACGAAATTTGAAAATCGGTCTCCAAGAAAAGGTAGATAATGATCCATTGTATCTATGTGCTAAATTTCATCAAAATCGGTCTATCAGTAGTGTCTGAATTTCGGATTTAAGAATTGTAACGAAAATTCAAAATGGCGGCCGATATGGCAGCTTGACCTAATTATTTAGGTCAAATCAATTACTATTGACAAGTTATTTATAAAACAGTTTTCATTTTTCACCTAGCAGTTATAGACCGGAAGTTACGTAATTACGTCATTTGAGGCTAAACCGGAAGTGGAATTTTTATTTTCACATTTTTTCAAAAATTATAAACATATCGCCTATCAACTGGTAAAGTTTCAAAATTTTACCATTTATATTAAAGGAGAAATCACGGTCTGAAATTTTTGCCGATGACCCTTGAATATTGAATTGCAAATCGTGGGTAAAATTTTTAACCTAATTGCATAAAACCTATAATTGTTAGTTGACAAATACATTGAAGTTTTCAAATCAGAAAATCCGGTCACAATCGAACTGAAAATAAACTTGCTAAAGCAAAAAAACCTGAACTTCCGGTTCTCACTTCCTGTCAGAGATAGAACTTCCGGTTTTGTTTTATTTGATAATAGAAATCATTCTAAGATCAACTGTAGATTTAGAATTTCTGCACCTTTTACCAGTTTGTCTGCAAACTCATCCAAGAATTACAAAAAAAAAAAAAATAAATAAAATAATCCGAACGATTACAATACGTTTTCGCCAAAGTCGAAATACGTAATAATCCGAACGATTACAATACGTTTTCGCCAAAGTCGAAATACGTAATAGAATAATCCGAACGATTACAATACGTTTTCGCCAAAGTCGAAATACGTAATAATCCGAACGATTACAATACGTTTTCGCCAAAGTCGAAATACGTAATAAGATTTGGCGGAGTCATTCTGGATACATAGACTGAATACTGTGTGGCATTATGGCTTAAATGAACATAATCCTGACAGCCTGAAAAACTTTCCCAAATAACTATAGGCCTTCCTATAATTTGATCAACACTCTCTTTAAACATTTTGTACTTTTCCATTGATGAATTTTTTTTATCACAGTTATGTAGGACTGGAGAGGTCATTAGCATGATGACGTCATAATTTTTGTACTAACTGTCTTTTTCTCTTCATTTTTATACGCCCCGTGAAATAGGGGGCGTATTTTGTCGTCACCCTCCGTCCGTCCGTCCGTCCGTCCACAATTGCTCGTAAACACTCTACAGGGTGCAATTCTTGACAGATTTAGATGAAACTTGATATGAGTGTTTATGATCACGCAAGGATGAACCCTATTGAAAATCAGCGAAATCGGAAAAAAAATTAGTATGAGTTCTTGCCCTTGTTCTTGAATGGCTTGTAAACCCTCTACAATGTGCAATTCTTGACTGATTTTGATGAATCTTGGTGTGAGAGTATTTTATAACTCAAGGATAAATCCTATTGAAAATCAGCGAAATCGAAATACATTAAGTATGAGTTATTGCGTGGCAAATAAAATTTGTCACGCTTTGTTTTCGTTCGGATTATTTTTTTTTTTTTTTTTTTTTTTTTTTTTTTTTTTTTTGGGAAGCTCGCTAGCCCAAACGGAAAAAGATAGACTATTTCTGTTTTCACCAATGGTTTTTATATGGGCTGGAATCAAAAATGAATATCTAACATGAAATTTTCGCTAAACCGAAAGTGGCTAATTGCATAATATGCAAATAAGATTTCAAGCTAGCTCGGGCCGTAATAGTCGCATCGGTCTGAAATTTACAGGATATAGATAGATAGGCAGCGCAATTAAAACTACATCATCAAAATTTTTTGATCACTTCCGGTTTGGGCGTGGGGACTTCCGGTTTTTTCGTCTCATGTCGGGCGACCCTGCTTCCGATGTAATTCAAGATTCTAAACAAAATTAGTATATTTTAGCTATACTAAATGATTTTAATCCCCTGAGATGAAGAAAAATTAAATTGAATGTTGCGCATGCGCAGATTTTAAAAATGGCAAATTTTCTTAAAAATTTAAAGTCCGCCAATTATTAACCGATTTTTATGATTTTGGTGTTTATCGAAACCTTGATACTTTATCTAAAAAATGTTGGGAACAGAATTTTGATTTTCGAATTTGAATTTTTTTTATGCCCGTTCGAATTTTTCGAAAATTTAAAACTCTATATCTCGTGACCTTGACCTTAAATGACCTTGACATTTGAGATGTAGAATGTCATTGACCTCAGCTGTCTATAGATGTGCTGATATTGCATGACAAATATTAACTTCCGGTTTTATAGCCCACCGAAATCTGACTATTTTGCAATTTTGGATGGTTATGTTACACTTTCGGGCTCTAATGTTCGGATCGATCTGAAATTTACAGGATATAGATAGATACGCAACACAATTAAAAATATATCATCAAAATTTTTTGATCACTTCCGGTTTGGGCGTGGGGACTTCCGTTTTTTTTTTTTATCTCATTTCAGGCGACCCTACATCCCATGTAATTCAAGAATGTAAGCAAAAACAGTACATTAGCTATACAAAATAATTTGCATCCCTCGAGAAGAAAAAAATTCCAATTGCTAATAAAATTTATTTATTTTTTTGTAAAATTTTTGCATACAAATTCAAAAAATATCTCTTTATAAAGCTGTGAATTAGCAAATTATCACATAGCTTGAATTTTCTCTCTATGTTAATTACAACCAAAGTTACAAAATAATGTTTAAATTTGAATATAGAGAGTTTAAATTTCATGACAAATTGACATCTTACTACCTACTTAAATTTTAGTTTGGAATTTATGTAAATATCCTACCGAAATCTTAGACATGTACAAAAATCTAATTAGGAACTGATAGTAGAAACTTATAGTAGAAAAAATTGCCTATATAGCGGAAAGTTTACGCTTACAATTGTAGGCTGAAAAGTACCGGAATTGAAAGCTAGCAGGTTAGAAGTTTCAAAATGTTCGAAATCCATGGGATAACGCACAGTTGCCACGCTCGGAGCTGTTCACAGTTCTAGTTACCCTTGTTCTTGAAAACGCGTTCAATTTTAGCTTGTAACCACTCTTGAGAGAACAATTCTTAATGGATTTTGATGAAACTTGGCTTGAGTATTTGTTATCACCCAAGGATAAAGCCTTTTGAAAACCAGTTAAATGGGAAAAAAAATTAATATCAGTTATTGCCCTTGTTTTTGAAAACGCGTTCAATGTTTGGCTTGTAAACACTCTACAACGCACAGTTATTGACCGATTTTGACAAAACATGCTGAAATTGTTTAATATCACCCAAGGATGAACCCTTTTGAAAATAGAAAATATCGATTTATATTTAATACGAATTATTGCCTTTTTTATACGCCCACATCAAATGGGGGGCGTAAATTGTCGTCACCCCATCCGTCCGTCGGTCCACCCGTCGGCCCGTCCGTCCGTCTGTCCATAATTGCTCGTAAACACTCTAGAGGGCGCAATTCTTAACGGATTTTGATGGAACTAGATATGAGTGTTGATGATCACACAAGGATGAACCCTATTGAAAATCAGCGAAATCTGAAAAAAATTAGTATGAGTTCTTGCCCTTGTTCTTGAATGGCTCGTAAACAATTCTACAATGTGCAATTCTTAACGTATTTTGATTAGACTTGGTGTGAGAATCAGCGAAATCGAAAAGTATTTAATATGACTTATAGCACTTGTTCTTGAAAACGCGTTCAATTTTAGTCAGTAAACACTCTTGAAAGAATAATTCTTTATGGATTTTGATGAAACTTGGCTTGAGTATTTGTTATCGCCCAAGGATGACCCCTATTGAAAATCAGTTATATCGAAAAATATTTAGTTAGAGGGGTGGAAACTACTATCTCGTAGTTCCGGGAAAGCACGGGCCTAGGAATCAGACCTAATTTTTATTTCCTCGCACCGATCGGGATTCGAACCCACGGCACCTAGTCGCCTAGCAGACGACAGTCCAACTCGCTAACCACTGAGCAATTCACCACCCTAAAAAAGTGGTTTCAGAACTCAGTTTTTTAACGAGAAGTACTGTCGCCTACACGATTCAAATGAATGTTTTCTTACACCCGCTCGGGGAGACAGCCATATATCCTGGCACTGGCAGATTTAGATAGAGGGGTGGAAACTACTATCTCGTAGTTCCGGGAAAGCACGGGCCTAGGAATCAGACCTAATTTTTATTTCCTCGCACCGATCGGGATTCGAACCCACGGCACCTAGTCGCCTAGCAGACGACAGTCCAACTCGCTAACCACTGAGCAATTCACCACCCTAAAAAGTGGTTTCAGAACTCAGTTTTTTAACGAGAAGTACTGTCGCCTACACGATTCAAATGAATGTTTTTCTTACACCCGCTCGGGGAGACAGCCATATATCCTGGCACTGGCAGATTTAGATAGAGGGGTGGAAACTACTATCTCGTAGTTCCGGGAAAGCACGGGCCTAGGAATCAGACCTAATTTGTTGATATTCTAAACATATTAGTTCGAGTTCAATAAACACATCAAAATCAACAAGATTATGAAAGGAGCTATATTCGGGTGGTATATAAACAAAAATAATATACAAATCATCAGAGGTATTTGTTAGGATTTTACCTTGAAGTTTTATAATACAAAGGCCCCATGATTTCTTGAGCACCACAGAAATACGATTGTCTACATCATGTTTGAAAAACACGGCAATTCCGCCACATATAGCACTACCTTTTCCCAAATGTAGTTCACGACCACGGTTGATAAAAACACCAGGAGAAAAACCACACAAAGAAACTTCTTCATTTTCCTTAAGCCACGTTTCAGATAAAAGTAAAATGTCGAATTGACTAACAGTTGCAAGAAAAGAATTATCATCAGCTAGAGATTTCGGGCCATTAACATTCCACACCGCGAAAGACAATGCATTTGGTGGTTTCTGGAGATGCTATTCGGATTCATTGGGGTGGTTATCATCACGGGAATTTACTCTCACATTGAGCTGGGCATTGGATTCACGAGTGGCCCCAGCAATTCCTCTGGAGTCCTGAGTATTTACAAAAAAATCAGTGATCTTAGAAGCAGGTGTTGAGGTTGACGTAGGACACAAGTTTTGTGATGGTGTAGCCACACGACGAGAAGTATGAACAGGGTCAGCTCCTCCATTACGTCGTGGAGTGCTCGATTCCAAAATTCTAGATGTACGAACATTAGGAGCTGGGTTAGCACTGTCCGGAGCAGTTTCAGCTGGCGCTACTTGGGCAATGAAAGCGTTCAACTCAGATTCAGACTGAATGGAGATAATTCTATTTTGTAAGGTTTTAGCACACACCCTTCCATCATATGTCCAGCAATTATCGATCAATTTATTTTTGTAGAGATCTCTTACTCGTTTGAAAATGGTTGCTCGTTGTTTGGTTAGGGCCTCGTTGACAAAGATATTAAAATTCCTGTCCCTATTGAAATGTTTTAGATTTGATTTAGTACCGAATATCACAGCTCTACATCGGTAACTCACTAATCTTACTATTATATCTCTCGGAAGATTACCTAACCGCGGACCTACCCTGTGACTGCGACCAATATCATAAAGTGATATGCGGGAATTAGTATCAGCCAGGATTTCATTGTTAACAATACCCAAAATAATGTCATCGGTATTTTCATTGACATCTTCGGAAACTCCTGCGAATTTCAAACACGTTCTTCTAGAGAATTGCTCTAGATCGTCGATTTTATCTTCGAGTTGTGTGATTTTTTTATTGAGCGTTTGAAAAATTGCATGTCAGGTTCCAGCTGAGTCAGAATTTGTGAACGTGCAGCGTCATTTTTAAGAAGATTCGATATGAAAATTTTCAACGAATCATCATTTTTCAACAATTTATGTTATATTATAATACTATTTACAATATTAATATAGGTCAGTAGATCAGTCATAGTTACAATAGATATAACATATTAAATCATGTATTGTTTTATAAAATGTAGTCCAGGATATTACTGTTATATTATTTCATGTATACTATTTACAATATTAATATAGGTCAGTAGATCAGACATACCTACAATAATTATAACATTAAATCATGTATTATTTTATAAAATCTAGTTCAGGATATTACTGTTATATTATTACATGTATACTATTTACAATATTAATATAGGTTAGTAGACTAGTCATAGTTACAATAGATATAACATTTCAAATCATGTATTGTTTTATAAAATACAGTTCATGAGTTTATTATAATATTTACAATATTAATATTGACTTATATCTGAATTCATTAGTCCAATTTAAATGAAATATAGTTTTAAATAATGTTCAGCTTTTACTTATATCAGAATTCTATAGTGAAATTTAAATGACATATAGTTCAGAACCTCAACTTATATCAGAATTAAATAGTTAAATTTAAATGTTATATAGTTGAGAACAATGTTTACCCTTAACCTATATCAGAATTCATTAGTTAAATTTAAATATTATATAATTCAGAACGATGTTTACCCTTAACTTATATTAGAATTCAATAGTTAAATTTAAATGTTATAAAGTTGAGAACAATGTTTACCCTTAACCTATATCAGAATTCATTACTTAAATTTAAATGTTATATAGTTCAGAACAATGTTTACCCTTAACTTTTATCAGAATTCAATAGTTAAATTTAAATGTTATATAATTCAGAACATTGTTTACCCTTAACTTATACCAGAATTCATTAGTTAAATTTAAATGATATATAGTTCAGAACAATGTTTACCCTTAACTTATATCAGAATTCTTTAGTCCAATTTAAATAACATATATATTTAAGAACAATGTTTACCCTTAACTTATATCAGAATTCAATAGGTAAATTTGAATGACATAAAGTTCAGAAGAATGTTTACCCTTAACTTATATCAGAATTCATTAGTTAAATTTAAATGTTGTATAGTTCAGAACAATGTTTACCCTAACTTATATCAGAATTCAATAGGTAAATTTGAATGACATAAAGTTCAGAACAATGTTTACACTTAACTTATATCAGAATTCATTAGTTAAATTTAAATGTTATATAGTTCAGAACGATGTTTACCCTAAACTTATATCAGAATTCATTAGTTAAATTTAAATTTTATATAGTTCGAAACAATGTTTACCCTTCACTTATATCAGAATTAAATAGTTAAATTTAAATGTTATATAGTTGAGAACAATGTTTACCCTTAACCTATATCAGAATTCATTAGTTAAATTTGAATGTTATATAGTTGAGAACAATGTTTACCCTTAACCTATATCAAAATTCATTAGTTAAATTTAAATGTTATAAAGTTGAGAACAATGTTTACCCTTAACCTATATCAGAATTCATTACTTAAATTTAAATGTTATATAGTTCAGAACAATGTTTACCCTTAACTTATATCAGAATTCAATAGTTAAATTTGAATGACATAAGTTCAGAACAATGTTTACCTTAACTTATATCAGAATTCATTAGTTAAATTTAAATGTTATATAGTTCAGAACATGTTTACCCTTAACTTATATCAGAATTCATTAGTTAAATTTAAATGTTATATAGTTCAGAACAATGTTTACCCTTACTTATATCAGAATTCATTAGTTAATTTAAATGTTATATAGTTAGAACAATGTTTACCCTTAACCTATATCAGAATTCATTAGTTAAATTTGAATGTTATATAGTTGAGAACAATGTTTACCCTTAACCTATATCAGAATTCATTAGTTAAATTTAAATGTTATATAGTTGAGAACAATGTTTACCCTTAACCTATATCAGAATTCATTAGTTAAATTTAAATGTTATATAGTTCAGAACAATGTTTACCCTTAACTTTTATCAGAATTCAATAGTTAAATTTAAATGTTATATAATTCAGAACATTGTTTACCCTTAACTTATACCAGAATTCATTAGTTAAATTTAAATGATATATAGTTGAGAACAATGTTTACCCTTAACCTATATCAGAATTCATTAGTTAAATTTAAATGACATATAGTTTAGAATAATGTTTAGCTTTTACTTATATCAGAATTAAATAGTTAAATTTGAATGACATAAAGTTCAGAACAATGTTTACCCTTACCTTATATCAGAATTCATTAGTCAAATTTAAATGTTATATAGTTCAGAACAATCTTTATCCTTTACTTATATCAGAATTCATTAATTAATTATAAATGTTATATAGTTCAGAACAATGTTTACCCTTAACTTATATCAGAACTCAATAGTCAAATTTAAATGTTATATAGTTCATAACAGTGTTTACCGTCCACTTATATCAGAATTCACTAGTTAAATTTAAATGTTATATAGTTCAGAACAATGTTTACCCTTAACTTTTATCAGAATTCATTAGTCAAATTTAAATGTTATATCGTTCAGAACAATGTTTATTGCAGTGCGTTCATTTGTTTTCGAAATGTTTTTTGCAGTGCGTTCTTCGAACGCACTGCTTTGTTTTCGAAATGACTATTTTTTTTTTTTGTCTTTTTCTGGTCACGCTCCCCAGCCATAACTGCAAATGTCTTACACAATCTGGCGTGATATTGTGACGTAATCTAGTGCTCGTTGTTGTTTAAATGTAAAATGACGCATTTTTGTTTTACCGGAAATGACGTACAACGTCACAAAGTTTATTTTTGTTTACTAACTCACGGCTCGTTTTTTTTATCTAATCTGGTTCGGACTTTTTTTATTTACTACTTATAACTTAGATTTACAGAATAGCAGTTTAAAAATTTTGAAATTTTTACTTTTGTTGCTGACTTTTGAATTTTAAAATTTAACACTTTTTCTAACTTCTGCAATTTTGATTAGATCGAAATCAAAATTTGCAGTTAGATAAACATTTTTCTTGTCAAGAAAAATCTGTTTTCAAAATGTCGACATCACTTCCGGTTTCGGCGTCATACGTCGCTAAACTTCGAATTTTCACTTCCGGAATTCTAAAGATATTTAAATTTTTTTTTTTGCAATTAGTTACTATTAACCCATAATGATTTTATAATTAACAAAAATTGAACCGGAAGTAACCGGTCAGTCGCCATCATTAAACCACTTACTTTTGTAAAGTGAAAAATTGGGCCTTAGGGGTTAATCGGACAATTTTTATTTTGATGTCTATGTAATCTTCAATCGATTGCTAACAATTCTTAGGAAGCCGAATTTTGAATTTCGATTTAGCTTACCTTTCATTTCCGGGTCTTTTTTTTCACTCAGTGCCTAATTTTCCAACGTTCATATATCGTGACCTTGACCTTTGGTGACCATGTGATATGCACAAAAGTTATTGCCCTTGTCGAGATCTATCCCTTGATGTCTTCATTTGTGGTGTGCAATGTCAAATTCCGGTTTTACAGCCATTTGAAAATTGCACTTTTTAACTTCGAAGAGCTCTGTCACGTGACCTAATTTACATACGTCAAAATTTCTTTTATGTCCTTATTACGCGTAATTTATTCTTTCCAATGGTGTATAACACTTTATATTTTGATCAAAATTGCGCTTTTTAATATTTGAAAATTTTCTTCTTAGTTCTATATTAATTGTGCGTGATTTATGAAAAAGCACGTGTTTTTTTTTAAATTTACGTTTTATTTTTTCACAAAAATTGGTAGATGAGTAGGCAAAAAATTATCATTTAAGATTCCGATAAAACATTTTCCGAAATTAGCCGGAAACGTCCGAAAATGACCAAAAAATGTAGAAAATCACAGAAATCGGAATTTTCTGACTTCCGTTTGAAAGTTCATAACTTTTGAACTCTACCATATGCATACTTTTGATCTCAAAACAACATCACCAGAGAGGCACTGGACTGGAATCCCCAAGGGCATAGAAGACAAGGACGACCTTTACATAGCTTGAAAAGAACAAGACTGAAAGAGCTAGGAAGGATTGGCAAGACCTGGAATGAAGCAAAAAGAACAGCTCATAACAGAGTGAGATGGAGAACGTCTGTAGCAGCCCTATTCTCCGCAAGGAACGAAGAGAACTAACTTACTAATATGCATCCTTTATTTTTCTGCACAATCATCTTCATTGGCTAAAGGTTCATATGATACCTTGATTTCTAATTTTAGTAAAGAACATTTGGATTAATAGGGATCCAAAAATTGGTAATTTGCATATTTCTCGTATCTTCAGATGATTATATCTCATGAACAAGACTCTTGGCAACATTCTAATTGACATTATTATGATGTGATTTTCATCAGCTTTATAACAATATCTTTATTTTAGCTATAGACCGAAAACTGATGAAAATACGCCTAGTAGAAAATAAACGATTTTAACATTCATATTTTTTTTATATTTAGTTCTATTTAACTTAAAAACAAAATTCGAACAGATTTATAATGTGCAAATTCCCAGCTTTCAAACAATATATAAATCAATATGTATAAATAAAAATTGCGAAAAGTTTAAGAATAAAATTACACTCTAATTAAACAGATATAAATGCAACAGGTCATAAAGTCTGATTAATTTCTTATCTTTTGGTCAAGACACAAATTTTGACATTTCCAGTTAAAGTAATCCAACCAATCAAAACAAGTCATTAGACTTTGTGGGCGTGGTTAAGCCCAGATATTTTACATCACTGTGTTTATTTTTCTTTCAATCGAAATAGGGTCTCGGAGGATCAGTCAATATGTGTTATTTTGATGTACATGTATATAGAATCTATAACCGATTGCCGAAATTTATATGGAAACTGATTTTTGAATTTTTAATTTGATTTTGATTTTTTTTACGATTAAAAATTATAAAAACTTCGAAGGTGTATATTGTGACGTTGACCTGTGGCGATCTTTATACCTGTACAAATGTGATACGTTCTATCCAATGACATATTAAGCTTTATAGCAAAATGTAAACTTTCGGTTTATCGGCATTTAAAAATTGCGAATTTTTCCTATAAAACGGTCAATTCAATATTTTTGACATTTCCAGTTGAAGTTTCCAAAACAAGTCATTGGACTTTGTGGGCGTGGTTAAGCCCAGATATTTTTACATCACAAACTTTGAAGATTGCCAGTCTATTAACAAGCTCAAATGTCACGTGTTAAATCATGAATAAATCATCTCTCCAAATAAATGCAAAATGAATCTACATTCTATCCTTAAATGACAGCCAGGAGACCAACAAATTCTAAATAGCTCGAAAGCTATAAATAAAGCCGATTTTTGAATTGTTATTTTGATTTTAATTTTTTTACTATTAAAAATTAATCCAGTTAAAATGATTCAAAGATATTATATATCTTAAATAAAAGGAATGATTGTTCATTTCTCGTTGTGGGCGATGTATGATATGGAATATTTGGAAGGAAATGACAACCTTTAGAATTTTAAATGATATTCTCTTAAGGAAAAATAATGTACAGTTGAGAGGACTAGGACGGAGGGACGGAACTCAATAAAATACTCTCTTAAAGATGTAAAGCCGCGCTGTTAATTTGATGGCTCTATGTTATACCATGGCAACTTGCCACAAATTGCAGGATCTAATATTCCTACTTCACCTAAAGTAAGATTGATAAATAAATAAATAAACAAATTAAAAGTATCAACGATCTGGAAAGTTAATTTAATCCGAGATCAATTTGTAATCTTAAATAAGGTGTTATGTCCCTTAGACCACAAATTTGTTTTTTCGACGTTTTGTTTCACACACTAATTAAACAGATATAAATGTTACAAGAAGAGTTAAGAAGATAATGTAACAGGTCATAAAGTCAAATTGTGTTAATTTCTTATCGTTTGGTCAAGACAAATTTTGACATTTCCAGTTTAAGTATCGCAACCAATCAAAACAAGTCTTTATACTGAGTAGGCGTGGTTACGTTCTATTTTAAATGACAGCCAGGAGATATAACAAATTCTAAATATCTCGGAAGCTGCACAATTGTTACAAACAGGTCTAGTTATTATTATGGAATTGGATATTATAAATGCAACGTTTCACCCATGCAATAGAAGGGACGCGCACTGCCTTGGTACCGTCTAACGGTTCTACTTTTTTTTTTTCGAATTCTTCCCAGAGCGCCCAGCCAAAATTACATATGCTATGAATTCACTCTTTCCATTTTCTTGTCGTACTGGTGAAAGTAATGTTAATGAATGTAATTTGATGCATTTTTTTTAAACAGGAAATGACGTAGCGCATTCTAAAGTTTTTCTTTCTTTTTCAATTTGCGGCTTTATTTTTGATCCAATGTTGATCGTTCTTTTTTAGATAACTACATTGAACTTAGTTCTAAAAGATAGCAATTTGAGAATTAAACATTTCCCAACTTTGTCGCTGACTTTTTGAATTTTGAAATTTTAGCATTTTTTTACTTCTACAGTTTTCTTTCGATCGACTTGAAAACTTACAGATATAAAGACATTTTGATTGCGAACCAAAATTAATTTTCAAAATTTCGATATCACTTCCGGTTTTGAAGTTATTTGCTTTTAAAGTTGAATTTTGCACTTCCGAAATATAGAAAATATTTAAAAAATTTATTTTGCAATTAACTACAATTGTCTATTAAATGATGCTAAATTTAAAAAATCCGAACCGGAAGTAACGGATCAGCCGCCATGTTAATATGACTAACTTTTGTAAAACTCAAAATGGGGCCTCAGGGTTAAATCTAATTTCCATAATTTTAGATTTTCTAAAAACATTCAACGATTGCGCAAAAAAGTATGGGAAGGGATTTTTGAATTTCGCTTTTGCTTTTCTTTTATTTCCGGTTGAAATTTTCCAGTAATTGTCAAAAATTTAAAAGGTCATATTTCGCGACCTTGACCTTCGGTGACCTTTTGACATGAACAAAAGTTATTGCCCTTGATTATATCTACCCAATGGTATGTTCACTTTTGTTGTCCGATGTTTACTTCCGGTTTTGCAGCCTATTGAAAATCACGAATTTTAACTTTAAAAAGCTCTATCACGTGACCTAATTTACATTGGACAGAATTTCTTACATATCCCTTTTACGCTTAATGTCATCTTCCCATTAATATATCAAACTTGGTATTTGAGTCAAAATTGCGCGTTTAAAAATTTCAAAATTTTGTAATTTCTTCTATACTAACTGTGCGTGTTTTTCTTTAAATCGAAATAGGGTCTCGGGGGATAATTCGATTTGTGTTATTTTGATGTATTAAGAATCTTTAACCGATTGCCGAAATATATATGGAAACCGATTTTTGAATTTTGATTTTGATTTTGATTTTTTAACGATTGAAATTTTTAAAAACTTTGAAGGGTCGTATATTGTGACGTTGACCTTTGACGAATTTTTGACCTGTACAAATATGATAGCTCTCGAGAAGTTCTATCCAATGATATATAAAGCTTTATTGTAAGATGTATACTTCCGCTTTTATCGCCATTTGAAAATTGCGAATTTTCCCTATAAAACAATCTGTTTAATGTGTTGCATTTTGGCGACCTACAAGATATAAGTTTCAGCGATCTGAAATTATTTTTTAGTTTAATCGTTCTACATCCAGTTAAAATGATTCAAAGTTGTTATATATGTTTTTCCTGTTGTAGGTGATGTAAATATTGAATATTTGGAACGAAATTACAACCTTTAGAATTTTAAATTTATCTCTTATAATTATGCAACAATAATATACAGTTGACTGGAATAATGGTCTAAGGGACGAAACTCTATTCAATATAAATTTTAAAATGTTAGGCCGCGCTATTTATGTGGTGTCTCAATGTTTTACCCTGGCGACTTAAGACAACTTTAACCATTAGTGACCTTTCGATTTGTATATAGCTTCGACATTGTCTATTAAATGCTATATATATATTTTTTGTACGATATCTACTTTTGGTTTCATCGCCATCTGAAAATTGCGAATTTAATATATAAAACAATCTACATTGCATTGGGTATTATTCTCTACGTTTGGGCGATTTACAAATATGAGTTTCGGCGATCCGGATATCTTTTTTAGATTAAACGACCCTCTATCCATTTTTTATTATGATTTTAACTTATTATCTATCTTAATTGATGGTGAGGGCTAAGGATGGGGAGGGGCAAAGAGGGGAAAGGGGGAAAAGGGGGGTATGGGAGCGTTTGTTATGAAATCAAAATCCATTTCTGATGCACATTTTTTTTATTTTAATAAACCCTTTTTGTCTTTTGCTTAACGAACGAATCCCTGGATGGAACGCACTGCTTCAGTGCCGTTAGGCGTACGGCTCTAGTCCTTTACTTATATCAGAATTCATTTGTTAAATTTAAATGTTATATAGTCCAAAACAATTTTTTAAACAATTATTTATTTGTTATATATATATTAGTTAATGTACAATCAGTTATAGACAGAGCATACTTCATACTTTTCATTATAAGTACCAATATCCATATTAACCAAATACTATCTGGGATTACCCTGAAACATACACTACTAAAGTGCGCTGTATATAATGTATATTTGTTACTTAATTTATTTTATTATTTATACACAATTTTGACAGGGATTCTAGACTACAGACATATCACGAATCTTTTACTTCTATATTGCCTTATCTGTGCTGATGTCGAAAAAAACATAGGTCCCAATAATATCTCTATAGTGCATCTGAATGTAAGGAGTCTCCGAAAAAAAAATAGATCTACTTACAGCTGAACTATCAGATCTCTTTTTCAAACGACGTTCAGACCTTTTTTGTCGAAATTGCAGTTAACAAAACTACATTTATCATTGGAAATTTCTGCAGATCACCAAATTCAAATTAAAAAACTGATCAAAACATTTTATCTTCATTAACTTCGGTCGTATCGGATGATATCCAAAATATATTTATACTTGGTGATTTCATTCAAAATTCTAATTCCTTCTTACATAATTTATTACTTTTTTCGATTTTAAGCAATTAATAGATGAACCAACACGATACAACACATCAGGAACCTCAACAATGATTGATTTAATAATTACTAATTGTGAAGGCTATATAACAAAATTTGGAATATTAGATAACTTTTGCAGTGATCATTGTCCTGAATATTGTCAGCTTTCCCTTACAAGACCAAAATTAGCATGCTTTAAAAGAAGAATTTGGGATTACAAAGACATTAACATGGACGGACTGAAAAACGACATTCTTAGAACAGACTGGGATTCCATTGTTGATAATGACTGTATTGACACTGTCAGCTTGACTTTTACAAATGAGTTGAATAAGATTGCAAACAATAATATCAAAAATAAAAATAAAAAGAGAAAAAGATACTATTAGACCACGAGATAAACCATGGATGACTAGCTCTATTCGAAAATTTAGTAAGAAGAACTGCAAAATACATCGTAAAGCAAAAGATTCAAATTTGGCAACTGATTGGCAGGAATATCGGAAAATAAGAAATGAATATATTGATCTGATTCGAAAACGTAAAAAAGGCTTATTATGATCGCATTGACTCCAAAATTAACGAAAAGGAGAAGTTTGGCCAGAAGGATTGGTGGCATCTACTTAACTCATTTGTAAAATGTCAGCGCGCAAACTAAATTCCACCTCTTATCAAAGAGGGTGTACCAGTCTTTTCTTCTGAGGACAAGGCTAATTGTTTGAATAATTTCTTTATAAACCAATCACAACTTGATACCACAAATGCACTTTTTCCAACTCTCGATCAATGAATATTCACTCGAACACATTGAACACCTTCAGAAGTTAAAGACATGCTTACATCTATTGATATTTCAAAAGTAACCGCACTAGATGATTTAAGTGGACTTTTTCTCAAAACTATCTCAAATCTCATCAGTATTCCTCTTTGTAAAATATTCAATCTTTCGCTTCAACCTAAACAAGTACCAACTATTTGGAAAATTGCAAATGTGACAGCCATTCTAAAAAAAGGTGATCCATCTATGTGTGGAAATTATCGACCTGTTTCAGTTCTCAGTATCGTGATCAAAATTTTCGAAAAATGTATTTACAAACATGTCTTTAACTTCTATAAGGAACATCTACAAAGTGGTTTTCTGCACGGTGATTCAACAATCTATCAACAAATAGATCTTACTCACTTCTTCTGTCAAACCATTGACAATGGTCAATATACAAGGGCAGTGTTCTGTGACATCAGCAAAGCTTTCGACAGAGTGTGGCATGCTGCACTCTGCCATAAGATGGATGCCTCTGTGATTTGTGGTGATCTCCTGGAATGGTTTAAAAATTATCTTTTCGATAGAAAAAATTGTGTTGTTATTCAGGGTGTATCCTCGGATCACATAGACGTTCCTGCTGGTGTCCCACAGGGCTCTGTCCTTGGACCTTTATTGTTTCTCATTTATATAAATGACATGGTAAATAATATCGAGTCCAAAATCCGCCTGTTTGCAGACGATACTAGTATTTACCTAAAAATTGATGACCCGGCGGTAGGTGTCTTAAATAACGATCTGGAACGTATTAATCAGTTGGCAAAGACATAGCTGGTCTCCTTCAATCCACAGAAGACTATAAACTCAGACATGAACTTGAATTTGATGAATAAAAATTTAGAACAAATACATTTGGAAATTACTTTATACTATCAGCTATTCGTGAATGGAACAAACTTGATGCTTCAATAAGAAATTCTCGATCAATATCTTCCTTTAACTCCGCTCTAAATTCTCAGGATCAATTTGAACCTAGCTACTATTCATTTGGCAAAAGAACAAACCAAATTATTCACTGTCGCCTTCGTCTTTCCTGTAGTGATTTAAACGAGCAAAAATATATAAGACAAATTTCTGACAGTCCTACTTGCAGTTGTGGTCATACACAACAATCAGATGCCAGAAACCGCTCAATTTATCTTCTACCTTCAATTTATCACAACATCGACATTCTCCTTTTCGGTATTGACATAGAAATGACATAGAAATATCCAACATAGTCTTTGAACAAATTCATTCCTTTTTTGACATCAGCAGAAGATTCAAGATATAATACTTAAGAATCTCAATCTTATATTTAAACTTTATTGTATTCCCCTATCTTGTTATTTTCTTCCACAAAATTATTTAAATGTCTGTAGCATTGCAAATTATGTTTGTCTGGGGAGGGCTAATATAGGCGTAGTCTGCTGCCCAATCCAGTGTAAATAAATATTGTTTATATATATAATAAAAAACATACATTGCAATAAATTGATATTAAAGGGATACTGCGTCTTAGCATGAACATAAAATTTTAGTTCCATGAATGGTCAATATGAATATATATTCATCAGTTAACTTACCTTACTCTGATATATGTATGTGTGCTTACCAGGTGACAAAATGTACAATTTTAGACTGCAAAAGGAGATGTGTCTGATGTGAATGCGTGCCTAATTGAAAGTGTGCGCAAATTTATGTTAATATCGTTTAAGGGGTGCCTAAATGGATGTGTGCTTAATTCAGGGCGTGCCTATATGAATATGTGCCTAATTGAAGGCGTGCCTAAATTTTTTTTTTTTTTTTTTTTTTTGTAAACAATATTTTATTCAAGAAGAAAAGGATCAGAGAACAGGCAGAGCCTATATCACTCCTCTTCCAACAGATTTACAAAATTAAATAATATGTAATATACACTATTTACAAAATATGTACAAAATATATATATATATATATATCGAACTGTCAAAAGTCTTGAGTATAGAAACATATATGAATCAATAAAAAAGTCCAATATTGCCGGATACTGCATACATTATTTAATGTTTCACAAGTACTTTCATGTTTTACAACAATCTTCAGGTGAATGGCACCTTTTTATTGATTGATATATATATATATATATGCTACACTCACGCGGGTCGTCGTTAGAGATTATCAGAAAGGGGGACAGTTAAAATAATAATAATAATAGAATAATAATAATACATGTAATAGTAATAATAAGACAGTTATTTGGTAGAGAAACGTTTAGTGAGGTCAAAGAAAGAATGTAACTGTTGAAAGATAGAGATAGTTTCAGAAAGTTAGGAAAGCCAAATAAAAGATATTGAATTTTTATGAATTGATTTGGCAGTAAATAAATAGAATTATTACGAGCATCTGAATATAAGGAGCAATGGAGTATATAATGTTCGGTATCTTCGAATTGATGACCACATCTGCATTCGGGACTATCTGAAACGTGACGCAAGAACTTATGACCATTTAAATCACTTCAAGAGAGACGCAGACGGCAATGTAAAATTTGATTAATTCTAGAGCCGAAGTTATAGTAAGAGGGTGAAGACAGATCATGAGCAGAGAGTTGAGTTTTAAAGTTTGATAGAGATTCAGACGAGGTTAACTGTGTAGGGCTGTTGTTCCAAAGTTTAATAGTAGAAGGTATAAATGATTTGACAAAGAGATTAGTTCGGCAATGATATTCAGTGAGGTTTGGCTGGTTGCGGAGATTATAAGAAGAAGGGACAGCGACATCGACGAGGTCAGAGAGAAAGGAAGGAGTAAGTTTATGAAGAATCTTATACATCAAAATGAGTTTGTTCCGTCTTCGTCTCTCCTGTAACGGTATGAAACCGGTTTCCTCATATAATAACCTGTGGCTAGTACCCCTAACAGCACCACATATAATCCGAAGTGCATCAAGTTGCAATTGCTCAAGACTGTTAGCTAATTCGTCGGTGCACCCATATAACGTCCCAGTAGTCAAAATGAGGGAGTATAAATGATGTATAGATAGTTTGCAGAGACTTACGATTCAAGCGGTACTTCAGAGAGCGGAGACAGTTCACAAGCCTACCAATTTTAGATGAAATTTCCCTTATGTGCATATCCCATTTACAGTTACGTTGGAAAGTTAACCCAAGATGTTTGAAAAGAGAATACCTTAATAGGTACGTCGTCCAAAGTTAAAGTGGGCAGGAGGAGATTTTGTTTGGTAGTAAGTGCAAGTGTTTCGGTCTTCTGCGGGTTGAAGGAGACCAGCCAAGATTTGGCCCAGGTGTTGATAGTTTCAAGATCACGGTTCAGGACAGCAGCGCAGTTATCTGGGTCATCAATTCGAAGATACAGAGAGGTATCGTCTGCAAAAAGTTTAATGTGTGATTTGATGTTATCGATTATATCGTTTATATAGATCAGAAAGAGGAGCGGGCCAAGGACGGAGCCCTGTGCCTAAATGACTGTGCCTAAATAACTGTGTGTCTAATTTATGTGTGCCTAAAAAGAGTGTGCCTAATTGAGTATGTGCCCAATTGAAAGTGTGGCTTAAACACTGTGCCTGATCTGTATCTGACCGTTTGCCTTAATGAAGTGTGCCTAAAGTATCGTGTCTAAATGAGGTGTGCTTAAAAATGTGTACCTAAATGACAGTGAATCGTCTGAGGGCACCATTAGGTTGAGATTCTGCCAATTCTGGTATAGGCAGCATATGCATCTCAAAATCTCACATTCCAATGAATAAAGAGTATCAGTAGAAATTTCGCTTTTTATCATAATATTGTAATTCACAGTATGATTAGACTACATAAAGATCCAGCGTTCCCAATATAGCGAGTTCTGGTGGATTCAAGGTATGTAAATACGATTAAAACCCCCGTACCCGTGTAGGTGCGGGAAATCCCAAGTTTTTGGTGCAATATCTGCCAAATATATATCAGAGGATGGGAAAAGAGTTTCGGACTAGGGTAGTGAGTTTTACGCCTAATGAAAATATTCCATGCCTATTAGTTATATAAAATATTTTGTTTTTTACTAGATCATTATCGTGTTGAGCTGCTCATTGTCATTAAGCAATGTTTTTAATTTCTTCGTTTTTATTCGTCTGTGAAAAGACGATTCGCAGGTCTTGCTGATGTGCTTGTTTATTTGTTTCTTCAGCCTGTTCTGTGGTAGTCCGAAACCAGCAGACTCTATTCCCAACCTCTGATACCTATTCTGACCGATATGGCTGGGGGATATAATATCTGTCCAAATAAACTACCAGAGGCTTGGAATATAGTCAGCAAGTTTCGGATTAGTCCTGTTGATGATTCGAAAAAATCAAATGTAAAATATTTGACTTTGACTTTCTATACCAATCATCCAGTGGTTCTTCTGAAAAGATTGACAAGTCCTTTTTTATGTCTACTCAAAAAATACTGTGAGGTTGAGACGTCTCCCTCTATGTCGATTTGTCCTAACTTGCACTCGAAACAAGTGTTCGCATTCTGCCTTGCGGGCTATTCAGAAGAGTATCGGGGTCTATAAATAGAGATGTTATTGATCAGGGTGGTACAGCTGGCAAGTACGTTAACTAGTCATCGGGGTGGTGAAGTGTAAAATTACTCTACAGGTAAGAATCAAATTTAAATGACTCAAATGCAATTGAGGTTCGTTAAATGCACTGTCAAAATATTCAGATAATATGTCTTAAAATGAACATAAAACTTAAAACTTGGCCAATAATACTAATAGCTCTATTCATCAGTAAATATACCTGCTGCTATAAATGACATTAAAAATAACTAAGTTATTATCCATTAAGGTGCATATATTATTTTAAAACCCTTAATAAATTTATTGAGCTTTTTTTCAAAAATGATTTTGTTTTGTGAATGAGATTTAAAGGGATTCTGTTACTTTATGACGCCAGGTAAGTTCACTGATGAATATATACTATTCTTGAGAAACCGGGCTGAACTTGGCATACAGATTCAACTAACATACACATTCGGGTCGAATCGCCCCAGCATACACATTCGCGACAAACCGCACCAATATCAAATGTGAATATATTCTAACTTAAATATTGTTAAGATAATTTAATTTTTTTATGATAATTGCTGACATAAGTATTCTTTCAATTTTGCAAATACTTATGCTTCAACCACTTTTAATCTGTGCACGGTGGCCTGTTCAAGATATACTGTATTTCTATAGATGGCGGACCTTACCATGGTTTAACATCAATTTGCGAGGCTTTGCTGTCATACAAACCCTTTGAAATTAATACCACATTATCTCACACTAGATTACATAAGAGAAATGAAATCATCAAGTTGCTGTCTCTCTTAGTTTTTACACGGTGATCCATTAAAGGCATACACCAATCGATATCTGTCTGTCTGCTCTCTGTCTGGACATGATAGAGAGCTTGTTTCTTGATGGATTTTGACGAAACATAGTGTGAGTGTTTGTAATCACCCAAGGATGAAGCCTATTAAAAATCAAACCAATCGAAAATTATTTTCTATGAGTTATTGCCATTGTTCTTGAATTGTTTGTGGACACTATAGAGAGCTGGTTTCTTGATGGATTTTGACGAAACATAGTGTGAGTGTTTGTAATCACCCAAGGATGAAGCCTATTAAAAATCAAACCAATCGAAAATTATTTTCTATGAGTTATTGCCATTGTTCTTGAATTGTTTGTGGACACGATAGAGAGCTGGATTCTTGATGGATTTTGACGAAACTCAGTGTGAGTGTCTGTTATAACCCAAGGGTGAACCCTATTGAAATCAGATTAATCGAAAAATATTTAATGAGTTATTGCCCTTGTTCTTAAAAACGCTTCTGCCTTTGTTCTTGAATTTTTCGCGGACACGATAGAGAGCTGGTTTCTGGATGGATTTTAATGAAATTTGGTGTGAGTGTTTGTAATCAATCAAGGATGAACCCTATTAAAATCAGACCAATCAAAAAATATTTTCTATGAGTTATTGCCCTTGTTCTCGATTTCTTTGTGGACACGATAGAGAGCTGGTTTCTTGATGGATATTGACGAAACTTGTTTTAAACATATATTATAAAATTTATAAACCTTCTCCTAGTGTAATATTTAAAATATACAATTATATATTACAAATGAAAGAATTAATACTTATAATTTAGTAATTGAATATACATACAAAAGAAAAGAAAAAAGAGGGAAAAACTATTTTACAATTCAAAAAATATTATGTGCGAGATACCTTATTGGGTTGACAACAAGTGTAGAATGATTAATACTATTTAATCTTATTTAAAGCGATGGGACGATGCAATGAAGTTTTGAACTGCTAAAAATATATATTCATTTACAGATTTGGGAAGGAATGGATTTCCATGAAGAAGTATTTGTAAAGAAATATAATTTGTTGAATAGTACAGTTCGTTGGGTAATATATTTTCTACAATTAAAGAAGTAGTGATAAACATCTTCAACAGATTGGGTACAGCTACACATGGGATTTTCAACAATATTGCATCGGAAAAGATCATTATTTAAACCACTTGATGAGTAGCGTAATCTCGTATGAAGAATACAAAGATTCTGAGCTCCTATATCTCTAATATTAGGTAATTTGGACTTCACTACGATTGATTTTTTGAAACTTGAAATGTTAACAGCATTTAATTGAATGAGTGAAAGGTTTCTATAATCAGTTATTGTCTTTGGACAAAACGAACGTTGTTTAATGGTCAGACGGGAAATTGGTATTGAAATATTATGATTGTGTATAAGAGCATAAGGTTGTAAGTTTGAAGGAATTATGTCACGAAGGAAAGAAGGAGAGGAGTCATTTAGGATCTTATAGAGTAGACATAATCGTCTTGTTTTACGTCGATCTGCAAGAGGAAGCCAACCCGTTTCTTCATATAATGCATACCTTGGTGTATATTTAGTTGTACCAGACACAATACGGGCGGCTTTCAATTGAATGAGTTCTAGTTTGTAAGAATTCGACTCCGTACACGAATCCCATACTTCGCAGGCATATTCTAAAGAAGGGCGAATAAAACAGGTGTATAATTTATTCAAGGAAGTTTGTGACAAGCAATATTTAGCTTTCCGTAAATGATTTAATTTGAATGCAGCTTGCTTTATCAGATGATCTATATGCAAATTCCATTTTAAGTTAGGTTCTAGAATAATTCCTAAATGTTTATGGTTTTCGGATCCTGTCAGATATTTATCGTTAAATTTAATGTTTATTGGATAGGATACAGGTTTGTTACTGAAGATCATTTAGGATGTTTTATCAGGATTTAAGGTAACAAGCCATTTTGAAGATCCTGGATTAATTTAAGGTCGTGATTCGCAATTTGTTCAACTACTGAAAAACTTTTAGATGACGTTATTAGACCAGTGTCATCTGCAAATAACCCAGTAGAACTTTTTAGAACTTCGTGAATATCGTTTATATCAAATATGAACAATAAAGGACTTTAAACTGACCCTGGGGAACTCCTGCGTTGGGAAATAAGATTCTGGATTGTAATTTTCTAAGAGAACTTGCTGATGCCGACCATGAGATATAAGAAGAAATTAGTTTTAACAAGTTGCTGCCGATTCCATATTGCCATTTGTGTATTAAACCTTTGTGAGAAACTCTGTCAAACGCTTTGGAAATGTCAAAAAAGATCCGCGGCTGTGAATTTTTTTTTTGTCAAGGTTCGAACAAATTTTGTCATAAATTTCTATCAATTGGTGAACTGTAGATAATCCTAGTAAAAAGCCTGCTTGGTATTTATAAATTAAATCGTTTTAAGTGAAGAAAGATAACAAATGTTTATGAACTAATTTTTCGAAAATTTTGGAAACACTATTTAATAATGAGATGGGCCGATAGTTGGACCTCATATGCCTCTGCCCCTTTCTGAATAGAGGAATCACATGTGCCGATTTCGAACTATCTGGAATACACCTTTTAAGTAAAATAAAATTAAAAGATGTGACAATGGGATACAGATGGTATCAATGGTGGATATCAGGATCATGTTATTTACTGGACCCGGGTCATTGGCTTTGGATGTTTTCAGTTTCTTAATAATAGTTTTAATCTGATGTTGCGAAACCTGTAAACTTGGACAAGATTGTTTCGTACGTGATTCGAAATTAGGTCAGCAAGCTTATTGTCAAATTTAAGGATACGTTCATTAGTATTTTCAGTTTCGTTCCAGAATGTTTCCCAATTTATGGCTTTTATATCATCATTTAATTTGACGAAGTTTGCACGTTTGTACAAAAGATTTCACGATTAAAACTATTTGGGATGGTGATATTGGTATCCAAGTGGACATAAGTGATAAAATGATCGGAAGTGTGATTTGGGGTTTCCATGACATCTGCGTCAATGATATTTACATTTTCAGAGATTAAAATTAGATCGATCGAGGTGCTCGGTGTACTCTAGTTGGTTTCGTTATAGTGTTTTCAAAATTAGATAACAGCTATGACGTCATCCTTTGTTGTATTTATCCATTCTCTAGTAGAATGTATGAGTGTTGTTTGAACTACTCACTTACTGTCTTCTAACTATTTCATGAAAATTGTTCACTAAATGTCCATTATTTTTAAAAAAGTGTCCATTATTTTTTTTAAAAGTGTCCATTATTTTTTAGTAGTTTGGACGTTCTATCTTATCACTGACAAAGCAATTCAATTATATATTCAGTTTTATTTTACAACGTTCCCATTTGGTAAAGTGAAATACAGCGTGTTTTTTATACACATATTTACAAATACAGGAGAAATAGATACATAGTTTTGAGATTGAATAGATATATACAACATAGTTTAAAGACGTCAGAAGTATTAACATGCTGGCGAGATTGTGATATACAAGTATAGCCTATATAACCACAGTGTTACTTTCATAGACAGGTGAAATTAAAGATTGAGTCCGAAACTCTGACTGTAATGCCCCTTGCGGCACTAAGTATAACCGACTGGTACAAGTCCAAATAAAATAAGAAAATCTAGTGGTAGAAATCCAAACTTTAATGGTGTTGTAACAGCAAATCATGGGTAATGTGAGACATGAGATGGTATGGTAAAAAACTACAAAAGAAGAAACGACAATAATAAGATAAAACCCTAGCTAGTTAAGAATTTGTTATGAATAAACCTTGAAAATGCAGAGTGCGATATGACGTGAGGACGATGTAACGTTAGGGCGAAATGCCATACTATCGCTTGCACAACGTAAACAAAATAATTAATCGACAGTTTATATCATAAGCAAAGATTCTAATATCGTTTTAGCACATAATTAATATATATACGTACATCGTGGTTTGCCACGGGATATCCTGAGTCCAACACGTGGAGTTATAATGAAGGTGGGCCTATGATCCTGATTGCGTGAGAAAACGGAAGTAGTGGAACCGATGCGTATGTAAACAATGAAAATAACGTAATCAATATAGCGTGTATGTAACCAAACAATAAATGAGAGAAATGTATGACCGAACAATAGAATTAAGAATCGAGTTCCAGCACACTCCCCGTCTGATATCTTCAGAATATCACTATTAATTTTACATAAACTAAATATTGAACACATATCAATATAAAATATTATAGACGATAAAACTAGAAAACGCAAGTGAAGTCTTTCTATGTAATAAACAGTTTTGAAAGTTCTGAATGTTTTAGTCTAACAATAACACAAGTTCTGTGATCGGGCGACTGTAAACCTTGGCTTCACATTTTTCCCCAACTATCGTTCGTACTTCGGCTTTTCTGACATGGTCGTCAGATCCCTTGAATACTCTAGTTATAATGCCTAATGGCCAGCGATTGCGGCAAAGGAAGTTGTCTTTCAATAAAACGACGTCTCCTTCTGTCAGATCTCGTTCCTTGGACGTCCATTTTCTCCTGGTTTGCAGTGACGGTAAGTATTCTTTGCTCCAACGGGACCAGAATGTCTGAGAAAGAGCTTGAACTCGCTTCCAATGGGATCGGTACAAATCTGCTGGACACGTATCTCCCAATTCATCTGATCGATAGATATAATTAGTTTTCTGCGTCAGTAGCATAGTAGGAGTCAATATGAGCGGATTTTCTGGATCAGTTGAGACAGGTACTAATGGTCTGGAGTTCATAATAGCGCAGACTTTGGCCATGAAAGTGCTTAGAACTTCGTGAGTCAGAAATTTACTACTGGGAGCTTCGGCGAGCATTGCATCCAGGATTCTCCTTGCGGTACCAATCATGCGTTCCGAGGCCCCTCCCATGTGTGACGCATGAGGAGGGTTGAACTTCCATTCTGTACTGATTTCTTTGAGGTGTCTTTGGATTGGTCCATGATCAAATTGTAGGTCGTCCACAGCACCAACAAAGTTCGTTCCTTGATCTGAAAAATAGAGCTTGACTGGACCGCGGATAGCTGTGAACCTGCGGAGGGCGTTGATAAAAGACGATGACGTCATCTCTTCGATAACCTCTATGTGCACAGCTCAAGGCAGGTAAACAAGACTGCCCAGCGTTTCGAGTTAGCTGAACCACCTCGTGTTTTTCTCGTCAGGACGCTCCAAGGCCCGAAGACGTCCACACCTACATTGGTAAAAGGTGGTCCTTGTTCGATTCGATCTGTTGGCAAGTCGGCCATTATTTGTGTTGCGTCAGTCTCCTAAGTTTTCTGCAGGCAACGCAGTTGTGTATGATGCTGGATACTAAACGTTTGCCTGAAGTTATCCAGTACCCAGCTGATCTGATGGCCCCTTCGGTTATATGGCGACCCTGGTGTTTCACATTTTCATGATAATGTCTCACTAGAAAGGTTGCAACATGGCTGTTTCCAGGTACAACTATAGGCTTTATTATGTCCAGACTCTCTGTAGAATTTCCTAGGCGACCACCAACTCGTAGAATATTGCGATTGGTATCCCAGATGGGGTTCAGGCGAATAAGTGGACTGTTTCTGGAAACTTGTTTGTCCATCTTGATACTATCGATTTCCTTTCCAAACGATTCTTCTTGGACTGTTCTTAGAATCAAGTCTTCTGATGCTAGGTTTTCGTTAGAGGTGCTTTGTTCCAAGTCTTCGTGACATCGGACTATTTGACGAAGAAAACTGATGGCAGAAGTTAGACTTTTCCATGTCGAAAACCGTTCGAATCTAGCAGATCCAAGTCCAGAAGGTATCGAAGTGTTCTTATAAGAATCGACCATTGTAGTTGCTACGCGGATCTCGCAGTCTTCGTCAGGGGTCACGAGGTCATAGGTGTTTATATCATGTGATGTGACTTTGAATAATTGTCCAGGACCGTTCAACCAGTCACTTGTCTGGAGTTCTGCTGCGTTGATTGACCTAGTGGCAGAGTCCGATGGATTCTTGTCTGTAGGAACGTAATTCCACTGTGAAGCATCGGAGAACTTGAGAATCTTCTCAACTCTATTGGACACGTAGATAAAGAATCTTCTGGTGGAATTGCTAATGTATCCGAGAACTACTTTGCTGTCGGTGTGGTATTTGACGTAGTCTATTTGAATATCAAGTTGTTCTATAACAAATTGTGCTAATTCGACTGCTAAAACGGCTGCACAAAACTCCTTCCTCGGGATAGTAGTTCCAGATTGTGGGGCGACTTTGGCTTTTCCAAGGACAAAACCGACATGAAGGTTGCCTTGTACATCTGTGGTGCGCAAATAAACAACGGCGGCGATTGCTTTTTCAGATGCATCCGAGAATACGTGAAGCTCTTTGGATGTGCATTTTCTCAGTTGGGGAACATATGGTCGTGGAATTCTAAGGTCTTTAAGTGAGTCGAGAGTGTTTTTCCATGTTTCCCATTTAAATGCCGTGTCTTCTGGTACAGGTTGATCCCAATCTACAGTTTCTGCAATAATACCCCTCAGAAGAAGCTTGCCATATATAATAACGGGAGATAAAAGCCCAAGGGGATCGAATATGCTGTTTATAGTGGATAAGATACCACTACGGGTGACTGGTTTCTGCTCTGAGGACAGCTCGAAGAGAAAGTTATCGGTGTTGACATCCCAGATAAGGCCAAGACTTCGCTGAAGTGGTTTTTCATCCGAGTGTAGGTCTAGATCCTTAAGATTTGAGGCTAAATCGTTTGCAGGAAAGGCTGCCATGACTTCTGGGCTATTTGAGGCGATTTTATGCAGTCGTAGGTTACCGTAATTCTTCAGAGCATCTTGTGTGTCTTTCACTAGTTGGATAGCTTCCTCTGGAGTAGGACACGAAGTCAATCCGTCATCGACGTAGAAGTCCTTAGAGACGAAAGATTCAACGTTGCTACCATATTCCGATCTTGCTTCTAGGGCTGCTTTCCTGATACCCAAGGTTGCAACAGCGGGCGATGGGCTGTTGCCGAAGACGTGCACCCTCATCCTGTATTCTATGAGCTTCTTGTCAATGTCATTGTTCTCATACCAATAAAATCGCAGGAAGTTTCGATGGTCTTCTCTAACGATGAAGCAGTGGAACATGTGCTGTACGTCTGCAGTAACAGCGACCATTTCCCTTCTAAAACGTAGAAGTACACCGATGAGGTTGTTTTCCAGATCTGGCCCTGTAAGCATTACGTCGTTCAAAGACACTCCTTGGTGTTTGGCGGAAGAGTCAAATACACCGCGTATTTGATTTGGTTTCTTGGGGTGGTAAACACCGAAAAGTGGGAGGTACCACCGTTCTTCATCTTCAGTAAGCGGTGGCGCTACTTCAGCATGATGATTGTCGAGAATTTTAGCCATGAACTCAAGAAAGTGTTCCCGTTTAGTTGTTTTTTTTTTTAGACTGGCATCAAGTAGTTGAGCTCTGTGCCATGCTTGTGATTCGTTGTTAGGTAAAGGCGGTCTGGATGTCTTGAAAGGCAATGGAGCTATCCAATGACCTCTTGAGTCTAGTTTAAACTCGTTGTCCATTTGCTTCATGAACATTCGATCTTCTTGTGACATGCCAGGCTTATCGTCATCTTTGGACTTTTCAAAAAGCGTTGAACCAAACTGACTAATCTGTGTCCAATGAGGTGTGGAAGAGGGAACAGATCGTTCCTGGACCAGAAATTTGTTTCCACAGGGAGGTAGAATTGATGGTTGTCCTGATGGGAGTATGAAAGTCTTTTCCACATCAATTTGTCTTGGGGCGTGTTGCTTGTCAAGGCACGTTTCACCTACTACGACCCAGCCTAGTTTCAGATGATGTGCGTAGGGAGCTCTTATAGGACCTGTCCTCTGGTCCAGTATGTGATGAGCCTCTGGCAAGTCTCTTCCTATCAATAGCATGATGTTACAGTTCTTGTCGAGTGGTGTCAGATATTTGGCTATGTTTCTTAAGTGGGCAAAGTTTTTAGCAACATCTGGTGTTGGAATTTCTTCCCGATTGTTAGGAATATTGTCAAATTCTATTAACACGGGAAGCTCAAGGTGGTGATTGCTTCCAATGAAGGCTGACGCGATGAAACCTTTAGCTCGACGACCCGAGGTCTCCATGCGGCCTGAGCAGGTAGAGAGAGTATAAGACTCTGATGGAGAATGTAAATTGAATAGACTAAAGAATTCTGGAGAAGCCAGTGAGCGATTACTTTGGTCGTCTATTATAGCGTATACTTTGTGTGAGATTTCAGGACGATCTTTATGATGAACATATACTGGAAGTATCTTTGCGCAGGATTTTCCACCATATTCTCGACAGATTTCTGTACAAGAGGCGTTGACATTGTTAACAGTAGATTTGCTTATTTCATCTTCAGACTCCCCGCCATACTGTGGCACGGGTCCAGAGGTAGAACTTACACTCCTGTCAAGATGGAGTGCTGTACGATGTCTGTCACTCTTGCATTCTTTACAATAAATATCAGCTTTGCAGTTCTTACGGATATGCGTATTTGATGCACAACACTTGAAGCAAACATTGTGTTCTTTTAACAGTTTCTTTCTATCTTCGAGGGACTTCGCACGAAAACCACGACACTCATTCAGTGGATTTATTTATTCACTTTGGATCCTACGTTCGAGAGTCTCGAGAATAAAGAGTATTTGAACCTACAAAAACAAGGCAACATTCGGATAGAGGCTCATTTCGGAAAGACACTCCCAGGGACCGTGATGTGTTTAGTGTACGCCCAGTTCCCAGTTTATTTCGAAATCGACGAAGCTAGGGCGGTGATAGTTTAAGAAGAATGGAGTCTAACGAAGAAAATGAAAGAATGACGACGACGAGGGACGATAGCTTTCTATCGTTTGTATCTAGAAGTGGAAAATTTCATATATTATCCATTATATTCGTAATCGCATATTTTTACTGACCACAACAGTTACAGTTATCGCGAGAGTTCAAACGGTACACATTGTACACGAACGCTCGTGGGCATTTCCCGTTAAAGAGCTAAATGATTGTAATGGGGAAACGTTTAAGTTATCCACTATTGTACGAATCGAAGTTTCGCGTTGTTGTGAAAATCAAACGACGATAAACTTTCATTCATTACCTATAAATAACTGGCAAGGAAACAGTCATACAATATCGCTAACAGAGTGGAAAAATCTCCTTCGCCAGTTGCCTCTCGTTCGAGCTGAGATATCGCGACTTCAAAAGTCAGTTTCCGAGAAGTGTGCGTAAGAAAAAGATGGATGCTATATTACCACTGAATGCGCCTCTTACTATGTTTGTTGGTGGATCAACTCAATCGGGGAAGACGACTTTCGTGCGTCGTGTTTTAGAGAACTCTGATTCAATATTTACTACTCCTGTGACAGCCGCGATGTACGCATATTCTATTTGGCAACCACTTTACGATGATATACAAAGAAAAGCTATCAAGCCGATATGGTTTTCAGAAGGAGTTCTAACGGAAGAGGAACTTCTAAATTGGTACAGCGTCGATAATAGACACAAGTTATTGGTTCTCGATGAAGTAGCTAAAAATCACGTTGTATGCAAACTATTCACCACGTTATCGCACCATAAATGAATCAGCGTCATTTTACTCAGTTACAACTTATGCCTCTCGCATTTGGGAAAGTTCGCCAGAACAACAGCATTAAATTCTCACTACATAGTTTGGTGATTACAAAGACTCAGCTCATATAGTCAAAAATTTGATCAATATTCCCAGTCAAGTCCTTCAAATGTAAGGGAAAGTCAAAAGGCAACGAATCCTACTTCTACTCCTTTGCAAAAAAACGATCTCACTAGGTATGTTAGTCCGATTCAAAACAAATAGATTGTAAGTCAATGTAGTACGTACTCTGTTGTGTATGTTCCATCAATTTATTGTCAGCGATTATTATCGGACCTTGTAATTAGTTTTCTAAAACAAGTCAGTGTGCTGAAAACTCGATTCTTAATTTTATTGTTCGGTCATACATTTCTCTCATTTATTGTTTGGATACATACACGCTATATTGATTACGTTATTTTCATTGTTTACATACGCATCGGTTCCACTACTTCCGTTTTCTCACGCAATCAGGATCATAGGCCCACCTTCATTATAACTCCACGTGTTGGACTCAGGTTATCCCGTGGCAAACCACGATGTACGTATATATATTAATTATGTGATAAAACGATATTAGAATCTTTGCTTATGATATAAACTGTCGATTAATTATTTTGTTTACGTTGTGCAAGCGATAGTATGGCACTTCGCCCTAACGTCACATCGTCCTCACGTCATATCGCACTCAGCATTTTCAAGGTTTATTCATAACAAATTCGTAACTAGCTAGGGTTTTATCTTATTATTGTCGTTTCTTCTTTTGTAGTTTTATACCATACCATCTCATGTCTCACATTACCCATGATTTGCTGTTACAACACCATTAAAGTTTGGATTTCTACCACTAGATTTTCTTATTTTATTTGGACTTGTACCAGTCGGTTATACTTAGTGCCGCAAGGGGCATTACAGTAAAAAAATCACAACCTGCCAGATTTCCTACACGGACACCGTTTGTTCCACCACTCCAGTGAACACAACACGTCACTAGCACTATGGATAATATTAAAGGGAACAAAGAGGCAACAGCATCAGGACCGGAAGATCCGTCCAGGATACGCACCTTGACTGAGAAAGGCGAAGAAATTTACACCTCACAACGTGACAAGTACTCTCAAGATGTCGAGCATATATGGAATCTCCTTGACCCCTTACTCCAGGAGGGAGATCGCCCACCAGACAATATGCGTGCTAGACTCAATTAGGAACAACAAATCGTTCAAACAAACACACGATATCAGAGACTGATAGACGATCATATTAACTTTTTGAGATCTACGAGAACTTATCAAAGTACAGAAGACTTGGAAACCAGCCTCACACTCTATGACATTCGTCAAAAATCTATCGACCTAGCCTTTCAACAGCTTAGAAGAGCAACACAGACACCCATTGAAGAAAATGCAAATTATGATCGTGACAAGGACAGTATAGCTTCGTCTCGAAGTGGTGCATCGTCAGCATCAAGCATCGCTAGAAGGAAACAGGCTAAAGCAGAGGCAGCCAAGGCCGCACTTGTCTTTTCTCAACAGCAAGCCGATATCAACCACCAGGAGGCCTTAATGCAACAAGAGGCTATCCGCAAAAAGGCTCAGCTTGAAGTTGATACAGCCGAGGAGTCCATACGACTAACTAGACTTGACAACGAAATGACTATCTTAGAAAGTAAGAAAGAAATTGCTATGTTGGAAGCCGAGGCTAGAATTTTAGAAGAAGACGAAGGTCCTGTTTTTGACAAACAACCTCTTACACTCGTTGAGCAGCCTCAACACAGGGTGAAAGAATATATCGAAAAACATTACTCACCTATCCCTTCGAAACATAAAAGCGAAGTGAAAGTTGAACCAACTTCTAACACTATTGTACCACAACCATCTTTAAACGTTTTTGCCCCAGAGTTCACACAGCAGTCAACTCATTTTGTACCCAAAAGCGGAAATAGCACGAATATAAATTCAAACATGGATGCTACTGCACAAGTATTACGACAGCCAAATCCTAACCCTCAACTCAACAGGAGAATAGAAGAGACTATGTCTACATCTGCCATAACTAAATTTCTTCTGAGAAAAGACTTACTACTCTCTCGCCTGCCTTACTACCTTTAATGATAGTGCCGAGTCATATCACGTTTGGAAAGCCACCTTCGTAAGTGTTGCTTACGAACTCGAACTTTCAGACCCAGAACGACTAGACCTGTAAGTCAAATGGCTCGGACCTGAATCTTCTAAGCAGGCACTTAGTATACGTGCTTCAAACGCTAACAACCCTTCTAGAGGTCTACAGAGGCTCTGGCAAAGGTTAGACAACGGGTATGGTACCACTAGATTTTCTTATTTTATTTGGACTTGTACCAGTCGGTTATACTTAGTGCCGCAAGGGGCATTACAGTCAGATGTGGTTATATAGGCTATACTTGTATATCACAATCTCGCCAGCATGTTAATACTTCTGACGTCTTTAAACTATGTTGTATATATCTATTCAATCTCAAAACTATGTATCTATTTCTCCTGTATTTGTAAATATGTGTATAAAAAACACGCTGTATTTCACTTTACCAAATGGGAACGTTGTAAAATAAAACTGAATATATAATTGAATTGCTTTGTCAGGGATAAGATAGAACGTCCAAACAACTAAAAAATAATGGACACTTTTAAAAAAAATGGACACTTTTTTAAAAATAATGGACATTTAGTGAACAATTTTCATGAAATAGTTAGAGGACAGTAAGTGAGTAGTTCAAACAACACTCATACATTCTACTAGAGAATGGACAAATACAACAAAGGATGACGTCATAGCTGTTATCTAATTTTGAAAACACTATAACGAAACCAACTAGAGTACACCGAGCACCTCGATCGATCTAATTTTAATCTCTGAAAATGTAAATATCATTGACGCAGATGTCATGGAAACCCCAAATCACACTTCCGATCATTTTATCACTTATGTCCACTTGGATACCAATATCACCATCCCAAATAGTTTTAATCGTGAAATCTTTTGTACAAACGTGCAAACTTCGTCAAATTAAATGATGATATAAAAGCCATAAATTGGGAAACATTCTGGAACGAAACTGAAAATACTAATGAACGTATCCTTAAATTTGACAATAAGCTTGCTGACCTAATTTCGAATCACGTACGAAACAATCTTGTCCAAGTTTACAGGTTTCGCAACATCAGATTAAAACTATTATTAAGAAATTGAAAACATCCAAAGCCAATGACCCGGGTCCAGTAAATAACATGATCCTGATATCCACCATTGATACCATCTGTATCCCATTGTCACATCTTTTAATTTTATTTTACTTAAAAGGTGTATTCCAGATAGTTCGAAATCGGCACATGTGATTCCTCTATTCAGAAAGGGGCAGAGGCATATGAGGTCCAACTATCGGCCCATCTCATTATTAAATAGTGTTTCCAAAATTTTCGAAAAATTAGTTCATAATCATTTGTTATCTTTCTTCACTTAAAACGATTTAATTTATAAATACCAAGCAGGCTTTTTACTAGGATTATCTACAGTTCACCAATTGATAGAAATTTATGACAAAATTTGTTCGAACCTTGTACAAAAAAAAAAATTCACAGCCGCGGATCTTTTTTGACATTTCCAAAGCGTTTGACAGAGTTTCTCACAAAGGTTTAATACACAAATGGCAATATGGAATCGGCAGCAACTTGTTAAAACTAATTTCTTCTTATATCTCATGGTCGGCATCAGCAAGTTCTCTTAGAAAATTACAAATCCAGAATCTTATTTCCCAACGCAGGAGTTCCCCAGGGTCAGTTTAAAGTCCTTTATTGTTCATATTTGATATAAACGATATTCACGAAGTTCTAAAAAGTTCTACTGGGTTATTTGCAGATGACACTGGTCTAATAACGTCATCTAAAAGTTTTTCAGTAGTTGAACAAATTGCGAATCACGACCTTAAATTAATCCAGGATCTTCAAAATGGCTTGTTACCTTAAATCCTGATAAAACATCCTAAATGATCTTCAGTAACAAACCTGTATCCTATCCAATAAACATTAAATTTAACGATAAATATCTGACAGGATCCGAAAACCATAAACATTTAGGAATTATTCTAGAACCTAACTTAAAATGGAATTTGCATATAGATCATCTGATAAAGCAAGCTGCATTCAAATTAAATCATTTACGGAAAGCTAAATATTGCTTGTCACAAACTTCCTTGAATAAATTATACACCTGTTTTATTCGCCCTTCTTTAGAATATGCCTGCGAAGTATGGGATTCGTGTACGGAGTCGAATTCTTACAAACTAGAACTCATTCAATTGAAAGCCGCCCGTATTGTGTCTGGCCTAAATAATTAGGTCAAGCTGCCATATCGGCCGCCATTTTGAATTTTCGTTACAATTCTTAAATCCGAAATTCAGACACTACTGATAGACCGATTTTGATGACATTTAGCACATAGATACAATGGATCATTATCTACCTTTTCTTGGAGACCGATTTTCAAATTTCGTATTTTCTTTCGAATTATTTAAATTTCGATTTTTTCAAAATTAGGTCACTTTAACGGCTACGGAAGGTGTGACCCACTTAATCTATGACCTTGAAAATTAGGTCAAATAATATTCAATATATTGTCTACGAGTAGATATTTTTTAATTTGGCTTACTTAAAAAATGCATAGAGATAAGTGTATTTAAATACAGCAAAAATTGATAATTTTCATATTTTCGCCATCATTAACCGTTACGGAAGGTGTGACCTAATTATTTTATGACTTTGAAAACTAGGTAAAATGATATTCAATATATTGTCTAGATGTAGGTCATTGCAAATTTAGCCTACATAATATTTTAAGGCTCTCGAAATACGTTCATAATTGTAAGCAATTCTAGTAAATAAATGTATATTTCTCTTTAAAATATCAAATCATAACTGTCCAGATTATCTTAAAAACATTCTTCAATATAAAAACACTCCATATGCATCCATTAATCAGAGATTTCAAATTCCAAAACCTCTTAAATCTATTTTTAAGAATAGCTTAACATACAGAGGACCCTGTTTATGGAACTCTCTGCCTAGATACATAAAGGAAATCAAAGATTTAACTAAATTTAAAAAACTACTATTTTCTCACCTGAAAGTCAGAACGACATAGTATAATGACTAGTATATCTATATAACTGTTAATAGTTTTGCTGGTTTTATGATTGTAATTTGTTGTTTTTAGTTTCTATTGTACTATATGTTGGATTCCTTTAAGGGTAAAATTGTAAAAAGGCCAGGCCTAGTTTTCACCCTAATAAAGATATTATTATTATTATTATTATTATTATTATTATTATTATTATTATTATTATTATTATTTTTATTATTTATTATTTATTATTTATTATTATTATTATTATTATTATTATTATTATTATTATTATTATTATTATTATTATTATTAAACTTTCAGATCGATCGAAATAAAAATGTAGAAGTTGAAAAAACGCAAAAATTAAAATTAAAAAAGTCAGCGAAAAAGTTCAAAATTTTGAAAGTTTGAAAGTGCTATCTTTTTAACAAAGATTAAAAGTAATAAACAAAAAAATAAACGCAATCCACATTGATTAAAAACTAGCTTCGCTAATGAGAAAAAACCTAAAGTTTGAAATAGCGTTGTACGTCATTTCCGGTTGGACAAAATGACGTGAAAATATATTCATATGATTAAATTTCGCGACATTTGCGGGAGAAATGTTAACAGTTTGTACGTGGCACATGTAGTTTTGGCTGGGCGCTCTGAGCAGAATTCGATAGAACGCACTGCAAAAAAAGACATTTCGAAATCAAAGCAGTGCGTTCGATGAACGCACTGCAACTAGAGCCGTACGCCTAACGGCACTGAAGCAGTGCGTTCCATCCAGGGATTCGTTCGTTAAGCAAAAGACAAAAAGGGTTTATTAAAATAAAAAAATGTGCATCAGAAATGGATTTTGATTTCATAACAAACGCTCCCATACCCCCCTTTTCCCCCTTTCCATTCTTTGCCCCTCCCCATCCTTAGCCCTCATCATCAATTAAAATAGTTTATAAGTTTAAATCATAATAAAAAATGGATAGAGGGTCGTTTAATCTAAAAAAGATATCCGGATCGCCGAAACTCATATTTGTAAATCGCCCAAACGTAGAGAATAATACCCAATACAATGTGGATTGTTTTATATATTAAATTCGCAATTTTCAGATGGCGATGAAACCAAAAGTAGATATCGTACAAAAATATATATATAGCATTGGATAGACAATGTCGAAGCTATATACAAATCGAAAGGTCACTAATGGTTAAAGTTGTCTTAAGTCGCCAGGGTATAGCATTGAGACACCACATAAATAGCGCGGCCTAACATTTTAAAATGTATATTGGATAGAGTTTCGTCCCTTAGACCATTATTCAAGTCAACTGTATATTATTGTTGCATAATTATAAGAGATACAATTTAAAATTCTAAATGTTGTAATTTCGTTCCAAATATTCAATATTTACATCACCCACAACAGGAAAAACATATATAACAACTTTGAATCATTTTAACTGGATGTAGAACGATTAAACTAAAAAATAATTTCAGATCGCTGAAACTTATATCTTGTAGGTCGCCCAAATGCAACACATTAAACAGATTGTTTTATAGGGAAAATTCGCAATTTTCAAATGGCGATTAAAGCGGAAGTATACATCTTACAATAAAGCTTTATATATCATTGGATAGAACTTCTCGAGAGCTATCACGTTTGTACAGGTCAAAAATTCGCCAAAGGTCAACGTCACAATATACGACACTTCAAAGTTTTTAAAAAACTTTAATCGTTAAAAAATCGAAATTCAAAGATTGGTTTCCATATATATTTCGGCAATCGGTTATAGATTCTATATACATCAAAATAACACAAATCGATTTATCCCCCGAGACCCTATTTCGATTTAAAGAAAAACACGCACAGTTAGTATAAAAGAAATTACAAAATTTTTAAATTTTTAAACGCGCAATTTTGATCAAAATACCAAGTGTGATATATTAATAGAAAGATGAGAGTAAGCGGATAAGGAATATGTAAGAAATTCTGTCCTACGTAAATTAGGTCACGTGATAGAGCTCTTTAAAGTTAAAATTCGTGATTTTCAATTGGCTGCAAAACCGGAAGTAAACATCGGACAACAACACTGAAGATACCAATGGGTAGATATAATCAAGGGCAACAACTTTTGTTCAGGTCAAAAGGTCACCGAAGGTCAAGGTTGCGAAATATGAACCTTGAAAGTTTTGACAATTTCTAAAAAATTTCAACCGGAAATAAAAGAAAAGCAAAAGCGAAATTCAAAAATCCCTTCCCATACTTTTTTGCGCAATCGATGGATGTTTTTAGAAAATCTAAAATTATGCAAATTGGATTTGACCCTGAGAACTTATTGAGAGTTTAACAAAACTTTATCATATCAAGAAGGCGGCTGATTCGTTACTTCCGGTTCAGATTTTCTTAATTTAGCATCATTAGATAGACAATTGTAGCTAATTGCAAAAAAAGTTTTTCAAATATCTTTAATATTCCGGAAGTTAGCATTTTTCACTTTAACAGCAAATAACGTCAAAACCGGAAGTGATATCGAAATTTTGAAAATAAGTTATACATTGTAATTTAAATGTCTATATAGCTGTAAGTTTTCAGATTGGTCGAAAGAAAATTGTAGAAGTTAGAAAATGCTTAAAATTTAAAATTCAAATTGTCAGCGACAAAGTTGAGAAAAGTCAATTTCTTAAATTGCTATCTTTTAGAACTAAGTTCAATGTAGTTACCTAAAAGAGAACGATCAAAATCGGGTCAAAAATAAAGCCGCAAATCGAAAAACAAAGAAAAACTTAAGGATGCGCTACGTCATTTCCTGTTAGAAAAAAATGCATCAAAATACATTCATTAAAATTACTTTCACGGGTTCTACAAGGAAGTCGAAAGAGTGAATTCATAGCATATGTAGTTTTGGCTGGGCGCTCTGGGATATATATTTCGGCAATCGGTTATAGATTCTATATACATCAAAATAACACAAATCGATTTATCCCCCGAGACCCTATTTCGATTTAAAGAAAAACACGCACAGTTAGTATAAAAGAAATTACAAAATTTTTAAATTTTTAAACGCGCAATTTTGATCAAAATACCAAGTGTGATATATTAATAGAAAGATGAGAGTAAGCGGATAAGGAATATGTAAGAAATTCTGTCCTACGTAAATTAGGTCACGTGATAGAGCTCTTTAAAGTTAAAATTCGTGATTTTCAATTGGCTGCAAAACCGGAAGTAAACATCGGACAACAACACTGAAGATACCAATCGGTAGATATAATCAAGGGCAACAACTTTTGTTCAGGTCAAAAGGTCACACGAAGGTCAAGGTTGCGAAATATGAACCTTGAAAGTTTTGACAATTTCTAAAAAATTTCAACCGGAAATAAAAGAAAAGCAAAAGCGAAATTCAAAAATCCCTTCCCATACTTTTTTGCGCAATCGATGGATGTTTTTAGAAAATCTAAAATTATGCAAATTGGATTTGACCCTGAGAACTTATTGAGAGTTTAACAAAACTTTATCATATCAAGAAGGCGGCTGATTCGTTACTTCCGGTTCAGATTTTCTTAATTTAGCATCATTAGATAGACAATTGTAGCTAATTGCAAAAAAAGTTTTTCAAATATCTTTAATATTCCGGAAGTTAGCATTTTTCACTTTAACAGCAAATAACGTCAAAACCGGAAGTGATATCGAAATTTTGAAAATAAGTTATACATTGTAATTTAAATGTCTATATAGCTGTAAGTTTTCAGATTGGTCGAAAGAAAATTGTAGAAGTTAGAAAATGCTTAAAATTTAAAATTCAAATTGTCAGCGACAAAGTTGAGAAAAGTCAATTTCTTAAATTGCTATCTTTTAGAACTAAGTTCAATGTAGTTACCTAAAAGAGAACGATC